>VWYH01008204.1:563300-884773 GCA_013399365.1 Pampusana beccarii
CCCGCACCGCCCGGCCCCCACCCCGCACAGACCGGCCCCAGCCCGCACAGACCGGCCCCAACCCGCACAGACCGGCTGCAGCTGCCCGGGCTCACCCGGCCCACCTCCTTCTGCCTGACATTCAGAACTCCCCAAGTCAATAATTTAAATGAGTTTGTTACACAATATGTAAACTGTAAATATTAACATTTTCTAAAATTTCTGATTTTTTTTTTTTTTTTAAATTCTTAAGAATAAAAAAACTGCAGCTGCCCGATTAGAAAACCTGATCTTAGGCATATAAACTCACTGGGCTCCCAAAAGACTTAAGCTCCCAGGTGATCAGAGTCTTTTTTAAAAGTATGACATAAGCTTTGAATCACTGAAATGCTTTTGAAAGTGGTACTATTATTAACATATTCCATCTTCTCATCATCATAATGTGAAACCATCGAAATGTTTGGGTTATAAATATCAGTACCACAGACAATGCATCAGCAAACTGATAAATTAAGTTATTATTTAAAATATTTAAGCCATCTCGGCTACTTACGAGCTATCCTTGCAGCCTGGCATTGCCTCTGAGCTGCCACACTGCATTATCTTCATAATTAAGTGGGAATCCAGAACAATTTTGACCATGATAAAAAGATAGCCTTGAATTACAGTCACTAAAGAGACCTGTGGCATTCTTATTTAGGCATCTCAGAGGATTTATTAGGAGCAATAGCTTCAACTAAAAATTAAGGTTCACTTACGTCAATTAGCAAAAGCGGGAACACTTTTAGTTAGGTAGATGTTCTATGTATAGAGCAAAAATAAGTTTAATTTCATTAAAAGAAGTCTGGGTATCCAAACCTCTCTAGCTAAAGAAATCAACTTGAAACATGAAATCAGAATGCTTTCAATAATCTCCCATAAATTTCTGGCTTTATTTGCCTGACTCGGGTAACCACGACGATTTTTCTCCTGATCTAACGACAGACCAAATGGATCAGAATCAATGGAGCTACAAAATGAGAGGTTTGGCCTCTTTTATCTGCATTAGCAAGATACGCAGAAGAAGAAAGTCCTACGGCTGTGTGAAACAAGATTATTTCTGAAGGTAAGAAGACATCTCGAGTATGTTCATCTAACTGGTAGACAAATTCTAGATCAGGTTTTTAGTTTATTTTTATCATATCTTTTATTTTATAATTAGTCATTAAAACAACCAGTGGTCTAAAATTCCTCCTGCAAAACAAACAAAGGAAATACCTGAAAGCTTATCCAAGCTTGAAAAATCCTCCAACTTAACTAAAATCACTGCAAAAAACAGGCAGCTCTTTCCTCTCTCTGCTTTATGGCCCCATACTCCCCTTTTTCATCCTCTCTGTCATATTGGAAGGAAGTTTTAGAAAAAATTGTCCATAATAACTATATGAACTAACTGCAGTCTTTTAAATCTAGTTCAAGAAAAACACGCTGAAAGCAATTTGCATTCAGTCATGACTAACAAAACCCTTTTGATGTTACTGAAAAACAGGGAAATCTTATTTTGAGAACCAACTATCACTAAAATCAAAGGCAGGTTTATTACTGAAAAGTCTCTATTTGTCTATTTAGCATGTGTCTATTTGCACTGCTACCACACAGCTTGCTCATAAAATGGTGACTTCAGAGATCTATGCCGGGACCGTTAGTCAGTCATTTGTTCTGTCATGTTCTTCAGTGCTGAGGAGATGAATCACATATGACTAAGGGCTATATTTTCTACATTTCACTTAAATACCTGATTGTAAAATATCCATTCACTCGCACACACCGTCCCCACGTTGGTGATAACCCCTCTCTCTGGCACTAGCTGTTCAGCAAGGCCTAATTTTAGTCGAGAGCCAGGTAGCGGGGGCTGATACACAGGGCTTTAGGCTTGATTTTTCGCTTCCATTGACAACAGCCAGAACTGCTCGTGCACACGCCTCTGCTTCACGCTTCACGCTGCTGACACCCAGTACTCCCACTTGCGGTCCCCGGCTTTGCAGCTGATGTGATGAGTAGATTGGCTGGTCTTTCGAACCAGCGATGAGCAGGGGAAAGTCCCACTCACTCTGTCACGAACAACAAGGTCACAAGCCCGGCTGGAACAGGGACCCGCGGCTGCCGCCCCTGCCCCTGCCGCCAGCCCAGGCCGGCGGGCCCGTGGGCAAAAACCCGGCCTGTGCTCCCCAGCGCAGCAAAACCACCGCCGCCCTCGGACACGCAGCGCCCAGGGCTGCATTTCTCTAAGGGACCCGGAAAAAACAGATCACATCTAGTGGTTTCAATTATTTGTAGTGAATTTTCCATCGAAACGCGTATTTGAAGTGGTTTCGGCTCCTCCCACAACTCTTCATCGGTGAAACAATCTGGCAGCTGATTCGAGAGTTCCTTTGGGTCCAGGGAGGAATCTCATTCTGAAAATCTACCTGTGTCTGAGGGTCCCATGGCCTCCAAATATGCTGAGTTCTGACCAAAAAACCCATTCATTCTTTGTTTCCTGTCTCTGAATGCCACCATTTGCGACGCTTTCCTTGAAGGAGCTGTCACCAGCTGCTTGCAGACAAACAGCATTTTGCACGGAGCCATGAGTGGCTGCCGCTCCACAGAGCCGAGAGCGATAAACTCCTCTCGTCTCCAGCGCCCCAGCACGGCATTTGTCCCTTTGTAGCCTGTGGTTGATGTCAGTGCGCTGCGCTAGCACAAGGGATGCAACTACAGAGAGAGGACAAGATCTTATTTAAAACAGAAAACGATACATGATGTTTGTTGTTCCACATGCTTGAAAAACATCACCTTCACCTTCACCAGTGGTTAGTTAAAATAAATCATACACGGACTGGACTGATTTACTTCAGGAGTGACACTGCGACTTTGCAAGAGAAGCTGGGAGGGAATATTAGGGAATGCTGGTTTTATGCAATGTTAAGAAATACAGTCATACATTTGCAATCCGTGCATTCCAAGACAAAATGCAGAGACAAACAAAAAATTATTTCTCCTCTCAGCCATATTAAAGCTGTATGCATTTGATGAACTGAGACTCAGCCATTAGAATTCTAGAAGAGAAAATTCCGTATTCTCTAGCAGAAAAGTGCACCATGACTACTTTTCTTTTTAGAAATCTTATCTGTAGAAATTTGGCTTTGTAAGACTGACTTGGGTCATATCCCCTGCCTCAACTACAAATGCAAAGTTTAAACGAATTCACTCTCAGTTTTGAAACAACATTATTCAGCATTGCCAGGAAAAAAAAAGTTAGGTTTCAAACATTTCAGTCTTTGAAAGGATTAGAACTTAGCTTTATGGTCAAAGGCCTGATTAGCACAGCCTTTACAGATCAAATGACCATTTTTGTGGAATTCATGTTAGTTATTTGAATTGTAGCAGATGGTAATTTTTTCAGCAAACAAAAATTTCTAGTGTGTTGCTTTAGGACAAGATAAATAAGGTTGATCTTCAGACGCTTACAGTTAAAGCTGCAGGCCTAAAATGCAGATTTCTTGTCAACTTTAATTAGCTTCTGTGAACAGTAAATTATGTAGTTATTTAAAATTAACCAGGGTGAAGAAAAGCAGTTTTGCCAACTTTCTGTTGTTCACACTCATGCAAAAAGATAGCAAAGGGACTCTGTAATGCTGTGAATTCTGTGTCAGTGGAAACGAACGCCAAGCCTTGGAATTACAGAATGACTCAGAAGGACCTGACAGAGGCTGAAATGAGAGGAACAAATCATTTCTTACACAAAAAGCCAAGTGGAAATGTGCTAAACATGACGTCAATGAGAGCCCGTGGCACTTCTTGACAGAGAGAAGCACCTGTAGGCTAAATAGGCTGAGAAACCTCTGCAGTTGTTTCGTCGGAGATATTTCATTCACAATACCACAGTGGTGTTGCCACTGCTGTTTAGCAACTATGCCCACACTTTAATGTGAGTGTATGCTAACAGTAATAAAAGACAGGAACGAATTTCGAAAGATGTTGGCATTATAGAAATTACCATGGCCCTATTTGTTAGTTACGCAAATTCATTAGGCCAATTTTACAAATCCTTATTCTTCACAGCAGAGCACTGTTCAGAAATGCTCTCTCTGTACTTCTTACAAAGTGGGAGAGCAGCAGCTTTGTTGTTTTTAAAGAACAGAATCATTTGTGCTCTTCTTCATCCTTCCCAACAAAAGACCATTTGGGGAATGGATCATTTTCTGGAAATCACATACTAGTGCAGGAGCTAAGAATTTGGGAAGAGACTATCTTTGTGAACCTCTGTTCAAGACTGGATGATTAGAATACGAAGTTTAATTACAGAATTAACCAAATTTCACATCACCAATTTGTCCTTCAATAGAAAACTCAGCATCAAAACTACCTGCTACCTCTTGGCAATGAAGAAGCAATATATTGTCTCAGGACATTTTACAGAAAAAAATCAATGCCAACACATGCACATTCTCCGTCACTAAGACTACTAGTTGTGCAAAATAAACAACAGAGAATAACTAATAACATGAGATGCAATTACTAAGGCTGCCTAAAAATAATTTTTTTAAAAGGTAACAATTATAAAGGTAATTAAATTCTAATAACATGCAAATAACTGTGCGTATGTCTCAGCTAACATATACTGTACGTTGCCATTTAAAATCCTAGCCTATGCTACCTTCTTCTCCAAAAAGAAGGAAAAGCAGATTTTTTTGCTGATATGGAAGTCCCAGGTCGCTGCAGTTGCACGATAATTAGATCAAAGCCAGAAAGTGCTGCAGTCACTTTAGTTGCCTATAGTATAAGACGGTCACTTCTCCACTATCAGCCTAATCTCGGGGCTGTTTCATCATCTCTCACATTAGTAAGGCGCATGCTTTTGCCCATCTGTAAATCTCTGGAAAGAGAAAAAGAGGGTACTCCTCACACTGCAGGATGTTGTAACCCCTGGACAACTGCAACACCTTCTAACGACTGCACTAGTCATTCTGAATGTTCTTCAGCCCGTGGTTCTTTTAACTGACCGATGTGTTAGCCTTGTAAATGAAACTAGGAAGGTGCTCTTTGGCTATAAACAAACATCTTACAATTACGATGAAGGTCCCCTCTATAGACACACTAATGCAGAACCCTGTACCTGGTTCTCTAATAGCTCTGCACCTCACTCAGACTGTCAAAATAGATCTGAAATACTGCTCAGGTGAGGACTTTTGCCTTTTGTACAAGGCTATATTTACGTCTTTGCTTACCAGATAAAGGAGCAATAGACAGCACACTCGTATTAAATACATACTAAGACCACAAACAGTTTCTTATGCCTGACCTTCACGTGAAAATGTGTGATCTGTGCATGCTGTTATCTCCAGGAATGTACTGGGTACTCAGGAACAGCCACACAACCGGCCGCGCCTGATTATGCCCAAGGTATACGAGAAACTCAGGGCTTGTTTGTATTCTGGCAAACACTCAACTGTGGGAATGAACTGGGAGACCCACAATAGTTTCTACGGACTGCAACTGTAAACTGAACTTGCATTCATCACGGTGACTGGAAAGTTATCAGCTGGGGATGGGAAACAGCTCCCTCCAAACCACTTGGCTGAACAGTACACAACAGAAAGGAGAATTAAAGCTCAGACGAGAGTGGCTCTTATTTCTGGTGGGCACTGGAGGCAAAGAAAATAGCCTGTACAGCTCACTTTTAAGTTGTAAACAGATTTTTACAAATATAACTTTTGCCATAAATGAAAGCTTCAGTAGAGGGTTTGTTAATGTTTCTCTGCTAGTGTCTAGCCACTCAACCGATATAAATATTTGTGAAATTAAATTTTATTAGCCAGGATGTCTGCAGAAAGCAAATGTAACCCTTTCTTGCTCTTCGTGTGCATTCACATAGAGAATCTCTGACTAAAAAGGGAAACCCTTTAGATGGAATGCACCTGATTGAACACAGTTTAATCAAGCAATTGGGCCGCTGACAGCTATTAAAGAATATAAAAAGAGGGAAATTTCTGAAGTGCTTAGAAAATTCAATTTGCTAACATGAAAACCAAAGCAGACTACCACAAACAAGAAATAAATCAAGATTTATCAAAGAAGTAGTTACAAATTACGCTTTCAGTGCTTATGCTACTGGAATTTGGGGTTTCAGCACCATCCCCTGAAGGGCTTGCCCTCTGAGTGCTGTAACAGAGCCCTGGGGACCTCGGGCTGTGCACAGGCGGACCCGGCCGCCACCCCCGGTGAGCCACCTGTCAACAAGGCAACGTGCACGGCGAAACCCGCGCCAACAGCAGAGGTCAGCCATGACCTGTAGATTCCCTCTCCGGATTTCTTGCCTGAACAACTGCTGCTGTTTACTGTACACCCCAAAAGATCTGGGGCACCTCTGCCAAAACAGGAGCAGGAGGAAAGAAAACGAGTTTCCTTCCCAAAATGAGACAAGGCACAAATCTGGGCACCATAATAAGAGCATTGCCATGGGAAGGTTGAAGTACTAATACAAATGGAAAATAACACTGGGTTTGTCTGCGAATAACACACAGCTCCTCTAGCAACTTGCTCCTGTCTGCTAGCTGATCCAACAAGGTCAAGATCTCACAGAAAAAACAAACAAACCAAAACACATAGAAGAGAAACACTAAGCTCAACCTAGGTTTTTTTTTTAAACAAAGCTACCTGAGAACTTTGACAGTGTATGTCCCTACATCAGCTGCGGTTTGGCTCTTGGAGAGTCATCATTGCCACTTGCTGGTTTCTACAACCTCTTGGTAAAGCTGTTTGGATGTTGGTTCATTTGCAAAGGGGAATGTTTCGGTCCTCCTGTGTGCTAGGGCTGGAACACAGGATGCACCAATGTGCTGAGCTACTCGGTTTGCCCCAGTTTCCTCTGGTCCTGTGCTCAACATTTAAAAATACTTAAACAGTGGCTACATAAACTAGGTCAGTGCCTTAGCCAAAACAGATCACCAGGATTTTTAAAGCTAAGAAATAACATGGACTAATAAACTGCTGTTTGCTGGGTTATTTGATAAACATTTGATAAGCATTTAGTCACCCCTTGCAAATGAGCCTGCCCTTCTATACCATTCTTCCTCAAATGCAGCTACCTGAGACATTAATTTAACGCAGCAACTGGATTTGAAAAGCAGGGATTTGGACTGAAAGAAATATCCCATGCATGGTCTCAAAAATGTGCTTTAAAGATGCAAATGGGAAACAATCAACAAAACGCAATGATTTTTTTAGGCTTGCTTTCCAACTGTGCTGCACTTACATCTACACCAGGCAGGAGCTCAGGCATCATTTCAGCCATGTGTTTGACAAGCACTGAACACAGCACCCCTCAGCTATGGTTGTTTCTCCCGCATCTAGACAAAACATCTAGCACCCGAGCCCCCAGCTCTCCTTCTCTGCTGGGGATTTAACAGCCATGTGTGCAACACCATTCTGCCCATCTCCCTCTTCCCCCAAATGTGACCGAAGCCAAATTCCCGGCTAAGGCCAGCAGGAACGGGCCCTGCCCTGGATCCGCACCCTGCCCTGGATCCGCACCCTGCCCAGGGCACTCTGCTGCCCTGGGGGCTGAATTCCTGCCTTTCCCAGCAGCAGCCGCTGCTACTGGCAAAGAAGAGCGGCCAAGCCCTCGGGCTGAGCGGGAGAAGGGAGCTGGGAGGGCAGAAGGGAGCTGGGAGGGCAGCTCCGCGGCGCTCGGGCGTCTGATGCCCTTCGGCTTTCGGTCAAGCGCGGGCCCGGTGTCCCCCGGCCGGGGGAGCGCAGGCTGCTGCGGGAGGGCGCCGGCTGGCAGGGCTCGGGGACAGGCCCCGCGGAGCGGGGGGGCTGCGGGGTGCGGCTGCCCAGCAGGGGAGGGGGCTGCTCCCGCTCTCCTCCCTATAATGCCGGGGCCGCTCTGCCCAGCGCACCGCATCGCTCCGGCTGCGCTAGCAACCAGCGGGCGGCTCCCCGCCTCCCCTCCGGCCCGGGGCCGCTCAAGGATTAGGGAAGAGAGGAGAATCCATCAGGCGGAGGGGCAGGACGCGGGGGCGGGCCGTCAGCGTTCCTCCGCTCCGCCTGAGCCGGCAGCGCCGGAGGGCGCGCTGCGGTGCGGGCGCAGGAAGGGGCCGAGCTGCCGGAGGTCCCCGGGGCACCGGCGGCTCCCAGCGGCCCCGATCCGCGTCTCGGCCCGCGCNGGCGGGTGCCCCGGGATGGGCCTGCGGGAGCTGGCGCTCTGGCTGCTGGCGGCGGCGGGGATCGTGCGCGGTGAGTGACTCCGCGCTCCCGCGGGCGGGCGGGGCGGGCGGGGGCAGCTGCCCGGGAGCCCCCGCTGTGTCCCGGGTTTGCCAGCGCTGGGAGCTGCCGGCAGCGGACACAGCGAGGGGCTGGGGGAGCGAACTCCGGCAAGGAGCTTGAGCGGTAGCTGCTTCAGGGCTGAAACGGTGGCTTTCTGTGGAGGGAATTCAGGGCTAGAAAATAAGAAGGGAGAGGGAAATCCGCCTGGAGTGGGGACAGGGAGGGCTCGCATCCAGGGACCTGTTCCTACCCTGACCCAGATTTCTGCCTTCTGACACTGCTCTACTCCATCCATGTGGACCCGCTCCCGTTCCTTCCATGGAAAAATGGCAGAATAAAGACCCTGCCTGGACTTAAAGTGTAAAGAGGACAGAAATCCCTGATTATAATAATATATATAAATGTAGTGCCTATCATCTCTGCCAGGAACCCTGTACCCCCACTTTCTTTGTAGCTGCATGAACAGAAAACAAAGCAGAGAGCACTTGCCCCAAAGAGTTCTCAGTCGGAAGCAGCCTCTCAGATTCAGTCTAACCTGTGGCCATTTTTCTACCGTTGCCTTGCTGATGCCCTCTGCCATGTCTCTGTTCTGCTTTCCTAGTTATAGCTGTACCAGGACAGGTGTCAGAATACAGGCAGTGTATTTTCCTCTTAATCACTTCTTGCTGCTGCACCAAAGGGTGCACATGTTGACAAAGCATCATTAGCATTTAGAATTTATCACTCCTGGCCAGCCAAGAAATGATCGAAGAGGGAATTCCCCTTACAGGCTGGTCTGGCAGGGAAATGATACATTTGTGATAAGATATTGCTGTAGTAGCTAATGGACTATATGAATTACAGTGGCGTTTCCTGGGAATGCAGCAGGTAAAATCATAGATACAGAATATCTGATAGCAGGAAAAGAACGTGTGTTCTAGCTTTACTTTCTGCTGTAGAATCCTAATTATTTATCTATTTATTCCTGTGCCTGAAGAGTCCCTGCAAGGAGAGTTCCAAAGGAAGCTTTATAAGGAGCTGCTGAAAAATTACAACCCTCTGGAGCGACCAGTTGCAAATGATTCCCAGCCGCTCACTGTCTATTTCACTCTCAGCCTCATGCAGATCATGGATGTGGTGAGTCTGTAACCTTCTAGGAAACTAGCTATTTTAAAGGGTGGATTTTTCATTCCAGAATGGAGATTTGTGATAGCAAAGGAAAACAGCAAGATATTGGAAAGCACAAATAATTCAGGACACAATGCCAGGTTTTGATTGCCTTGTGAAAGAAGTAAACTTAAAAGTAAAGTTTGCCTCTTTCTTAGACCTGTCAGTATTTCCCAACCTTCTTAGCAGGGTGAAATATTTAAAGTGAAGCTCAAACTGCATACTTTGCCTTTTGAATCCCCAACTGTACTTATAACCAACAAGAAGTGTAGTCTGGGGGGGATATGCAAAACCAAAGTTCTTGATTTCTACTCATTTTGGAGTTGGAGGAGAACTGAGAGGAAGGGGGTGTCCTGGCCAAAATCCAGGTGATATTATTTCTTCTCTTATTTAGACAACATTGCTACATCCTATATGCTTAAATTTTAGCTGCTGTATTTGCAGCCACCGTTGTTTGGTACATCGATAGACACTCCTGTGCAGTGCTTGGCAGGCTTGTAAAATGCACCGTAGGATCTCTTGGGTTCAGATAGGAGTAATTTCAGCTTCACTCTGTCACCGTGGCACAGAGATCAAACTCTACACAGAAGTGGGTTTACAGTATTCATTTTTACTGAATTCAACTAGCTATGGCCACTAACAAGTTAATTACTTAAAACCAGCAGTTAACCTCAAAATGGCATTGTCTTTCCATCAGATGCTTGAAGTATGAGGCACAATAAAATTTAAGAGGAAAAAAAAGGTGGGATTATTAATGACAAATGGCTTACTTTGTGTTCCCTTACAAGCTGCTGATTGCCAAAATCCAGATGCTCACTGTTCATTTAATATCTAAAGGTCAGCACACACACAGAGAATTCTGCAGGTTTCAATGCTCACAGTTTCTATGCACATTTTTGCAACTTTCAGATTTATTAGACCTAAGGTAAAGACTAGGCTGTGTATTTCCAGTGTGATATTTACTGTTTGCTACAGTGAGCGCAGGCAGTTGCAGTCAGTGAGCTGTTTCAGCATCAGTGCCACTAAAGCCAACAGGCAAAAGATGTCAGTTCCATCCTTGTCTATGGTACCTGAGCTTTAATATATGTGATACCAATGAACAGGACGGAAGCTATATGGAGTTGTATATTCTTTGAATGATGGCAAGGGAAAAATATGTGTTATGCAGAGTGCGACGCCTTCAAAAGGTGCTGGCAGACGGATGCAGACTGCAGCTGTGCTGCACGGGCATCGGAGAGCTAGGAGAGGACAGCCAGGCATCACACCAGAACTTGGCGTGAGACTGGAGCCTGTTCCACAGGGCTGACAGAACAGGGGACGCTAGCATCCCACTGACCGTATGTAGGCACGCTGTTCTTACTAATGGTGTTTATTATGGGTGGGCCCAGAGATCTTGAAAAAAGGGGATCTCCTCACACTGAACACGGCAGCCAGAAGTAGTAGGTGACTGCTGGCATAAAAAGTCAGTCTAAACAGACAAATAAGCAAGAATGCCTTTGGACAATCAGAGACAACTGAAAAGGCATAAAAGCAAGGAACAATGCAAAAGGAATAAATGATACTGTGTTAATAAGGGATATATTAATTTCATTATTCATTTCCTCATTGGATTCCTTTAGAATGTGTCAAGCATTAGAAGGGCAGTGGGAGTCATGAGGACAAGGCAGGTCAGAGGAAATTAAGCGAGCTGAAGAGAACGAAGGGCAGCATGGGACAGGCAGGGCTTCAAAGGTCTGAATGCCTGAAGGTCCCCACCGGGGCTGCTGCTGCAGTTGTTCCCACCGGCTCAAACCTTCAGGGTCTCTGGGCATGGAGTACAGGGCAGAAATAACCACGCGGTTCTCTTGGCCCTGCATCATTGGTGTGGTGGAGCTCTGGTCTGGCTCCTCTCTCCAGTGCATCAGGCCACTTGGTGGCTTCTGCAGCAGCTCCTCCTGGCTCTGGTCCCCAGCTGTAGTTACACATTCTGTGCATCGCCGACTTCAGTTAGATTTTTATCTTTGTTAGTAACAGGCCAATGTGTTCAGGAAAGCTTAGCCAGTCTGTTCAAGGCCTGTTCAAACTAAGCACCTGAACAAAACTCCACATTTGAATTTATCTCTAGAACTCAGCACAGTACGTGGTGCTTTAACTGAATCTTAAACCAGGCTTTAATAAAACCCCTTACCAACTATGGACTTAGTTTAAAAGGCCTTCTTCTGTAGCTCCCTTTTGGGAAATGACCTCCTGCCACATGTGTGCTGTCTCATGGCTACTGAAGGATCTCCTGCTTTGGTAGAGGTCAGCACAGTCCCCTTCATAGGATTTTTGTACAACTGTGTGTTCAGGAAACACTTCCCTAGAGCTTAATTTATTTTGATAGCCAGGATAAAAGCCCAGATGCTGTGGGGGTTTTGGTTAGGACTACATACAATTCATTTCAGAATTATTTCGGAACAGGAGGGCTCTATAAACCACTTTGATCCTAAACAGAACAGGTCTGTGAACAGACTGATTTTTTTTTTTTTTCCTGGCTTTCAGAAACTGCACGTTTGGTGTCATTCTATATAGACACATTTGGCCTGAGTATGTTAAGCTAACATGGTTTTAAGTATTAACCACCCAGGGAAAGGTTTGTTGGATGGCCAAACCCCCCTAGTGATGACGCAGCCTACAGAAGCCTTCTTCACGGCTCTGTTCCCCACGCTCCTGCCACGGCCATACCGTGTTCTTGGTTACTGTACGAACAGTTGCCTGTTGGAGACGCACGTGCCTGAAGGCCAGCAGGCAGTCAGCTTCACACAGTTACTGTCTTCCAGAGTTGTCAAGAGTAATTAAAAACCATGCAATCTGAAGGGCGAATATCCACACATCACTAGCCAGTCTGTGCACAGTGAATGACTGGCAGTCTTGGGGAGTTTGTGATCCTATGTGCCTTTCAAAACACCCCTTCATAATCAGCAAGGAGCCATAGTGTTTGAACTGGCAGTTTAGTTACAGATCATCCTGCTTGCTATAAAACTGACTGCATTTCTTTCTCAGAGATCTGGGATTGACAGGCAAAGAAAGAAACCAACCATGAAGGAAATTAAGCTTCACACTATAAAACAAATGTGTTTTCTTCATTGTCAACAAGAAGCAAATGCTGGTGGGAATGACAGCTACTTGCAATAACAATTACTGGTTTAACAAGCTAGAAACAAAACATGTCACCATCACATTTTCCTGTAGTTTATGTATTCACTTTAATGGCTTCTCAGCTGATAGGAGCTGTACTGGGAGTCAGACCTATCCAGAGCAGATCTGTCAAATCGCTGGCAGAGCAGACCGGCCCAGGCTGGGTCCTGGCTGCTGCTCTGCCCTGCTTGTGGTCTCTGCCATTCCGCTCTGACTGAAGGAAAATCTTAACAGACAAATACTAAGGGTATCTGCAAACCTTAGTGGCAGGAGAGAAGGGGCACTTAATGGATGGGCATAGTTGGTCAAGGTCATAGCTTCAGTACAACGTTAAAGAAATAAGGGACATGATGCAGAGAAGCTACATATTTTTCTCTACAACTCACCTCATGGAAACCCCACTACCTCCAAAACCAGCTAGTCTTTGGCCTATGCCTGCCTAATACTTCAGTGTTGCCATGGAGCATGAGCCTAACTTACACTTAGGAAAAACTTCCAGCATATGCATTTGTGAGAAACAGAATCTTGAAATACGCTGATGTTTTACAATTTCAACACTGGATACAATGACAGCCACCACTTTTTAAAATACTATGTGGAGGCAAACACCTTCTGCAATTCTTGTTTTCTCTTGTAACGTCCATCCCAATAGTAGCATCAGAGTAGGATATTCAGCTGCCATGTGTTGGTTCAGAGCAAAGCCCAGGAACAGCCGCAGTGAGTGGCATAGAAAAACAAATTAAGTGGTCATGCAGGTAGTAATTTTGTGCCTACCCTGACGTTTTTACAATAGACATATTTGTATCTACTGTGAGTTAACAGAATTAAGAGAAATCTATCTGAGGGAATTCCATCCTTTTAAGTCAGAAGATGAAACTTCAGAAATAACGCAAAATGATTATACATTCACACTGCTTAGAGACACAGACATGAAGAACTGGAATACATTGAGCGATACATTGATGGCTCAGACTCCATTTTTACTGCTATCTGAACAAGTAGAAGAATCCTGCAATCTTATTTTAGTTCGGAAGGGGCCTCCAGGGGCCATCTAGTCCACCCTCCTGCTCCAAATACGTTGAAATAGACCACATTTCTCAGGACTGTGTCGAGCCACAGATGGAGATGCCCTAGGCAACCCGCTTCAGGATTCAGCTCTCAGCCTGGTAGACTTGTTTTCCCAACATCTAGGCAGAACCTCCCATGTTCCAGCTTGGGAACAACACTAAAACACACTTCTAGAAAAATGAGGCACTTTTCCTTCTTCAACGAAATTGAGTACAGGGCATAAGATACTTTTGGCAAAACATATCAGATTTCTTAATTATTTGCATCAAGGTACATATTTTGACATTACAAAAGCCTTTTTGAATAACATTCTTAGCAAAAAACTACAGGATAAGGCCTTGGTAAACCCACGCTTTGGCTTGCCCGGTGCCTCTGAGGCTGAGCAGTTAGCTGTACCCATTTTTTGAGTAGTCGTTTTCCCAGATGAGCTGTACTTAGTTTGGACTTAGATTAGCTGAAACTGCTCACAAACCTCTGCCAGTGGTTCTTCTTCAATTCAAATCTGTCATATACTTAGCAAAAAACCAAGCTAGCTCCATCTCTATCTGAGCCAAACTGCTAAACCTGGGAAGATGCTGGGTCAATGCTATCCTAGCTTGTGATGCTGTAGTCGGAGTTACGGTGACAAACATTTTGGTGGGCATGCATCTGCCACTTTTTTTTTTTTTTTACTAGCAGAAGAATCAACATTTAATAATTTATTTAAGAAAGTTGAATTTAGTTATTTATCTACTTGAATATTCAAGTTCTTTCTTACGTTGCATAACACCATTTAGTCAGAAATCTTTCATGGCTCCTCCAGACACTTATTGGCTAATTAAATCATTTACTACACAACAGTTTTTGCCTATTTACCAGTTTCTCCTGTTTATTTTTTTAATTACTGGTTAGAGAAGAGGAAAGTGCTGAGTAGTTGTTTGGATGTGGAGAGCAGCGGCAGGGTCTCCGGAGAAACCCTGTTCCTTTAGGCTCTTCAGCTCACTAATGCAGACCAAAGGAAACATGAAAGCATGCAAACTTTTTAATGTTTATCTGAACTCAGTCAGTTTGCTCATCCTACATTGCCCTTGGTTACTTGTATGACTTAGATTTATATATTCAAGGGCTTTTGTCCTTGTTTCGTTTTACATAGCGTGATACAGGTGACTTCAATGACTTAAATACAGTGCTTAGCAGCAAAGCCTCTGCGTAAGAATCTGCAACTCAGTATTTGCACTCAAATACCCTCAAGCCACCGGGCAAGAGAGTACTGTGGAATATCTTGACATTTTTGGAAAGGAAATTATGCTGGTAGTCAAAGAAGCAGAACAGCTTCTGTGGGGAAACAGACTATAAACCAAACCTCTCCCCTGCCACGAAAAGAAAAGAAAAAAATCTGGAAAGATGAATAAACGAAATCAAGAAGCTCATTGAGAACTGGTGCTAAGGAAGTTCCTAAGCTGTTTATCAGACCTCAGCAGCCTCTTTGCAAACAATGGTTATGGCAGAAGCTCATCAAATCTGCATTATTATTTTAATTTTTTAGCATCCACTTGTGTACATTAGAAAAAGTCTCTCCAAGCTTTCTTTTCCTCTCACTTTGCTGCTCGATCTTTATTCCCTCCATGCTAAAGGGAGAAACTATTTTCACTTTCATCTTGCGGCCATTTCTATTTTACCATGGTCTTTTTCCTGAGAGTTTAGAGAACTGGAACTGTGCTGAGATATACTTTCTGGTATTTTTAGTTTAAGACCTATGAAAGTTACTGGATTATAACAGAAATAAGAGTATTCTGCTTCCCCATGAAGTATGAAAAAGAGATATTTTCAAATGACAGTCTAAAATATTCCAATAATTGATCTATTTAAACAAGCAGACAACACCTCTCCCTGTCCTGCTATGGTGAGATACGGATATAGTATGAGAAACTGCAGCCTTCTTTCTGTCAGAGCTGTCCTGTGCTTCTAAATATTTTCTGTATCTCCTGGCTTTTTTGCCTATTTTTTCCTTCAGCATCTTTCTTTTACCTGGTCTTCTCAAGCAGTATTAGATCTGGAAAGATACTTTAAACACAGTCTATATTCTGTAGCATGGAATGGGAAGCAAGGAATTTAATTTAAGGCAGAAAGGAAAAAAGAACTGACTAAAGACTATAAAAAAGCCTCCTGATAATAGGTAACAGGAGGACATTAGAGATGTTCATTTTATGGGAACAACAGAGCTTCTGTTCTCATTTCTGGTTCCACAGGAGAGATCTTTGGAATTGTAATACAAGTCAGCTGGGGTTTTTCTGTTTGTTTGGACTTTTTTTTTAATGTGAGTAAAGCAAAGCAGTTTCTCTAACATTTTTCTTATCCTTTGTTACACAAATAATCAGCCTGAATCATAAAAGCTCAGTACTTAATTTCTTTGTTTTCTAACTACATTGGTACGGATGCGCCAATAACTTAAAAAGTGAGTAGACATGGTGTGCCGCTTGTGATGGGGAAGGTTGGTATCCTTACTGGGAAAAGCATGGTTAAGGTTCTAGCAAATAAATTCTTTTGTGATGGAGTGCTCTAGGTACGGGCATCAGAGCAGAGAGCTTTCCCATTTTACACAGGACCTCTTACCTTTGCAATCACCGTCTAGTAATGATAACTAGTCCTCAGAGATCAGCTAATAAAACAAAACTACAGCACAAGACATAATTTCTGGGAGTCAAGTCTGGCTAACTAATACTCGTTCTTACACAAAGCTGTTAATTTGCAGACGTTTGGGGACTGAAATGTCTGTAATACTCAGAATTCTTCCTTTTTTTTTTTTCTTTAAGGCTATATACAGTTAAAATGACATCATTTCTGTCATTCAAGTACTAGACAATACATCATGTCCCTACTCAATGCCCAAGTTCATATCCATTTCTTTTCTGGGAAGGCTTCTAGGAATGCTGTGGGCTGAATTCTCGGGGCTACGGCCCTTGAACGATCCAGCAGGTAGCATTCTCTCCGTGTTCTGTTTCATTTTAGGGCTCTATTCTTGGATGGGCAGATACAGTGCCTGCTTTTCCCTCAGAAAAGCACACTCTAGAAAAAGTTTTCAGTAATTTACAAATCTAATGGTGCTGACAGTGGTTGAATAAAGTCAATAGACTAAAGCATTGTCAACGGATTGCACGCAAACACTTTTCTATCTATGAATGGTGTATTAACATGGAAACATTCAAATGTTAATTACTTCAAATTTAGATGATACAGATGTGAATTCTTCAGTTTCTCCTGAGCTCCTCACTCTGTTTGCCTGAACAGACTACTAAACAACCCAACTGCTCCCAATCTAGATATATCTCTGAGTTACAAAAAAGGAGAAGATGTCACCATGGGTTGGCAGCAGGGAGCACATATGTACAAGCACTTATACGGAAAAATAAATTTTTGAAAGTTCACTTAGAATTTTCATTACTTAAATAATTTAGTTTTAATGTGTTAACTAATTTATTTTGAATTTTTATTTTATTCAAAATTAAAAGTATTATTTTTCAAAAAACCCCAGGAGTCTGAACTAAACCTATATTAGGATTTAACCTTCACTTGTGCTTGCCTGTCCATGCCTGTCATCTGAACTAGGACTCAATTTGTAGAAAGCAAAGGCTGTTAGCCTTGGCTCCAAGAGCACTAACTGGGCAGTGCTCAGGGCACGGCACGGGGCCACGCTGCTGCGCATTGGCAGCAACATGAGAACGTGATTTATCCAGCTCACCTCTGGTAGCGGTGAAGCCGTATTTGCATGGCCTATAATCACGTCTCCATATTGCTTTTATGATCCTGATCATGGAGTGGCCTGAAGGGAAGACAATCAACGACCATGGGCAGAGCTGGTGGACCCACACGCGTTTAATTATACAGCACTACTACTTTGGACTTCTATCGGCTTGTTTTCTGTGTTCAGCCGCGAGTATTAACATATTTCTGTGGTTGGCATCCCCGTAATGACTCTCAATAACTACACAATTCTGCCAGTTAAGTATTTGAGAGCAAAGAAGCAGGCCTTTTACCCTCTGCCACCAATGCTACTAAACGCAAGAATGAAGACAGTAAAAATAACGAGCACTGCTAAGCCTAACTAAACCACTCATTGAGCTCAAGAAATTCAAATTAGCGTTTTGTCATGGATTTCGTAGCGTTCACTCCACGTCTAACCCCACCAGAGAGAAGTGTTCGTTTCAGAGGAGAGAGTTTGCTCTTTTGTGCTGCAGGAAACAGCAGCCTGAAGGACTGTGTAGGTGTTCTGACATTTCAGTCACGACGCTTGTTGCATTTGTGCAGAAAGAGACACACAGTTGATTTTCATCTCTCTATTTCTCTCAGCCAAGCTTGTGGGTTCTCAGTACCTTTCTCAATGATTCTTCACAGGCATTAAAGAGAAGAGGGAACCGTATGGATTATAAGGGAAAGCTGAAAATAAAGACCCCGTAAAAGAGGACTCTCAAACCTGTCCCTCAGAGGATGTAGATTAAGGAATAACTAGAATTTCTGTAATGCTGATTCATCCTCTCTTCCTGAGTTATTAAGGTGCCTTTGTCAATCTTCTGTGTCAAGAGCTGCAGCGGCATTCAGCAGGATAAGCAGTGTATTTTGTGCCATACCCTTCTCCGGGGAATTTTTTCATTGCCATGGTGATGTCTATGCCGTATCCTAGATTGAACTGAGTCCCCAAGACATTGAGGATAATGGATTATGTTACATATCACAGGAATTTTGGAACTACTCCTTGTTTAATTTGCCTACACTTGGAAAGATGGAGATGAGACAGTGTAGGTAGACTGCCTGGGATGAGCAATGGCACGTCCCTGAGTGGCCCTCGGAAGCCAGCTTTAGTGTGTAGTGACAGAGCTACTCCTCGCGGCTGTGTCCTAGTCAGGTGTTGGCCCTGGTGCTCCTCAGAGTTCTGCGGTTTCAGCTGTGAACTGATGCTAAAACATGGACAACATGCTCCGGACAGGTGTGGAAATTTCTGTTGCTGTTATTCCCAAAAAATAGAAGAATGTCAGCAGCAGGCTAAATATACATGCTATAACAGCATTTCCATATGACTTGTGACCATTTTGAGGAAAAAAACTTAATAAAAAGTCAAATATGACTTAAAGGTGGGTCGCAAGAGCAAAACCAGAGTCAAATCCTTTGACAGAATGCTGTTCTGGCCTTACATCTGAGCATAACAGCATGGCTGTTCAACTTTTGCGTTTCGCAGCTAAGCTCCCGGCAAACCAATCAAGTTCAAAAGCTCTGGTTCCTTCTTGTACCGCTGCCCGGGGGGGCGCAGGGGCTCCCCAGCCGCGGGAGGGCTGGCAGGGCCCAGCAGGCGCTCGGAGCTGCGGTGCCCGTGTCAGACCCGCGCTGACAGGCAGCACCCAGAGCCAGCATTCAACCCGGCCCGGTGCTCGCCGTGGGAGCCTGCCGTGGAATACGGTGGAGTCGGGGACCGTTTGTGCACAGAGCAACAGAACACAGTTCTTACTTTGCATGCTTGCAGTAAATGTAACTGCGCTTTAAGGCCTATGCTATATTTAATAATTGAACTGAGTGAAACCTGCAGTGAATCATGGGAATTCATAAGCTAACTTGAAAAAATGCAACGTCCCCCTCTTGCTCCTCAAAAGAATATTTTTTCCACACAAGATGTGCTTAAGTATGTTATTAGCTATGCTGTATTCTGCTTGTTTCATACTCCCAGTTCCTGCTTGTCTTTGCAAAGATAAATGTGTTCAAATCTAAATACAATCTCTTGTTAACAATGATGTACTGAAAAAAAAAAGAAGAAATACTGCTATTACAATTATGTCCCTATGGTAACAGAAATGGTACATCGTGAGGATCATACACATGTTACAATCTCGCTATTTTCTGTGTAACTCGGTGAAAATACACCTCAAGCCCACAGCCAGGACAAAGCCCCATTACAGGCAATGCGAGCACGGCTGTCAGATCTTGTCACTGTCTATGGAACAGAAGCACGTTCCCCCATTTGGAGGAGGCTCCCTGCGCGGGCGCTCTGCCCACAGTCAAGATGGCTCTTCCCTGGTCTTTCTCCAGCAGTTTTTCTGCTGTGTAAGATGTGCATCCACCTGGGCAGACCTGCTCACATTTTGAGCAAACTCTGCCTTTCTTTCAAAGTAAGATAAAGTAGTTGGGGAGAGCAACTGCTTCTTGCAAAAGCATGTAAGATTAGTCAGTGTGGAGAAACCACAGTTTCTCCTGAATTAAGTTAAGCAATCAGACTCCTCATCTCGCACTCCAAACTCAACCTTAACCCAGGGAAAATTCAAATGACATTTTTCTAGTTTTTATTTTTAAGAAAAAAATTAAGGTATTCAAAAGGCCAAAAATGAGCATCTAGTCTAGAAACTCTTACACTTTCACAGAACTTGGGCTATGAGCAGAAACATACCTGTCTGTTGTATTCAGGTTTACTTCCTTGCTCTTTGGTTTCTCTCCTTGTCCCTTGGGCAGTGCCCAGGTCAGGTGCACCGTTCAACATCCATGCAGGACACATCTGAACATCCCCGTTGTTTTAGACTCACACATAGGGCAAGTTCTAAAGTCACTAACTGTGAATTGTAACTGGGTAAGCTCATAGCAAACCTTGTATGAAATAAGTGCTGGCTCAGGTGTCACATAGCAGAACTGTAGCTAGTCTGGTGCTCAGGGCATCTTTCCACCATTCACACCTTTCACACCAGGACGTTTCCTTCCCTCCTCTCCCATTCCCTTCCTCCCAGCTGCTGGATGCCATTTCCCCCCAGTACTGCCCGGTGATTTGCAGACCGTTCTACGGGTTTCCACATGAAAGCAGGAGCTCACTACAATGGCCTTCACCGTGGCTAACGTTTGCACCTCTGCAAAGCCTCCCCAGGGCCCCTGCTGCTTTTCCCTTGGGTAACACTCTGTGCTGTTTCTGCTCTGCTGCTCAGCCCGTCTCTGCTGCTCGTCCTTGTTACCACAAACAAACATCTGGAACACAATGCCAGCAGATGTGGCAGTCCAAGCTGCTACACATTGAGCTGTGTAACTGCGCACAGGCTGCACTGCTACGGGTATTTATAGCAGTGCTGAAATCTGTAATGCTGCGTAGCAGTTCCGTAGCAGGACTGCAAAGCACTCAGTTGGCACCGTTGCATTGTTATTTGTAGTTAGGCACCATTTTCCTTGTGTTTAATTTGGTGAAAATAACACGATTGTAGATTAGGAGGACAAAGTCATTTTTTTACAAATAATTTGTTGCTTTTCTACTCAATCACGTTTATAACAATTCATCAAAAAAACCCAAAGGATAATAAGTAGTCTGCACAATTTCACGTGTTCCTGATAGAAGAGACACGCAGACTACCAACACAGGAAAATGCTCTACAAACACTAAGTATCATATGCTGTAAGAGTGATAGCCCAAAGTCACGCCCAGTATACCACAGCTGGCTGGCCTTGAGTGCTGCTGGCACTGTCTTATTCCACAGCACAGTTAGTAAAGAAATGGCATTACACATCTATACATAGGCCAGCCTGGATGCGTGCATTTCAAAGGAAGATGACATAAGTAGATATTGCCTTGTAATATATATTCCATATCTTGAACTTTAAACATTACACTCGCATTAAGTAAACATTTATGAAGATACATCATATTTGGAAGGTGAGAAGCTGCACAGAATTGAAGTAATAACAAGATGAGGTCTTGGCTGCCATAGAGCACTATCAGCTAAAGAGAGGAAGCTTGAGCTGGAATTATCTGGTTTATCCAGCATTATTTCTAGTAAGTATGGCCCACTCCTTAATTGGCAGAAGAGAGAGTTCTAGTAAATATGGCCAGAGGAATGACTGAATGTAGGTCACAGTTCTAAAAGAAAACAAGAACAATAAATATATAGAATGAGAATGGAGAGTCAGATCTTAATCCCACCTGTCTCATGCAGGAAACTTCACTGGATTAACAGTGGCCCCTTCCTACAAATACTTATAAATTTATTTATAAAATTGGGCCAATATATACAATAGCAATTAGCTGGAACATTTTGCATGGATGCTTCAGCCCTTACACAAACACCCTTCAGTTGCGTTCTCCTTTTTGGCTGCACATTCTGGAGTAGGTTCTTGTTCAGCTCTGCTTTACCGTTCACATGACGTGAAGAGGCTGATTTTTTAATTTAAATAGGAAACAGAGGAACTGTCACAGCATCTGGGGTTGGTACTGCTACTCTGTCCCCCAGGATGACGGGAAGTGCTTAGGACAGCAGGTGCTTGGGAATACGCCAGAGGTCTGCCCTGCGTTGTTCCTGGCTGGAGACTGAGGGGACTCAACACGCTTCACTCACGGTGTCACAACTGAAATGGGGCTGGAGGGCAGTGAGGAGAGTGTGTCCCTGCAGGCAAACTGTTTCTGATATAACTAAAAACTTCAGTTAGTCCCAGCATAGCCATTTATTGCCATTTATTGCCTTGCTCTTCTTTGCATTTAGTGGCCGAAGTCAGCCCTCTTAAAAAATGAAAACGGACAGCGGCAGCAGCCGTGCCGGTCTGTGTCACAGCTACACCCCCCTCTCCCCAGCCAGAACAGTTCTGCAGAGCAGGTCTTTATTTCACAAAGACCTTCAGCACGCAGAGAGTATGAAAAGCAATTAATATGCTATCCATCACAAGTCTAATAAACCTAAGAGCTCAATAGAAAAGTTTTCCTTTCAAATTTCACTTCAATTAACTACTTACATTTTGGTTTGCCTCAAGATTTTAATTCTTGGATTTAAAAAAGCTAGAAAAAATTAAATCAAATATCAGGAAGCACACAAAGTAAGTAAGGCATTTTGAGGCTGGATTTCAGAGCTTTAACTGCAAAACTCACCTTAATGCTACAGGAGATATTTAGCTAAATCCTGAGCGCAGCTGCAATGCCTTATCCCTGGAGGCCTGAAAGAGCCAGAGAGGGCCTGAGTTGGACGGTGAGAAGGTCACAGAGTCGGGTACGGCCCAGCAGCGAACGTGCCGCAGGGCTGAGCTCGGCTTTGGAGTGGGAAGGGGAGGAGAAGAAGGGTGATGTCCTAAACGCCTTCAGCTTTCACTGAGGTCACTTAGCATGGAGCGGCTGAGCATAAAGCAGTGCAGACCGACTTTCAGGAGGTTTCTCGCACCAACAGAATTAGGGCAGGTTGGCAGCTGCCGTGAAGAGAGCTGTGCTGAGGCAGGCGCGAGCGCCCGGCCACGTCAGGCAGAACTGGCACACCGTGCTGCCTGGGCCGCGTAGTGCAGCACATCGCTTGAGCTCTGCTTCAACAACCCGCAACGCCTGCTGTCACTTTGGAGGAGTGTGGCTTCCAGCAGTCGGCTGTACCACGACAAGATGAAGTCACACGTCAGAGCTCTGTTTTTACATAAAAATCTCACTGATAGGGCAGAAGTCAGAACACCGAATACAATTGTGTGTTTAATTTTGAAGTGGTCTTGAGAAAAATGCAGTGAAACGGTGAAAACAGACTTATGTTTTCCACTTCTGACTTTTTATTGAATAGTTTTGCACTTTTTGCATCTACTTTCAAGAAAACAGAATCACTGTGTCCTGTTCCTGGTGCTGACCCTCGCGTGCTCGATCATGGAATATTATTATTTATGCACTGGTAATGCCTGTTTATACAGCATTTTCTGCGTAATTGGAAATATGTGCTGTAGGCACATTTTACTATGTTGAAAGGTATCGCTGACTACTGGAGAAGTGAAAGGTAACTGCACTAACCTATTCCTGTTGTGCTAAAAGGGAAGTCAAGTGGGGAAGAACCACCAGGAGTTCAAATCTCTTTCATCTCACCAATCCTGTACACTGCCTTTTGTTCATCTTTATGTTACCTAAAAAAACCTGTTTCACATTGCCAATTCTGTCTAGCTTTTCATTCCTACCCTCCCCCAGCCCCCAAGATTCCTTAACTCCATCCAAATTTGCATTTTAATTAATCTTGCCATTTGGCAGGTGCAATGTAGGTGATGCATTAGGGTAATGAATGTGCACCCGTTATGGGGCAGCCAGGCTCTGCACCCTCTACTACGTTTTTCAGGATCAAGACTTGCTGCAGCTTCGGCCCCGCCGATGGACGACTAGAGGCAGTCCTCGGTGGGCAGACGCGGTTTTCATGCCGGTGTCCTTACGGCACATGTCTTTTTTAGGTAACTGATTTTTATCCTCACCCCTGAGATGGAAAAATTCCGTTTTGTCTGCACCACTAAGAGCCACCGTTAACAGAAAAGTTCAGCACGGACCTCGGCGCAGGGGAGCGGTAATGGCAGCGTTGACTGAGCTGTGGAGAACGAGGGGTTTCTGTGGTGCTCTCAGAGGCGCAGCGGGAGGGCGGCGCTGGGCCGCGCGCTGCTCTGGCCTGCGCTGGGGGCTGGCCCTGCGGGGTGCTGGGCCGCGCAGCACCGCGGGCGGGGACGGACAAGGTTCTAGGAGCTCGGATTCTAGGAGCTCTCTGAGCTGCAAGCACCCTAAAGTAGCTGGTATGGGAAAAACCCACAACAATCCAAACAACATGGTACAGTTTCTGGTCTCATTCTCTGACCGATTTTCTCAGCATCTCAGAATATATTGTGAAGTCCTTTTTCTCTGCTCCATTATAGTAGAAGGGGTTTGTAACAGGGGCTGCCTTGCTTTTGTGTTCAACCTTTTTTTCTGTAGGTAAGTGTTTACAAAATATTGCAGAGTGACAAAAACTGGTGAAGTTCTACAAAGCGTTTCAAGCCCACCCATGATTTTATGGTGAAGTACTGCACAACTCTGATGAAAAACAGTGTTAATGTAGTTTGCTGTAAAGCTTTTAAAAGAGTATCTGAAAAGTCCCCTAGCTGGAGAAAGCCTGCAGGATGTGTCCTCTCCACCCTTCACCAGCTTCACTTGGGGCCACAGAGAGGGCAAACCCTCTACAATCAGAATCTCTCCTCTGGTGGTGGCTGAGTCAATCCAGCGATGACCAAAATGCTGGAAGCCTTTTGCTCCGACCCCACCATTTATAAACCAAGTCTCAGCATGCAGGAAGGTTTTCATAGCTGAAGAACAATGATGGGATTTACGATTCAAACACTGATGGCACCTTAAATATAGTGACCCACAGAGGAGTTATTTTGTTCAAAAATACTCTTTCAGGCTCCAAATGCTTAAAATAACAGTAAGAAACACCAGGAAAACAGCATGGTCCATCTTTGCTTAGGGCTTGTCTTCACTGTACAAGTTACTTTGAGTTAAAACTCTTGGGACCCCCCCTTTGAGCCAGGTTTGGGTGAAAGATCGCACTCCTGGCCTTCGGAAAACCTCTGCGGGGTGTCCCGCAGGCCGAGCTGTGGCAGCCCCGCCGTCCTGCCAGCAGCACAGCTGGACTGGAAGTCCACTGTCCCCTCCGCTCTGCCTGCCCCGCTGCTCCTTGGTGGCGCTCTAGCCT
This sequence comes from Pampusana beccarii, assembly GCA_013399365.1. Classification (NCBI taxonomy): domain Eukaryota; kingdom Metazoa; phylum Chordata; class Aves; order Columbiformes; family Columbidae; genus Pampusana; species Pampusana beccarii. The sequence continues at coordinate 588,359 of VWYH01008204.1, forward strand.
GGTTCCGTCTGCTGGTGGGTAGCAGACCTCCCTCCTGCTACTCCTAAGATAGTTCATCTGGCTCTGCTGTGGGCTAAGGGCTTCAAAATAACCCCCCACGGCATACATATCATTAGCTGCAGCATCAGCTGCACTCCACCGTTAGTAACATCTTTTCCTACTACTGAAAAGGCAGCTTTGAAACATCTAAGGCTGGGGCCATTCATGCGTAGAAAGAGATCATACTGGGAATAAAATGTGAGTTTAACTCAGAATTTAACCATGCAGAAATACACGCCATTCGGTTAATAGTCCTGAAACAAGCTTCCCACAACAGAATGGGTCCCGAATCGCTCCGCACCTCTGAGCAGCCAGTTCTGCCTGCGCAGAGCAGCACAGCCGCTGCCTGCCCCGCAGAGGAGCACACGGCAGAGGTGCTCCCAGCTGTGCTTGGGTGCACTGCGCTATAGGAACCTGCCGCGTTCACCTGGGACAGCACACACAGCTTTGGGAAGATGCTATCAAACTTAACAATAAGGTATCACTTGTGCTCTTCATATCTGACCTAAAAATGGCTATGATTAATAGAAATGTATTTAGGTTTTACATGTCCTTAATTTGCAACGCTTGTCTATAGGCTTTAGTTCACCGTGATATGAATGATTTCTTAAGGATTGTTTCTTCATTCGTGAATTAAATATCCCATGCAAACTGGTTTTGTTGTGCTGTATCACTATAAGCAGGTTGTTGAGAGAGGCACCAAATTAATGTTTGTTTGGCTAGAGAATAACAGCTACTATTGCAAATTAATTACTGCTTTGCCTGGCTGCATCTTCAGCAATGTCTTCAGCATGCTAATTCAACACAGCTTAATAACATATTCCTGAAACCAAAGGGTTAGAGAGATCTGTTTCCCCAGGATGCCATTTAAATTAGTTGTTCACTTGAGAGTTTAGAAAAAGTAAGGTTCATGGAGGCGATGAAGCAGAAAATAGAGAGGAAAAGTGCTGAATAGCTACCTGTGATCTGTGCTTCTTTACATTTTTTACTTTTCATTTTAAGGGAAGGTAAGAATGTGCATTTGAGGGCAGACTTTATTCATGCACTATACCAAACTTTTCCTCAAATCTTTTTGTCTGTGTGTTGTACATTTAGTTGTGATTATACATGGCCTAGTAGCACTGGCATACATTTACTGATGCTGTTCCTCAAAAGGCTTCACTTGCTTTAAAAATACCATTGTCCCTTGCACTGTGTTGAGTTTATATGCTGTGTAACTTTTTTTTCCCTATTGTACTGCACTAAAATGGCTTCAATTAAAGGTCTCTCAGGACTTTTGTTTGGTTACAAGTTCACCAAACAACACCAAAGAGTCAACAGTATTGACCTTTAGTAAAGAGTATTATGAAATAAATAAAGCCCAGGGAAGTGTCTGGCAGGATACCCTCAGGAAACAGCCTGATTGACTGTGGCAATACCAAATACATCTAAAAGTACCTGTGAAACCTTCTGTTGCAGTAAGTTCGAGGTAACGATTCCCTTTGCTTTGAAAGGTACCTTAGCTCAACTGGCTATTTCAAAATAATCAAATACATTTACCAGTGCTGTTTTAACTGTATGGTTTTAAGCTGTGGCTTGTTTTTTATTTCTTCCTCTCAGGATGAAAAGAATCAAGTATTAACAACAAACATCTGGCTACAAATGGTGAGTTCTGAAACAAACAAGGTTTTTTTCCCCCTTTGGTCTTTGAGTTTAATCTGGTGAGGGGGTTGAATTTTAGGAAGCTGTCAAGCTTTTGTTTTATATCACACTACATAGCGGACAAAGCTAAACGGAGTGGAAAACTGTGCAGCCCTGGGGCGGACACGGGGCTGCAGCCAGGGAGCACACGTGGGACGGTGCCTGCTGCCCAGCCCCTGCCCCCCAGGTGGCCCAAGCTGGGGCCACAGGGGCTGCTGAGCCCTTCTAAGGTGCTGGTAACCGTTCCGCCGGTTTCCCTGTCAGGGGAGGCTGCGGGCTGCTGCACCTCCCGTCTGTAACCAAGTCATTGCAGCCTGAGCGTTTCCAACAACAGAGAACACAGTTCCCTATAAAGATAAACCCGATTGAAGTTAATGTATGAATTGGAAAAGAAAATCTGTTCTATCCCAAACTGGCACCTGAGACAGCTTCAACAGTAAAACACAAGCACCTCAAATCTTCTTTTAAAGGCTGTTATGCGCACTGCTGTGTGAACTGAAAATGAGATTTTTATAAGCTTTTCATTGAGCTCTAGGTGGCCTAATTCACCCCTTGCAAACATTTCACTGCCTGAAGCTAAGTAGTGTCTCTCCAACAAGAGAACACCTATTGGTTCAGGCTGTCCAGTCCCTAGAGAACCACAGTAAAGCAGTGCATGAGATGACCCAGCTTACTTTCTGTGTGCCTCAGTACTGGACAGATCACTACCTACAGTGGAACGTGTCTGAATACCCAGGAGTGAAGAACGTGCGTTTTCCTGATGGGCTGATTTGGAAGCCAGATATTCTTCTCTATAACAGGTAGACACTTTTTTTTTTTTCCTTGGGAGGAAGGAGAGAAGGCTTTAAAATACTTTTCTAAAACTTCTAGGTTTTTAGAATACTGGAAAATTACCAGTCTCCTGTTTACACAACAGAAAGTCATATTTACAAATACTTTGTATAAACAACTTCCTCCCTACCACCAATTCCAGTTAGGTTTTGTGAGGTGATTAGAAAGTGAAACTTTTCTGCCTGTGTTTAATGGCACGGGTAGCAATGATTTCCTTGTAAATTATTTGTTTGGTCTAAATGTTTACTGGTGAATTTAAATCTGACTGCTTGCCTAGTTTTAGCTTGGGTTTCACCAGGGAGTATGTTTGCGTTTTCCCATGTCCAGGTTTGGTGTCACTGTCTTCCTGCTACAAAAGCAGCTAGAATACTTGATGCTCTCATCTTCAAACTGCCTGTTCTGAGCTGGGCTTATGTTAGGGACGGGCAGGTTGCCACCAATCCACTGCAGAACCGTTGGCTGACAGGGAGAGACTCTTTGGCTGCCCCATTACACGGTAGTTCCTACTGTGGAATGTATTTAGTTTAAAAAGATGAAGCGCTGAGAGCTGTCTGGTCTTTCACAAGCTGCCTTTTCCTGCGGCTGTGGGCCTGTTGCTGTTCCCCGGGTGTGGGGAAGACCTTACATCTGCTTTGTACCTCTTGCACTGGCTCTCTTGTGGTAGCCAGGGTACATTGTTATTTTTTTGCCCATGCAGATCACACGAACCTTTTGTCTTCCTGAAGGCTTTTCTTCCTCTGCTTCTCTGCCATGCGACTACTAAGGAGGCAGCCCTGCTGTGTTTATCGACCTGATCCCCCTCCCCACAGGAGCTGCTTTTTGTTGCAACAGGCCCTAGAGAAGAGCTGTATGCCGGCTGCAGTTACGCTCCCTTTTGCCATCTGATAATCACTTCTATGATCAATGTCGCTGTCACAGGTGCTGCTGAAATGTCACCATGCGGTAACAGCAGGCAGTGACAGCCCTGTCAGCCCTTAGTGCCTCTCCCACGCTGCAGTGCCCCTCTCAGAGGAGCAATTAGCACTGAATGGTTGGAGGTGATCTCCACCAGAGTTCACCACACTTCGGTAGCTGCCCGTCAAGATTACTTCTTGTGTAGGTTTAAGCATGGCAATTAGCACTGCAATTGTCCACACACCGCCCTAAAAAGCCTTTCAAAAGCTCTGTACACAAAATGGAGCAGCGTCCAACCTGGACAGCTGTTTTTGCAACATTAACCTTGCTTAATGTATTTTTCAATGCAAATTTGTTCTCTTGAGCATTTATTCCTAGCTACCTTGTTTCTGTAAACAGCAGCATTCTCGGGAGAATCCAACAAATCACACATTCCTGTCTGTTTTTCGACCGAATAACACACGGTGTATGCTGTGAAACTGGTGGTCTGCAACAGCAGCTCAGAGGTTTCCAAAAGAATAAATGGTGACGAAACTCGTGCTCTCTTACATCACACACCTGAGAGACACTACAGTGTGTCTGAGGATTTATGCTTGATTTAAGCAAGTATACTCGAAATAAAAGGGTATTTTTATTTAGAAGTTAGTGATGTTAATGCATACATGCTAACTGTAGGTGAAGCGCATTATAGAATGTGAAGGGTAACTTAATAACCTGAAAAAACCAAAAATACTAGCCTTCTGTTAATACAGGTTTTTGAATCTTGTGATTGTAACTATGGCACAGTCATAAAGTAATTATGTTACAGTGTTTCTATTTCAAACATGTTTAATTAAAAATCTTAATCAGAGTTTAGTCAGAGAGCAAAGCTATTTAAAACAAATGTTAGTCCTGAATGAAATTGGATTGGGACTGTTATGATGTTTAGAAGGTGATTAGAAAATTATGAAACGCTAAACCACTGATAGGCAGAGACATCCGAGACTTTTCACGCTCAGACCGTCCTAGAGACAACGCAGGTTTTCAGATCAACAAAAGCACAGACTGCAGCAAGAGGCCAGGCCCTGGGGCCCGTGCGACCTCCTCTGTGCTGCCCGGGGCAGCTGGCACCGGCTTTCCTGGAGCACCAACCGTCACCACCGGGTGGCTGCTGGGAAAGTACAAGCAGCACAACGAAGCGCGGCGGCCTGTGTCTCTTTCTGCTGGTGCCCTGCGCAGACGGAAGCCCAAGAACGGAGCCCGTGTGTACGGTCGGGGCCAGCAGCCATCAGACGTGGCCTCAGCTCGGCAGTTCCGGGAACCCTTTTGAGACGCAAAGATCACTCACTGCTCGTACCTTGCCAGTGCATTCCGTGCAATTTAATCTAGGCACCAGCTCAATTAGCTATGACAATTTCTTGAATACCTAGGCCCTGAAATTTAAAGGAGGTATAGATCAGAATCTGCAATACTTTATCACAAAATCCTGCAGTAGCAAACAAGAACTGTGAAATAGAGCACAATACTATAGGAGTATATATCCATAGCGATGCTAAGTAACCTAAACATCTTTGACAGAGGGATTTAAGTCAGCAAACTTACTACACTTTTCATAGGAAGGAGTCTTTAGTTCATCATCTAAATGTTTGAAAATAGGTTGTTTCCCATCTAGAAGTTCTTAGCATTTTACTGCCTAGTAAACTCCTGGTTCACAGTGTCAGATATTGGCTGAGATATTCCTTGGCACTAGCTGTCAGTTCGTAATTGGAAGCACTCTCCAAGTGACATTAGGAACGGCTTGCACCACTACACTGACACCTCTAGTAGGGTTTCTTTTTTTTGCTGAAATCAGGTTGTGGGTTCTGAAGTAGGTAATGAAGGCTGGAGCTGCATTAAACAGTCTTAGGTATGACATGTGTTATAGTGCTAACGTTCAGCCATGCAGACAGGTAGGGTGAGCACTGGAGTGTCCATCTCCTCGCTATTCCTTAGCTGCTCTTAATGTAGACAGCAAGAGAACAGATTTCCCTGTACAGGTCTTGGGAAGCTTGTGAAAAGCGCTTCCTGTCCGAACGGAGACAAACGGCAGCGGGGCAGTGTCAGGAGCGCAGCGGCACGGGTGGGCAGCGAGGCCGGGTGACTCGCCCTCCGCTGCTCCAGGCACGGACCCAGCGCCATCAGGCAAGTTACCCTGAGGCCACGGAACGGCGAGAAAAGCCGAGAAAAGCCGTCAGGTTTGGGGAGAGCTAATCCTTTTCTGAAGAGCGGGTTTGTCTCACTATTCTTAGCCAAAGAGCCTATAACCCATTCTGTTTCTTCCCCATTCTAGTGCTGATGAAAGATTTGATGCAACATTTCACACTAATGTTTTAGTCAATTCTTCAGGACATTGCCAATATCTGCCACCAGGTAGGCTGTTTGCGCGTCATAAATTTTGATAACTCAGACTACTTATATATGGTGGGGTTTCAAATTTGACATCAATTGTCTGATTTTTTAAATTTAACTAGCTATTATAATCTTACTGATATAAGCCTAGATGCATCATGAATGACATGGTTAACACTTCCGTAAGAAAACCACCATGATAATTTTTTAATTGCAATTATGTAAATTCTTCTGTAATGCACTATTTCAGAAGTGCGGAAGTATAAAAGAAGATAAAAATAAAAACCCTTAATATAAAAAATATATTGTTTATTAAAGCCATGGCAATGCTTAATTTAAAAAAATCATTAATTTGGCTGTTTCTTCTGCTAATATATGAGCTTTACAGTAAGATGCTTAGTAACATCTTGGATGTATCTTCTATTGGAAATGATTCACTGGATGCTTCATCAAAGTAATTTTTAGTCTGAAAGGAAAGCAGTGTGTGTTTGACGTTTATGTGATATCAGGAGTACATCACTGACTATCTGGATGTATAGCACTGGAGTACTGGTTTTGTTCCCCAACTCAATTAGCATAATTCTTAGAATTAACTCTTCCTAGAATCTGAATTTTGGAAACTACAGCAACAGAGCCAAGTGTGTTCCAGACAAATTAGGTTTTCCATCTAAGATCCCCAGGGGATTTCAAGGGTCTGCCTGCTCTTTTGATTTAAGATGTTCCATTTGATGCTGGTTTTTCAGTTCAATTCTGGAAGCTGCTAAATGACAGGGCCTGACTCAACAAGTGAAAGATAAGAAGCTAGCTTTCCCGAATAAATCAAGATAATGTAAATCTAATAAGATAGACAATAATCTTTCAGAATTTCTTATTGTATTCAGTAAAAGAAACCAAAGAAAGACTGCATATTCTGCTTCATTTTTTTTCTGAAATATAGTATCTAGAAAATCTGAGCTCTTCTCTAAATATTCTCCCAGTATGTGACAAAATGGAAATGTAGTTCAAAAATAGTTTATAACATGAGTACATTAATAGTCCAGCTCTCTCCCTTTTCTGTGCCTGACTTTTGCTCTTTACAAGTCAAGACACAACTGAGATTAAATATGCTTTACAAGTCAAAAACCGAGGGCACAATGTAGAACAAGGTCTGGTTACAAAATGTATGTAAAATTATGTGGAACAAGCATTTAAATTAAGTGGTGGTATTTAAAATCCAACCTAGGCATATTTAAAAGCTCGTGCTACATAGATGTGCGCTGGTTTCCATTTGACGTTCAGAAGTGTAACCTCAAGTTTGGATCCTGGACTTACGGAGGCTGGTCCTTGGACTTGCAAATGCAAGAAGCAGATATATCTGGCTACATTTCAAATGGAGAGTGGGATTTAGTAGGTAAGCTCCTGATTTCTTATTTACGCTGTGAACTTGCAACCTTGTCTCCACTGCTGAAATGGATGGAATAATGATTGGGAACGAAGACAGGAATTAAATTAAATTAATAAATGACCTAGCTAGTGACATTTGAAACTCTGAGAACAGATGTAAGGTGAAAATCAACATAAAAAGTAGGTCACAAAATTGCTGCTTGAATTCAGTAAGTATCTTTTATATGGTTTTCCTTTATTATCTGACAAAAATGACTTAATTGGGAATTAATCTTAAAGAAGTAGTTTTACCTATAGTAAAACTTAGGAAGCTACATTTATCCTTTTAAAAAAATAATCACTACATAACATACAGTTTATTCGCATTAATTTATGCTTTTCTTCCTTTTCCCTCCTCCACAGGAGTTCCTGGGAAGAGAACTGAGAGTTTTTATGAATGTTGTAAGGAACCTTACCCAGATGTAACGTTCACAGTAACTATGCGACGTAGGACTCTCTATTATGGACTCAATCTTCTTATTCCCTGTGTACTGATATCAGCACTTGCTTTGTTAGTTTTTCTGCTTCCTGCAGACTCGGGAGAAAAGATCTCACTAGGTAAATCTGTAATAGGCTATTGTAAGTATGACTGAACCAAAAGAAGTCGCCCTTTTAAAAGTTTTTTGAACAGTCTTAGTAGGCAAGGAGGAATAGCTTGTGTGCCCTTTTCTGGCTCATGAGCTGTTTTTATCGTTTGATGCTGAAGCCGTGTTTTGTTTAAGCCTTGCTCTCAGCCTAGGCTGCGCTGAAGTTGTGAACTGGAGGAATTGCAGCCGACCGAGCGGAAGCGTGACAGTTCCCGCCGGCCTGCCTTAGGAAGCAGGGCTTCGTTTTCTGATGTTTATCTGCAGATGAAAAATCCCATATTCACTGAGTAAAGCTTAAGTTTACAAATAAGCCTTTGAACACTTCAACATGGAATTCTTCTTCATATTTCTTTTTAATAGTGGGTTGTATTGAGAGCCTAAGGTGCCTTCTCAGAAATATTGATTCTAACTGCTACTATTCTAATTTTTATAGCAAATTTTACCTACACTATTGGTTTGTGAAACAAATCCAATGACTTTAAGTACTTGGTCCTTAAGATGGAGGTTAAATATGTAATGAAACTTTTTGCCTCATATGAAACTGTAGATGCACTGGCTTCTACTAAGTGAAAATAGCTGTTAAAAGGTAGAAACAGAACCGACATTTCTCCAGAACATGGTTTAATTGAGTAGTAGCCTCTCTAATCAAGAAGTCTCTCTTCATATTTTAAGATTAATTCTTTGTTCCCAAGTCCTTTTCCACCTTACAATGACTCCTCATTGTTTGAGACCAGTCCTAAGAAAAGAGCTAAGCCTTGTTCCAGAAAGATGGGAACTCGTCACTGAGCAGCAGAAGTCGAACTCCAGAAATCAGCAGGCAAGACAGCCTGGGCATAGCCACGTGCAGGACCCAACCGCTGCTGTCAGAGGATGTCAAAGTCTGTCCAGGAGAGCAAATCTGTTTTTCAGCAGTATTATGCATTACACCGCCTGTAGCCTGCATGTCAATTAATCAAGTGTCATATGCTCAAAAACTCAAAATCACACCATGTTTCTAAAGCAAACAAGCAGCAAGAATTACTTTGATTTACCTCAGCTAATTAGCAAATGGTGATAAAAGCTGAACAGCTACAGGAGCCTAAAATCATATCCGTCTGTGCAAGCACCGGTACTAGTTTGGCAGCACTGCTACCCTGAACCTGAGGAAAGAACAGGAGCACCACTAACGTGCTGGTGCAAGGGTAGCAGTGGGAATGTATCTTGCAAAGAGCCCTCCTTCGAGTTCATTTTCTGCTTCTTACTGCCTTGTAATCACAACCTACTGATCTAATGTCACACTTCATGTTTATCTTTCAGGTATAACAGTCTTATTGTCTCTCACTGTCTTCATGTTGCTTGTGGCTGAAATTATGCCAGCGACATCTGATTCTGTGCCCTTAATCGGTAAGCTAACTACAGCTTTTATTCACTTTTATCTTTTGTCGAATGAGGGGCAGTGACTTTGCCAGCAGCAAGGCAAATTACTACCTGTACAATGGCCTGCTGCAACTGAATTAGGAAAACGTTGCCCATTGATGAGAAGCTCCGATGGGTTGATTCCCTACAGAACTTCCATGCTTTCTGCTCTGAACAAAACAGAGAACGTTTGTGTTTTGGGAAAGCATAAGGGATCAGCCATGGAAGAAGCTGTTGCAGTTTTGACACAACTGACCAGACACTAGGAATACAAAGCTAAACGTGATTAAATCTTCCCACCGTAACTGCTCAAACAAAGATAAACTTTTCAAAACAAGTACTAGCCAGTCCCCACAATACGGCTGAAAGAAAATTAGGACAGTTTTTTTCAAGGACAATTACTAAAGACTGGTCTCCTCTCAAATAATTGCTGCTCTGTCTACTTTTGAGAAATGTTTCACAAATACCTAAAGTAGCATGTGTATCACTACGCTGGAAAAAGAACTTAACACCATGTATGATGTATATGAATACCTCTTCTAGCTACAAAGCAATACCAGCCAAAGTATAGTGCTGTAACTATCTGTTTATTTTACAGCTCAGTATTTTGCCAGCACTATGATTATCGTTGGCCTTTCCGTTGTTGTCACTGTTATTGTTCTACAATATCATCATCATGATCCAGATGGGGGGAAAATGCCTAAATGGGTAAGGTTTGATTTTCGTTCACTATCCATTGCATAAACGCCCAGTTCAGGGATGGGATAGAGTAGCTGGTGACCCATGTCTACTTCTGACTGTTAAAAACATAAAAATCCTTCCTAAAGGCTTTGTTTTGAAAAGTAGTTTCACCACAATGAGATGGCCAGATACCTTCCATGTGGTTTGATTCTCAGAGAGCATCTATGTGCGAGAAAGAGACTGAATAAACCTCAACCTGCTTTAGTACTCAGAATCTCCTTCACAACAGCTAGAAGTACCTCATGAGTTTGCTAAAACCTAAATATATAAGCGAAGGTGATACTTTAATAAGCTGCAGATGTCACAAGTGAAACAAGCAGAAGGAAAGAATAAGGTGCTGATGGAGATTATAAATGCATGAAGTACGGTAGCCTCAAGGTCCAACTGTGAACTGCTACATATTTAGCTGCTATGCATACAGAAACATCGAGAGCCTAAAAAACACTTGTTAAAGATGGCTGCTGGAGTGGAAAGGAAACTTGCTCTGAAAATGCTCATCGTTATACCTCTTGTCAAAAACATCTGTAAAGTGCAAAGAAAAATTGAAGTCTTTTGCTAGGTACATACGACTTCCTTTATACTGTACTTCTGCGAGTGGTTGTTTTTACCAAGAACGTTACAGTGATATTTGATTACAAAATACAGATGAGTAGCATCAGCTGACTGGCCACTCCTCCTGACTTCACCCAGCTCACGGCAGCATCAGCCATTGCTGGCGATGGAAAGACCTTTCCCCCTTTTGTTCTTCTCTCCCGAACAATGAGTTACTATTATCCTGATTAGGCAAAAAGACTGTACACACAGCAATGCCCTGCAGTCAAGAGATAATGAGATATTCCCTGGCCTGTTCTGGGTTAGTGACTTTAAAATAAATTTCAGTAAATAAAAGATACATCTCTAGGCGTGTGTTTGATGACCTAAAGGGGACAAATGTTTAGTACTGAGCCAGACATCCTCAGAAAACAGTGTGCTTGAGTGGAGGAGTGAGCAACATTATTTGGATACTGGTGGGTTTTGGATCAGGCCCTCAGTTAATGGAATATTATCCTTCTCGGTAAAGCCTCCTAGTGTGGATAGAGTAACAGGGCAAAGTCTGTCTCTGGTTGGGATGTTTGCCTGGATATAATATCTACTCTGGTGGTGGCAATCCACAGTCAGAATAAATGGACCAAATCTAATATTAATTACAGTATAAGATGTTCACATTATATGAGACAATAATATTTAATTAGTTCTCTGGAAAAGAAACACTGGAATGAGCTCTTAAAATCTGACTGAAATAAATTACAGAAGCTTCAGTCTGAACTGGAACAGTCTCTGCCTTGCCTGCACTTTCTGTAAGGCTGGATTAAGGCAACATAGAAAACAGTAAAATGATACAAACTGATTAAATTTGCAAAGTATTTTTTAAAAATCAAAATAATTGTCCCATCTTTTCTCCGTGCTATATCCGGATCTGTTTTCTAAACTCTGCAGTGAGGTGTCACAAAAGCAACGTGAAAACAGAGCTCAAACATTACAGAGCTTGGTGGTTCAGTCCAGTCCAGTATGGCATCTGCTTTAGCAGCCCCCTCCAAACACGAGAGCACAAATATGAGTGAAAGAATCGTAATTTACTGTAACTTATTTATAATAAGGCTATTATAACGTAACTCTTCTTCAGTGTTTGTGGCGCTTTGTGTTTTATTTTGCTTTTTAATTCATGTTTCTAGTAAAGATGGAAAATTTTGGCTGCCGTATTGCAGTTCAAGTGCAAGGAAGAATCAACACTATGGAGACTCCCGTCAGAGAAGGGGGACTCCCAGTAGTGATCAGCAGCACTGCTAGAGTGAGAGAGCAGCCTCAGGGACTGGAAATTAATCAGCTGGAAAACTCTGGCACGTTTTCCAGAACTCCTGTGCAGACTAAGCAGAGACCATGGATCAGGCAGTCACCCAGGCTGCACAAACACCGGTACTAAAGCCAGTGGCTGTGTGAAGAGATGCTGATTCTCAAAAATTTTCTTTCAGACAAGAATCATCCTTCTCAACTGGTGTGCTTGGTTTCTGAGGATGAAAAGACCAGGGGAAGATAAAGTGCGTCCTGCCTGTCAACATAAACAGCGTCGATGCAGCCTGTCAAGCATGGAGATGAACACTGTGAGTGGACAGCAATCCAGTAACGGGAATATGCTATACATTGGGTTTAGGGGGCTGGAAGGGGTTCACTGCACACCCACCACTGATTCGGGAGTGATTTGCGGGAGGATGACCTGCTCACCAACAGATGAAGAAAACCTGCTGCACAGTGGGCACCCCTCTGAAGGTGACCCAGATTTGGCAAAAATTTTGGAAGAGGTCAGGTACATAGCAAACCGGTTCAGAGACCAGGATGAAGTGGAAGCCATTTGCAATGACTGGAAGTTTGCAGCCTCTGTAGTGGATCGGCTCTGCTTGATGGCTTTTTCAGTCTTCACAATCATTTGTACAATTGGTATCTTAATGTCAGCACCAAACTTTGTAGAGGCTGTGTCTAAAGATTTTGCCTAACTCCTAACTACAGTCTGATTCTCTGCAGTATGATATGTAGCAAATACGAGTGTGGTTTTTGTTTGATCGCTTGTTTTTCACGAGTATGCTGCCTCTAACTGCCCCCTTCCTCTGCCCCCTCTCTGCCCCCGAGTTCCCTTTGGAAAAGCAGCGCTGTCAGAGGGAAGCCGAGGGCTCCTGGCGCAGCTGCGCTGAGCTCCCTTCCGCGGGCGGCGCGAAGCGGCTGCGAGCCCCTGCAGAATGACGCGGTTGGCACCGCCGCCTCTTCCACGTTTTTGAGCTGCCTGTTACGGAATAGCAGGGAGGCAGTGCCAGGAACGTCACTTCTTCCAGACTTCTCTATAAAAGGTAGAAGGTGGTCCATCTTAACTATTTGAAAGAGTGACTGTAAACACATCGGGAGAGCATTAAATCCAGTGGATGGAAGCTCCAACAGCAGAGAGAAAAGGGAGAAAGCGGTTGCTTTTCAGTTACTGCTTTTTATCGAGTTATGGTATGCAGCTCTCCAGCTCACTCATAGCCAGTCAGACCCATAAACTTCCTCCATGCGTTTTACATAGAGCATATGGGCCTTCACAGCATTCTGAATTTGTCTAAGACACCAGGAAGCTGAAAGTTAAGGTGATACATCACATAAGTTGTCCTTTTATATCTTTCTGGATTTGACCTAGAAGTTTGGTCTGAATTCTTAAACAGGCTTCACAGTAATTTTTGCAGGGTTTACTACTTCTTCCTTCTCCCCAGAAAGACATTCTTTCAACTGATGACCTTTTAACTATCAAAAAGAAAATGAAGGGTTTATGATGCCTCTATCCTCACTTGTTAAAAAAAAAAAATTACATTTGTCTCTTTACTGTTAAACAGATTCCAGTGTGGAAAAAGTAACTCAGTGTCTTGTACAGGCCTAAGCATAAATGAACAATCTAAAGCAGAAAAGAAGCCATTAAATCCTGAGAGTAAGGTTTTAATTTTAAAATTAAATGTTGTACGCTTAGCTCTTTATAGACCTCCTTCTGTTGAGTGTCCGTAACATGTCTTTACAAGAAAACTTCACCTTCTCTGCTCAGTTTGTCATCTGAAGAGCTCTAATGAATAACAAAGCTTTCTTCCGTTTGATATAAACTATGAACTGTAGAAATATATATTTATATATACGCACTGCACATATGTCCAAGGAAAGGTTAAGACTTAAATACAAATTATCTTGTCTACACAGACATTCACAAAGACAAACCTAATAGTTCATCACTTGGTTATTTCTGATTCTGAAATTCTCCCGTCCAAATCTGCTTAGTTTTCACGTGACTTTGGTATCTCAGTGGAAAGGGCTGAGCTGAGCACACCAGAAACTGTGTCTGCGAAGCAGCTGAGAATGAGCCTGTTGCTGACACAGTCTTCCTGACCAGCGGTGTGAGTGGTAGAAGATGTGAGGGAGCATTACTTTAGCATTGACAGTTTGCTTTATCCTACAGAATCCCAAATTTTTGGCTGAGGTCCTCAGAGACACAATTGGAGGCCCTCTTGTACCATGTTTTTACTATGACATAAACTCAAGGCCTCAGTTTCTCTCAAGATGGGTGAAAATAAAGTGACTGAACTGCTCGTTCTCCCTAGGTAACTATTTCCTTTCCAGAGTCTGCTCCCTGAAAGCGGGAGAATCAAATTTAAGCCGAGCCCAGAGTCACCACAGGTGCAGTCCAACACCTGAGTGAATACCTTGGTCCAGCACCTTCATGCCCGGGAAAAGGGCAGGAGGAGCGAAAGGAAGGCAGGGTATTTCTCACAATTTGTGAATTCTGTCTGCCTCAAGGTTCGTTCAGAATCTCGCGCTGCAAAGACACGAGCAAAGCATTCCCATCCTTCTTGAAAGCTCATCTTGAAACTGTGCCTCAGAGTTATCTGTGAGGAAGCTATATTTTCAGGAAGAATTATTAAGAATTAGCCATGCAATAATGCCTGCAAATAGTTTCTAGTTCGTAGATCGCATATGAATAGGAAACTATGAGTCCAAAATTGGAAATGTGAGTTTTGTTCATTTGTGAATAACCACACATATCATGTGGCATGTGTTGGTCTTCCGAGTATTGTTTCTAGGCTAGGCTTCCTGACGCAAATGTTGATTTGCATTGGTGTTTTTTCCTTCTGCAAGTATCCTTAAGTAGCTACGTAGAATGTTCCATTTAGTCTTTGTAAAGTTTTGGGGTCCTGTTGGAGGAGAATTGTTCAAGAAGACATGAAGACCCTGGGGACTGCCTTGTGCAATGGGACACAACTATTGCAATCATAATACAAGATGCATGTAACATAGAAAGCATGAGAGTACCCCTCTTTCCACCTGAATCCATTTATAGTATCTGTAGAAATTGTCTTGCTAGATACAGAGTTCTCTACAGAAGGATGGAGAAAGCAATTCACAATTTGACAGTAAACTTCATGATCAATGACAGACACACCTACGCTTAAAAACTGGACACTGGTATTTGGCCTTTGGAGGAGTCCTGCCCAAGTCTAACGCAGAGTTTGCAATGCTGTCCTAGTCTGTAGTACCGTCAGCGAACAGCAGCTGAGACACCAGCACCACGTCTGCTGCTGCTTTAATCCTGGGCAGGATTAACGAAAAGGCACCAAGAGGACAAGTGAATCCTAATTTTCCCACTGTTATCACAACTTGGAAACATTTGGTAATAAGATTATTATCAATTTTAAAAGCAACAGTGACAACTTCTCAGTTACATTATTTTGCGTATAAGTTAAATTTTCCTATAACTGAGCTGGGTAAATTTGCTATGTTTCTTGTCAAATTGTGTGCGTCTTAAATATATGTGTGCATCCACTAAACAATACTTTGATCTAAATGCTGAGAAAAATATTTATTTACAATTTTGAGCATAGAGATGGAAATTAATTCCTGTATACGGTATGTGTATATAATACTGATGGGGAGGATTTGTTATCTTAAGAGTCCAGAGGGAGGATAAGCGAGTGGTTCGGCACAACTAAGCTATGACTCGTCTGACAAGTTCAAAAGCTCACTCTAGAGCTCAGCTGTCAGGTACAATACTATGTGTGAACTATGTATATTACTTTTTCTGTTTTTATATTGAATTGTATTAAATATTTAAAAGATTTTTTAATATTTAACAAATTTTATTTAAGTGTTAATTCCAAAAAAGTTCCAAATATAAAATTTAAATAAAGATAAATTATTTAAACAGTATTTAAAATATTAAATTATTTTATATAGGAATTGATAATACTGTGTAAGACTTTTTGACGTTTCTTTAAGTTCTCTGTACACTCTTGCTAGCTGCAGGATTTAATCGGAGCTCACCTGTGACAAATCAACTTCTCACCTTCTCTAACAGGAAAGGAAGGTCAACCAAAGTCCCGGATTTTCTTTCCTTTTGTTATACTATTTTTACATCAAGAAACATTGCATAAAGGGCATTAGAAAGAGATGTTACATCTATCAGGTACTGATTGTCATATAAGTAATTCAATACCTTTTCAGTCCAGTACAAATAAAAGATTTAGATCAAGAGACTTTTGATTCTTTCTCATTTTGCTAAGATGGAAATAAACTCAAGTGGTAGAAAACATGAATAGCCATCAAAGGAAAAAAAAAAAACCTCTTTGAATATTTCAATCCGGGATGACAAAGGTCTTTGATAATTAAAAATACATTAATATCCTCCTAGTACACCAGTCCCACACCAAACATATATTACTTCAGTCTTACATAAACTATCCAAGTTAACTGAGTAGGACAGAAATACCATACAAGTTTTGGACTGCCCTCAATGACAATATTAATTTACTTCTTGAAGTTTAGCACAGAAGACAGAAATGAGAGAAAAAAGAAGAGCATTCCAGCTGAATAAACGGTTGGTTTTGCCAGCTGCAAATGTTGTTTGTTGGCTACTGCTGAAAATACATCTAATCAGCAGAATATCCCCCAAATGGAGGAAAAGCCCACGTCAGGAGATTCTGCAGACAGATGAGTTGTGCTGCCCACACGCTGAAACAGCTTCCCAAAAAGCCTTCTCTACAACATCCTGCTGAGCATCTGCCAGTACTGAAAATCAAGGGTTGCTACACGCAAGGCTTAATTCTCTTGCTGCTTCCAAAAGCTTGCAAGGAGCAGCTGATGGAGGGCAGTGTGGCCAGCACCAAGGTCACACAAGCATGCCGTTGTCCCTGAATCCAACCTGTCTTGGGCCAGGAGCCGCCAGGGTCACAACGTCAGCCCTGCCGGTGGGGCCGTGCTGCTGGGTGCCCGCTCCTCCCAAGCCGACACCCCCCGCTCTTGCAGCGCGCTGACAAGCGGGACACGGCACCTCGGACCCGCCGTTAGGCTCCAGCCTGGGCAGGCAGGCCCAGCTCCGCGCTCCAGGCCGTTCCTGGCACGGTGTGTAAACCTGCCATCGTGTAAACCTGCCATCGCACACAGCCCCGAAGCGGCTGAGAAGGGGCATTAACGTGAGGCTGCTGCCTGCTGCCACCCTGGGGCAGCTGGCCGGTTAACAGCAGACTGAAAGCTGCCTTGGTGTGGGAGTTCACACATGGACAGCCCCAGTGTCACTGCCCCGTGGGTGGCAATGTCCGTCAGAGCAATGGGTCCTGCGGCTATCGAGAGTAACAGTATCAGCCACCCGATTTTAATCCTATAAGAACAATCAGAATGTATTTTCCCTTCAACAAAATTATTTCTTAGCCTAACCTCATGATATTAAAATATCAGTAAATCTTAAAAGGCTATGAACAGAGTCTGCATGTTACAGCAGATCTAACCTGGTAACACATCGGGACCTTAATAGGACTACGACCACAAATGAAAGCGTTTCATTTTTCGTATTTTTTCACATTGCTTCTGCTGCTTAGAAGAAAATTGTAACGTTTATGTAACATGTATTTGTGCTATTAAGCAATTTGCAGATGATGGCAGAGAGAGGAAACAAACAACAGTTTCTCACACTCCAATGACCACATTCAAAATCGCGATTTATTAACAGAACATGGAAGTATTGAAGTCCAAAACGTAGCATCAGTGTCTTATCTATGCCCTCACTATAAAGCTATCACTAGTAAATGGCTGGGTTTTCAGAACTGCTATGCCTTGTCCCTGTAATAAAGCTATACAGGCACAGCAGTTTAAACTCCAAAATAATTTGAACAATCTGTATATTTTACCTGAAAACCAAACCAAACCCACCCAATAACATCCATAGAGGTTTTCCTCTTAACTAAATAATTCGGGATACAATCCAGTGCCTCAGTGCCTGTAAAAAGTAGAGAAATCTTTCTACTGAGTTCAGGAGTCTGGGATATGGACCATATTCAGTCTAACAAACCTCACCGTTATCATTTATTAGTTATCAAATATTAAATATTTATATTAAATCAACTTCAGGCTTAGAAATAAAAAATCTGCATCCTCGAGCAAGATACATGCACAACATCCCTCAGACAATATTGCCAAGTGAAACCTAATTAGCAGACTATTTTGATCAGAAGAAACGTTGTAGGACTGGGATTCAGGAAGGGTATGTAAGTCTACCCTTCGACCCGAGAGGAGTGTAGTCACAAAACGTGACGTTACGGTGTGCACTAGAAGGAACGTGCTGCAGGCCCGCGCTCAGCCCGGTCACAGCGGAGGGGCCTTCCCAGCCGCAGCAGCACACGTGCAGGGCACAGCGGCCTCGCCACTTCCACCACGCCGCGTGAAAGGGAGCAAGGCCTGCTGGTTCTTCCAACTACGCTCTGCACATGGGTACCAGACAAATACGCTGTCCTCACTGGGTAGTGCTTAGCTCAGCTCGTAAGACAGTGCCTTCTTTTGATGAGGTAATAATGTCAGTGACTTGGAAGTGATGGATTGCAGTACATAGCTCAATTGGTCTTTTCTTAAGATTACCAGAAACTGGCTTAAACTGGACTAAGCTGAAACCAGCTTAATGATGTGCACAGTGGCTGTAGTTCTTTCTTCACTAAACCAGTTTTAAAACCTATTGAAGTTAAACCGCTGCAACTTTCTTTGCAGTGGAGTTTAACACTCTTTGCTAACTGCAGACAGGATAATGAAAGACCTGTTGTAACACTGCTTAACGATATCTTACACACCATCCACATTGTTCACAATTGAAAGCATCTTGCAGTGAAGAGAGCAGAAACAAGGATAAGCTGCCACAGCACTGAATCTTCTAACACAGGCTGTAAAAGATAAAAGGGCATAGGAAGGACTGGTAGAGAAGGGTGGGACGGCAGGTGTGGTATGAGCAGCAGTGAGCTGTGACAGGAGGGGCGCTGTGAGCGCTGGCAGCAGCGCCAGCCTGTGCTGCTCCAGCCAGGTGGGGCCCAGAGAGGCCAAGTCCACACTGACTGGGGCAGACCCGTCACACATGGCAACGCCTCCGTTCGGGTCTTTCACACACACGTGCAGAGCCTAGTTTGACACAGCTGACCTGAACTGCACGTCATTTCCTGACACGTGCAAAGATCATAGCTTGAAGCCCTCTTGTCCCTTTTGTCTAACTCAGGAAACACCTCACTGTCCTCCTCCTGTTTCTACAATACACATAAAGTCTGCTTCTTCAGGGAGGCAAAGTTAAAACATACTCAAAGATGTAAATAAAAACTTGCAAAATATTCTGAAAAATGTATGCGGAACAAACTCAAAACCAGTATGATTTCTGTTGCTAAAAAGACACTGGAATTCATAGCTTTCCAGTAGTTTTTCAGTTGCAGTTATATTCCATGGCTTTTTGTAGGCCAGCTGATAAATGGGATGGGTTAACAACCTTCCTGCTGAAATTTTGAAGCAATCTCTGTGGGCTGAATGGGGTGTAAGTGAACACCCCCCCAGCCAGCACAGCTTTTAGCCTTAGTGCACTATAGCCTGTCTTTTAAAAAAGCTCACTGTTCATTTGCAATCATTTAATGGATTGTTCCGCGCACACAACGGAAGCCAACCTGTAATGAATGGCACTGCAGAGATCTAAAGTGTCCAACCTCAGTTCTGAAAGACTGGATCCATGCCCACTAAATACAGTAATAAAAGCCCATTTATTTTCTTCTGCACTTTCACTGGTGCACTGGAAATGTCCTATCTACTTGCAGCAATATAAAACCTGCACAGTGCATATTCTGCAATTTGTGTCTCCGGGCATTGGCTTTATCGTATTTCAACAGTAACCCTGCCTCAGTGTAAACGTCATGAGATTGATCCAAATACTATATACAAAACACACCTTCATTTGCAACTTCTGCAAGTTTAACCTCTTCTGCCCATGCTTAACTTCCGTAGCATGAGTGAATGCAAGAGATTACAGCCCAAAGTGGAACTATTATCACAGGATTTTGTTTTGTTTTGCTTTTAAACGCTCCTCTAGCCTAAATGATGAAATCACAGAGTAGCTACAACACAACACATGTGACAGCAGTAATGGGCCAGAGAAGCAGATGTACCTAAAGAAGCTGGTGGAGCGAGACGTGTTTGTCATCACAGGAGTGGCTCAGGAGAAACTGTAAGGCGGTGAACTGCAGGCCCCGCACTGCGAGCTCGGCCTGCTGCTCTCTGACAGCCCAGCACGAGCTCCTCCTGCGCCACAAGGCTGCTGCACAGGCCTGGCTGTAGAAATGCTGCCTGCGCACGGGAAGCTTTCCAGGCGACTGGAGAAGGGATATATACTTACATCAAATATGTCAGTTTAAAACTGCCTTGACGGGGAATGCCGTAAGCCTGGAAGTGGTCTGCACTTCGGAACTGCAGAAAGTAAGGTAATGTTGCAGTTTTTAAATTTCTTTAAAACTGTTATTATTTTGGGCATGAGGAAATAAATTAGAAAGAGACTTATGTGGTCATTTTTTTTGAAGAACCAATATATGCTGCTCTCTAAATTTGTAAATACAGTTCTGAGAATGCATTCAATTCACTTTATAGCTTATATATTGACTGACTATAGCTATACGCATGTCATTTATCCATTTAAAAGGCACCATTTTATCATATTTTCAGTATCACCACAGGAACTTTCTAGACAGAATAATTACCTTCTTTCAAACCCATGATGGCTACTGCAAGGAGTATAAAAGTAGTATTATCTCGAGACTTTCTTGGAAATTCATATTTTAGCAAATGTTTTCTAAACCCACTATGAAGCTTGCAATGCTAACCTCATTCTGTCTTCCAAAAGGGTATTTCCCTGGAAAATTGCATAATCTTAAACAGCAGATGAAAAAAGCAACCAAGTAAAAATCTTTGGAGGGATTCAGTTCTTATACTATTCTAATTAAAAATTTTGCAAGCAGCTTAAGCAAAATGTATAGTGAGTCTCAACTGGCAGACCCACTTTGAAGAGGGAAGTTAGTTTAAAGATGAGGAATAAGACTGGTAAAAGGATCAGAGAGCACAAGACAGAACTTAAACTGCAGTAGGGTTATAAAACCGACCACAGGCTTGAGATAAAATCTGCTGAAGCCATTAATGCTAAAGACTCCCACTGAGTCTAGCGGAGTTTGGATCCATCTCCGTGTAAAACAAGGCAACCTCTTACACAACCACCTCATTCTGAGTGCGTGCAATGCTTCCAACCACTGGAGCCATTTGAAACAAGGCAAAAGTTGGCTCATAATGTGTTCATGCAGCAGTTGCCGCGGAGAACACAAACAAGAAAGTATGCAGCTTGATCAGATTTACAAGATTGATAGGCAGAAAAAATAATAATTCAACTGCCTGTCTCCTGTGGAGCTCCTACAAATGACTAAACGTAGGCTGAATGCTTTCCACTGCCATCTCCCTATTTCACACACGTCAGAGCTTGGCTGAGGTCTCCTCCCCTTTTCCCACTGCTGCTCCTCCTGTCAGTCTCCAAGCAGGGCGATGGCGCTGATAACGCTCCTAAGAAGAGGTCTTATCAAGGAGGGCTGCTTTTAGATTCGATTTCTACACTAAGGGACTGGAAGAAAGAAACGTGAAGAAAAGAGAGAATAGGAAAAAACATTGGTGAGAGTGACATTCTACTGAAACTCCAGGGTCTGAATCCTGCAGATCTACAGGAATTTAAGTCAGGCTGAATATAGACTACTGCGTGAAATAAAAGGGTGGATCCACGTGTTAGCTTCACTGAGACATCTGCACCTATCATGACTTCAGGAAAATAACCTTTGAATACATGTTGAAAGTGACATTTAATAGTATATATAAAAAAAGACAACACCACCACCACAGATATATCTAATAATGAGAAAAATTACAAAGGCCATCAGTCTACTAGTCTGCATGCTCATACAGTATTCCCAGCTAATATAAATCTCACACAACAATTATTGCATATAAAGAATAAAGTCACTACCTGCAGATACAGATTTTCACGATTAGGGAAATAGAAATGAATGATATTGTAACACCACCTTCATTTTACAGTTATTCCATGACTCCTGGAAGCTTAGGGTTTAAGTGTTTAGTGTTTAAGGCCATGAGGGTCACCCAACCACACCGCTTTACACAGTCTGTGACAGCGAAAAAAGCAGAAAAAAGAAATCATTGTGCAGGAGATAAGCACCCCAGCACACACCCCTGAAAGCACACCCTACAACGCAACTCCCGCTCACAGCATCAAGCTGTCACTTGCTGCTTCTGGGTAATACTGAAACTGATTGGAACCGAGTGCAAGATGCACTCACAAGAAGAACGCATTTGTAAACAACAGATTTTTATTTCATTATAGAGCGGTTGGACCTGGAACACTGGACAAATTCCAATCTCTGTAATTACATTCCATCTACCTAAATTCTCTCTGCAGCGTTAATTGGAAATGATGCTTTCCTTCATTTCCTCTCCTACATTATGGTGCCACCACAGAAGTGTCTGCACTTGAATTAAGAGACTTTTTATAGTCAGCATAAAGGACAACTTGGGATGCAAGGACAGAACAGCATTGTTACAAATGTAAAAGTGATAGAAAACTTTCCAAGTGATCATTATAAGGACCTTTTAGACTCCTATCAGGTGAGGAAAAACAGGAAAAAGTATGCTTCTCTTAGTATGTCTGAAATCAGTTACGTTTTCTCCCCGATTTTCTAAATAAACCATCAAGTAAACTCTGAAAACCTTATTCTTTCTCTTGTTGAGTGCTAAAGCAACTATCGTTAACCTCCCATACTGACACTGAAGAATCCACACTTTATTCTTACCGATCTCTTTATTGTGTGTGATGAAGAATTGTATTAAAGTTAAAAATTACACACAAAACCTAACAACCTAACCAATCTCATTCTTAGTAAGTAACGTATGACTTGCTAATACTAATATTTAGGTAAAACTAGCAATAAAATAATCTTTGAATCTTCCCCTTTCCACTCTCCTCAATCTGAAGTAGGTGGCCAAAGCACTGGTTTACACTGCAGAAGTTACACAAGGAGACTGAGGGGCGTTCTCACTCACTAGTAATACAGATTTTCAATAATGTTTTTACACTAGTTGAAGAGAAACTATCGAAAAGAAAAGCGAGGCATTCCCATTTCCTAGCGAGGAGCATATCTGCATATGCAATCCCTGATATTCTCCTAAAGCTAAAGCTCAGACAGAAAAATTGCTACATCAGTTGCTGTAACATAATGCATATCTTTGTATGCTTTACAGCACCCCGCAGTGTCACCTACAAACAATTTACTCATTTATTACAAAGCTGCCAACAGTGAAGCAACAGATTTCCCACAAATCGTAAAGCTGAATGTTTCAACTGTCTTACGTTATTGATATAGCTGTGTGTGTCTATGTGTATACAAATAAAGGAATATATGAATATATAAAAACTTGTCACCATTAAATAGTCATATAAACTGGAATATATGTAACTGAAACGTTAAGCATAAGCATAGGAATTTAAAAAATGGTTTAATGTAAACTCCATCCTACAATGTAATTAAAAAGCAAATTGATGGAAGCCTTCTTCACTTAGCATTCAAATCTCTTCATAAAATGGTATGATACAGTTTCTTTAATTATGTTAAAGAGCTGATTTATGAGCAAGGTCTGGCATTTCATCTTGCAAGGGCACTTAAATCTTGCAAAATTCTCACTGAACCCAAACAGACAACACGAGTACAAGGACTCCTCTGTTCACAGAGTGAAATAACTTGATCTGACTGCAAGCTACTGCAAAACCTGCCATGGGTTACACTCATCAATGGAAGAAAGGAACTGATCTTTAAAAAAAATACTTAGAAAGAAATAGGAAAATAAAATACAGTATACTTCAGCTTCAAATAGATTTGTTGTCCTTAAAACCACAAAATTCAAAGGCTCAGCAAAGGCAGAATAACTTAATGACATATTAAACAAAACAGAATCACAGTATTTCCTTGACTGATTTATGACAGGCATTCCAATACATCCCAAATCCTCTGTAAACATGTCAGAATAGAAATACTAAACAATGAAACTATAAATACCAATGTTTAATTGCCTCAGTATGGTTTCCAGCACCACAGGACGGTAACGCCTCACAAACACGAATCCATTCATACTCACAACATCCCTGAAATGTTCTCCTATCTCAATCTCATCACCGCACTTCTGGGAATTTCACCGTATCATCAAAACACAATTAAAGGCAGCCAACCTGTGAATTAGTTCTTACTTAAAGTGCCTGCCATCCGCCTTTACCACTAAGGGGGCAGAAGCAGGGCAGATGATTGCTTTTTTTTGCCAGCATTTAAGATGAAGCTGGCCTTAATCAAAATTAGCAGATCTCTTTGAAATGGTGGGAAAAGGCAGAAAACATTCCACAAGGTCCTGTTCAGTGTTTTTGACTAGGCAGAACGTGCTTAGGACACAGGAACCCAAGGAACAGCTTTCCAATAAATGGACACGGGGGGTCCCAACCTCACAGCACTGCTGAGCCAGATGGAGCATTCCCAGTAAACGGAGCATCCCAGACCCTCAGAGGGAAAACGGAACTCCGCTGCAGCTGGAAGCGGGTCTACAGAGAACTAGTGCGGAGGCCAAAGGGGCAGTGAAAGGTATTGTTCTCACGAGGAGAGAAATGACCTTTGTTGCAGTAAATTAGTTAGCACTTCAACCCAGCTCTGCTCTATTTTCTGTCTCCTCCATAAACTCCAGCTCTTTGGCATTCCTCCTGTATGTAGGGTGGCCTCCTACCTACCCTACTAAATTTAAAAAGCTGATATAGAGAAACTAACACAAAGCACCAGAAAATATATGCTGCATTTTTAAATAACAATGAAGGGTATAAACTTCCAGCATAAATTATACAGCATAGTGAGCAAATCCAGATCAGTGCTTGCTTCATTAGGAGCAATATTAGCGTATTGCTACTATAGACATGGCCACTGCCAGCACACTGAGAGCCCCCACGTCTGCTGTCAGTCATCTGCTCGGAATGGCCACATTTCACATCATGTAAAACCACTACAGCCAAAGAGAAGAGTGCTACCGCTATGGTGGAATTCTGTGAGAGAACAGAGAGCACTGATACAAGAGTTCCTTTGCTTGCAAATATCAAGTGGCCATTAGAGACCTTAGAGGATGTTAGAAGTCAGTGTTATTATGAAGACCTTTAAATCATTCTGAATTATGTTAGAAGTCTCGTAATGATCATGTAACCAAAACACCAACCCTTTCGCTTAAATTCCCTGCTCCTCACATCTAACTGAAGATTCAGCTTTCCATAATTTTCATGTTTTCTATCTCATCTCTAATTTATCACTATCTAAAGAGCAGGATGACAATTAATGCAATCCTACATTTATAATACAGCTTCATCAGAAAAACGAGCCAAAGTTAAAGTACAAATGACGATTGTTTAACCTGTAATGACTATTTATGCCCTTAATCTGAAATGTTGTTCTGCGATAGCGGTCAGTGTAACAACACCGACAGCTGACAGAACCAGAAGGGGTTGTCACACCCGAGCGCGCTGACCGGGGTTCGGGTGCCCGCGGCCGTGGGGCTGGCTGTGCGCTGCCAGCCGCTCGCCCCTGCGGCACCGGCCCGCCTGGCCTGGCCAGTACGGTGGACTTGCTGTGGGGTATGCGGCACTCACTAGCATCAGTACTTGGTATCAGAACTGCAAACCACGATCTACAAAGCGGCACATGAAGAGAAAGTAATTTCAAAGGTTCTTCACTTAAAACAGATTCAAGCAGCTAAGCTCCCCAAGACAGCACCCTGCTTATTACAGTGCCTGAACCTCTGGAGTTCAATGACAGAATTCACGCAAAAGGGCCCACTCATAAATGGAAAATGTATCCATGAAAATATGTTGGTGTGTTCACATTTTTAATGATTTACTATGAATTTGATATACAAGAAGTTCACAAATGCTTGGCAATTTCCCAAATTTGTTCCCGAGTTAAAACTGAGCAATTACTTCCAAGTCTTTTAAGTCTTTATATGCTTAGGTTATATATATATGTGTGTATATATATATATATACACACACACACAGAGGTTGTATTTACAGCATTCCCATGCAATGAGTTGCAGTACTTCAGAGAGCATTTATTTACCATTCTCCAAATTCATAAAGCTACTTCAGATTATTTTTTTCTGAAAAAAATTACAGTTCAGACCAATTTTCACCATTACAGAATGAGTCCACCTATCTACCATTTAACATACAATTTGACACCCATAATGGTATTTCAAATTGCCGACAGAGAAAAGATATTTCTCGCCGTTACTTTGGAAAGCAAGTATCTAATCTGAATTTCTGCCAGATAATTCTAAAATTGGCTGTTTGTGAACAGCAGATAATTTTTAATTAGCCCCCAATACTAGATGAAGCCGAATTCTTCTTACACATTTCTAAGTAGGTCTGCATTACAGCCTCAAAACCAAGAAGTGTGATCAGAAATCTGATAGCAGCTCCTTAAAGAGCAGAACAAGCTACTTAATATTCTGGTGCTCCTGCAGTTTGATCTAATCCTCAATGAACTGTAGGAATGACAAAATATTAATTATGGACATAGTTTGCTTCATTATTTATGCCTCATCCAAAAGGTAATGTTTAAGAAACAAGCCTCTCATGCTTAATTCTCTGTCATCTTTTCGCTAATTACCACAGCAGGAGGGATCCGCATTTAAACCAGATCAGTTGACTCCTACTGTTTGCAGCCTCTCAAACACGTGTTCTGCCTGTAAGCTCTACTTAAAGCAGGTAGAAAGGTCATATTTGCATAAACTCACACTCCTAACATGGAAAAAAAAGAAATTTTTAATTTTAATGACAATCTCCCATCTGGATTTAACAAGATTATAAATGAAGTCTGCACGTCCTCTCAATGGAGGAACCTTTCTAACATCCTTCTCTGTGGAAGCACCTATCCAGGGTGGTTGTTCTGTTCCGAATGGGTGAGTCCATAGCCACATGTTCAGGAGATACCCGACACCAGCTACTGCAGCTACCTGGAAGCTGCAACGCAAGGCTGAGCTTCTCCGGGGAAAGCTCAGCACGGGGGACTGAGCCATCAAGATACCTGGAGATGTCCCTGGGAGGAGGCTCTGTCTACTGCTTCCATAGCCTGCTCTGGAGAGCAGCCCCACACGGCCCAGCGAAGCAGGCTCCATGTACGGGTTCTACACATCGCTCCAGCCAGGGACTGCCTGCAGCTGCGGACAAGGACCCCGTGCGCTGAGAAACCGTCCATCGAGCGAATACAGCTATCCATTTGGACCATAAGAATATGAAACCTGACTGGAAATGGAAACAAATATTCACACAGACACCGATGACATGGATGTAGTCCTTTTCCTAGCAATTATCTTTAAGCTACTTATACCAAAATTTTCTCCTCTTTTTTGAGAGCCAAAGTAACAGGCCATGATTTTAGAGATGAATGACAAAAGCACACACAGCACAGCATAATTCATCCCATAATATTAACTCCTTTCTTTAGGGAACAAGAAAGCATCATAGAAATGAACTAACAATACGCCAGAAGCACGAGCAGCATCACATCATTTTAACACAACTGCTGTACTTCTTAATTGGTCATTAATTCTCGGTTGCAACTTTAATGCTTTTGCTCCCCACTGCTGTAAAACGTAATAGAAAAAATTTGTTTCTTTTCTTCCCTCTTATAAATATTCTCTCTACTTTTGGAATCAAACCATTGATCTAATGATGCATTTGCAGGGACATTTTGTGAAAAGGTCTGCTTCGTTCACAGCTATCTGAAAAGGCAAATAAGTAACAAAGGTTTGATTTTTTTCCCCTTGGTCAAATTAAAGCAATCATTGCTGTAACTTTGAACAGTACCATAGCTTCCTTACATCTACCTGCTTGCAAATAGTTGGCAGAGACCTGTCAAAAGAACGTGCTTGGTTACTAAAGTATACTGTTTGACTGCAATAACTACACACAATACCATTAGTTCCACAAGCGGCTATCCTGCTTCTGCATCACTTCCAAGGAAGTGGCAGAAAGAATTCTTGGCTAATACTTGCGAGAGCTGACTGGGTGTGATGGGCTATCCCAGAGCCCAATACAAGGTTCACAATGTCTTTTCCCGAAGTACGATAGGCAACAGATGTAAACCAAACAGAGAACCTCACACTACTTTTTCAGAGAGCATCCAGCTGTGAAGATAGAGATGAAGATTGAAACAAAATGAATTCCTTCTAAACAATTAAGCATAAAGAAACCCCATGATATGGTCAGAACTGCTGAATGGCAGTTTTACAATATTGAAGTGTTTTGCAATTATTCCTGTGGATATCTGGTCACCCTATTCACGTCACCTGTGCTTCCTCCCCCTTGATCCTTACTGCTGCATTAACAGCCACAGACAGAGTGTTTGTTAAAATGAAAGGCTTAACTCTTCAGGATCTCGGTATCAGGTAGCACTCACATAAGGAATGAAATCTCTCTGCCAGGATGGCCAGTTTCTGCCTGGAAGGCAATGGGAGTCTCTGTTGCCAGGATACGTGCAGCGTCATCTGGATTGTGAGGGAGTACCCAGACCGTTGTTCTGTTCACACTCTCACAGCCCAGCTGCCCCACGGTCCAACATAACCACTCCAGGACAGGCATAATCCACTTGTTCTATCTTAACTATATATGACCATTTTCACTCCCACAGGATCAGTGTCTACAGACTATATAAAAATGCCTTATCTATATTCAATCTATACTCTGCAGCAGGAACTCTCCTGGCCACTGCACCCAGGGCAGTAATTTAAGCACACAAATGGCACTAAACACAGCGGGAACCGGCAGGAGCAGACAGAATTCCCACCTGGAAAGAGGCTGCCCTGGCAATCACCCAGACACAACTACCCCGCTATCTCCCCTGCGCGGACGATGACCCAGGGAGTTCCCGCATCCCCTGGGTAACCAGTCACTGACGCACACGCGCTGACTATGCACACAGGCACAGCCCTGCTATCCAGTTACCGCACTGTTATAACTACGGACCAAACTTAATTTTTGTGCTTTCAACTCAAGTCCCACAGCTCTTGCCACACTTACCATCTCCAGTTTCAACTGATTTCAATCAGAAAGCCTCACAGAGAGGTCGTCCAGTACCTTCTCATTTGAAAAGCTGCTGTGAGAAGTAACCAACCTGTTAAGCTACGTGGATAACATGGTAAGATGCATATATTCCCTTTAAGGCTTGCTGGATTGTGAATGACCTTGATTTTTTACCAGATAAACAGATAAAAAGAAATAATCAGTGCTCCATCAGCCACAGAATAAATACAAGTCACTAATACAAAGGATTTTGTATCAGTCAAAAATGATTTTGCTTGTGCTCAGATCAAGTCCGCATATTAATCCTAAAGCTTAACAGAGAGAGGTCAACCTCGAGGTGATGAATGAGGGTAATATTTCACAGAAGAATGTCTCCCTCCCAAACAGAATAATAGAGGAAAAGCAATGTTCTCAAGGAAAAAAAATGTTCTCAGAAGAGTCTGTACATTATATCCAGCGAGCACAATCTTATTCTTTCCAATACTGTTTTTTTGGTTGGAAGAAATAAAAGAAATGGCTGCTTCTTTCAGTTTAA
Organism: Pampusana beccarii; assembly: GCA_013399365.1. Lineage (NCBI taxonomy): Eukaryota > Metazoa > Chordata > Aves > Columbiformes > Columbidae > Pampusana > Pampusana beccarii. The sequence goes on from VWYH01008204.1 coordinate 617,874, forward strand.
CGGCATAGCTATGCTCTTCAAAAAGCCACTCAAACTCACTGGACCACTGATGATAAAACCGTGTCATGAAACTGCTTTTCTCACTCTCTAGTAAAGCAGACAGTCTGGATAGATTCTGATTCCTGACCAGCAGAACTTAAGCTATTTCCATAGTCATCTGCTTCTCCTCAAGGGTTGCAGACTAACACACATGACATTTAACAGAAATGTTTGCAACCATACTCAAATAGTTTGCTTCAAAACACTGAAAATAAAGCTGCCCTTTCTTCAGGGTCTGGGGTATTGTCAGAAAGTAAAATGCTGCTGGCTGCAAATGAAGGGCCTGATATTGATCTCTTCTACCTACCAGAACTATAAACCCCTTTACATGAACGTAATTATTGTAATATATATAAAAAACCCCTCACAGTCTCTACAAGTTACTGAGTGTACACCGAGTGCCAAGGACATCCAGGGCAGCTGGATGCTGAAGACATCACCCTCAAGGAGTCCTGATAATATTTAAACACAGACTAAGCCTTACATTTGCATTTCCTTGTGTGTATTGGATGATATTAACAGCTGAATATAGACTAATCGCAGTATACTGCATTTTAATTAAAGAGATACAAATGCAAATTTTAAATGAAATGAATAATTATTGAATATTCTATTCATCAGGAACATTCACTATTCTATTTGACTTGTTATCTGAGAAGTATTAAAGATGAAAAGCTGTGGAGCTTTGCACGGTAGAAATACCACAATTGCATTTTTAACTAATTCAGAGTTCTCAGCTGTCACACAATCACCAAAAAATCCTAACATTTTTAATTAACTTATAACTCTAATTAAATGCCTGTTCGCAAATTGAACAACTTTTCCAAAACACACACTTTCACATGACACGACAACAAAAGTACCATTTTAATCAGTTTAAAAAACGTACTTCTCATTGCTCAGTGACCATGAATGGTGACATTCACCGACACTGCAGTAACCTAAAATGTAACCCATTCAGCTTATTACTCCTTGCTCTTTGATCTGAGTGAGAACGGAGTTACGCTCTGTGCTGGGGTGCCTAGGCCAGGCAGGCTCCTCGACTGCTTCACCATGGGCACCTCAAACCCTGTTTGTTGCCCAAGGTCACACACGTTGCTCTCCACTCACTGACATACACACATTTCTGAAATTGTAATACTAGAAAAACTTCTGGTAGGTAGACAAGGATGCACAGCTGTCTAATACAGGTTCATTTATCAATGGTACTAATGCATATTGAGAGAACGCTGCTGTGGTCTGTAAATGACAGTGACACAAATTTTTATTCAGAAAATGGTATATGCCTGTGCATTAGGTTGCATGCTTAAGTGGCACCCAAATGTGATGGCAAAACATAATGCTTTATTCCCTCTCACAATCAGAAAGATTAAATCACACCAAAAAAAGGTGGAATTCACCTCAGACATCTATTGAAAGGGATATTTCTGGGGAAAAAAGAAATCAAAAAATGACTCTTTGTAAGTGCAAGGAAGCAGCTTGTAGTCCGTAACTGTAAATACCTTTGAGTGAGAAAGAGCATAATGTTCATACTTGGGTCTTTTCAAAATGATGTACGACACCAAGTTAAAGAGGAAGATACTGCGCAATCTGTTAAGAAACATGTAAGACTAGTTATTACAGAATATACCTGAAGGGGATAATTATCAATGTCAGTGATTCCCAGCACAGCTAAATCACCTGTTTATACAAATCTTTTTAATTGTATATTCAGTACTGAACATTTTAAGTGAAACCACTGCCTCATTATATTGTCCCTTGATCCCAGTGAGGAGATATTGTGTGTCAAGACAAAATGTGGCCTTGAATGGACATCCTGACAGCAACAAAATCCCCTGATGATGAAACAGATGGCTTTCTCTTGCACCTCTGGGCTTTCTCAGTATATTTTAGTGAACAGTTAATGATTTTTTTTGCATACTTGAGGAAGAAAATATGTGATCCTACATATAAAAGTCTCACATAGGGAATATGTAGCATTTGTTCCTAAGTGACAGAAAGGAGAGGGGGCAAAAAAAAGAGAAGAAAAATATCAGCGTGCAGTTTTGAGCCAAACTAGCACCAGGGCCAAACTTCTTCCTTACACTCTAAGCAGAGTCAATAGTGCCATGTTCATCTGTTTTAATTAATCACACATTTACTGATTTATCCAAAAACAATGTTTGCACTTGCAGTTCTAAGTCTTCATAACACATTATGTGTTATGTGCTTCTACGGAAAGTTCAGATCCTTGTTTGGAAAATCAAAACCATACAAATTAAAGTGCAAGTAAATACCACTCTTTCATATTGATGGGTAACCCTCTACCACCAGAGGGTAAATACCAATGCTTTTGATCATACTGACTAGCACCCAGTCCATGCAGCATCTGGCTCAGAACTTGATTATCAAGTATCAGACCACCAATCAGAATAAATTGCTCATACTGATTTCAACCTGATTAAGAAGTTGAACTGACAAGACTGTTGCGACATCAAAATGAAAACAGCAATAGTTAGACACCAGGAAAACATGTATAAGAACAACTACACAAATGCAGCTACAGGATATTAAATATACCTTCCCAAATTACAGGGCAGGGAGGTGGAATTAAAAAAAGAAATAAAGCAAAAACCTTACACCTACCTTTGTCTTTGCTGGGACATAGACTCTTACGTTCCCTGCGAACTGGTCTCTGTTACTATGCAATAACACATTCTGAGAAGAGGTCGTGTTCTCATGAGCCCAGATGACCTGGAACGACATTAATAAAACAGTTCAAGGTTAGATTTATATATGCCAGATATCAAACTCTTGAAGTATTCTCTGTGTGTAGCATCTGGCTTCGGATTTAAAGACATTTCAGTCAGAGGTTCTTTAAATTTGCGTATTTTTAAAGTGAAAACAACTGGTTCTGTCAATAATCTCACACAACACCTGTATTAAAAATGTTTGTTGTTCTTTTTTAAATCTGCGTAATGTTAAAATAACTGTATTCTTCTGAAATAACTGTTTGCTTCTGGAGTATTCAAACAGCTCTTTTTGCTTTTTTGTTACACTAATATTTTCAAAGAGAACCTTAATAGTACAGGCTAGATGGTTTTCAGTATTAAAAGTAAATTCTCTGTTTGAACGGAGATGACTAGCATATCCATACACAGTTACACAGCTGTAGGCTAACAAATATTACATTTACAGCGTGACTCTGGTTATTTGTGGACAGTAAGTGTTCCCAGAAAAGATATTTTGAGACTGAGGATCCACTTAAGCACTAGCAGAACGAATAACGCATTTCAAATGCATGTATTTCACACAGTGGGATGAGCTGGTTCTTGACTGTCACAGCTGAGAGGAGTATGGAGTATGGTACCGCTTTTAATTTGCATCTTAATTTTTAAAATTTTATTGAAACAGCCTGAAAAATCCTTCACTCTTCCTCAGCCATGAAATACAATTTAATCACAGATGTTACAAACTTTAAAACAAGACTATTAAACAGACTATTAAAACTATTATTCCACGAATAATAAATACATGCTCTGAAAGACCTTAGTATCAAGAACATAAATACAGTACGAAGATCATGGGGTTTGTAGAGCTCATTTCAAGTCAAGAAAATGACAACAGATGATCCAGGAAGGCATTTCAAGGCTTCTCCTTGTGAGTTGCACTTAATGAAATCATCCCTGACAGCACTGGTGTTACTTTACACCAGGGGTTCACGTGCATTTGCTTTACATGCTCAAGGCTGATGACTAATTTTAAGTGCTGACTTTTATAGGACATTTCAGTGTTCAGTTGGACAACAGCACACAACTGAGAGGATGGATTTTAAATCACACAACTGCAATCCAAAAGAGGGCATTCATGTGCAAGTACTATTACACCAACACAGAAATTTATGTCAGTGGAGATACAATGGCATTGCTCTACAAATTAAACAATATTCACTGCGCAGACTATAGTTTCAACAATATTTAATCACGTACTGTACTTTTTTTGCATCCATTCAGAAACTTCCCTTCTCACTCTTTTTCTATTTTTTGTTTTATTAAGTCTTGAAGTGACTTTTTAAAATTAAAAAAAATAATATTGCAATTAATTAGTCTAACGTATGTGAGAAGCAAAAGATTCAACTTCCCCATCCCCCCGTTCCATGAAACCTATAACACACATTCTAGGGGACAAAGCCCAGTATATTTTATTACAGAAAGGACAGCCCAAGTCCTCAGAACTCTGTTTTCTTTTTTAAATAAGTAAATGTAACAGAGTGAAGTGCTGCGGCGGTAAGCATGAGTAGTGCAACCCACTGAACATCCACGACAAACCATACGGTCTATTAACAAGCAAGCAGATGCTCTTAGCATAGCTTGGCAAGACTGCCCAACTTGCATTAACTAGAAAGCCACTGTTGTTGAAATCCAATTAATTTTTTTCTACTAAGACAGAAAGAAGCTGTTTTATACTGAAAAAATTAATGAAAGCATCAGCATAATTGACATAATTCCTGTTGAAGGGAGATATTCAATTGATTTCAACAACAAATAATTCACATCTTTCGAGAGGAAACCTATGTAAAGCCATGGACAAGATTCCAAATCTGTTTTACAAAAATCTCTAAAAAAAATTATGTTAATGCCTTACTTCACTCTCTCAGCAATGTAATGAATTGAAAAAATAACTTCAAGTGCAACTTGTATTTCAAGGTGAACGGTACTTAGACAGACTTTGTGCAAACATTAAGTAGTTTGAAGTAAGCCCCATATCTATGTTAATAGAGTCCAAAGGAGAACTGCACTGTTAAATTCTGTGCCCGCACAGCCCATTGCTAGTATATTAGGAAGCTAACAGCCTGAGTGAGCTTGAGGAACATTAACACTCACCAGAACAGCACTGAGCCAGCTCCTGCGACAAAACTACATTTTAAGTATAAACCAATCTATATAATAGATTGTATGTGCCTGAGGGAAAGGAATCTGGGGCTGAAACTCTGGTTACCTCTGCAGTGAAACCACCTGCACACCAGTAGAGATGTGCTGCCTACAGACAAGCAGCTTAGTCATGATTTACTCAGCTGTTCATCCTAAAAAGTATAACAATAGTTGTAATTTGCATCTGTTCTTGGGGGGAGGAGGAGGAATACAGAGAGGACAGGTGAACTGTTATCAGAAGCTGACTTGGATCTCATCAACAGCTTACATAACACTGCAGCAGGCGCCTGGGAAGCCCTGCAGAACACTGATAAACGATAATTCTACAAGAACAGATAACTGATGTGATTCGTACTGAAAGACAGATTGATTGCACGGAATACAATAAGTATGAGAAAGAAGTGAAGGTAAAAAAGTATTAGAAAGGTCTCCTAGCATAAGCACATAGCATACTGATTGGTGAGTACGGAATTTATTTCTTAGGAGAGTTCTGAGCATTTTGAAAGGGTATACGAGTTAGTTTGCAGTTTATCTGTTCTTCACCTTCTCATGGCTTTTCTTGTTGTTCAAACTCGTTTTGTGTCCTCAGTGGATCTCTCTCAAATACTTTAAACTGAACTGGCACACAATAAAGGTTTCACTGACTATCTTATGGTACCGCTTCAATAACTGCTACATTCTGTTGATAATCTCACAGTCAGCATTCTTCTACCTTAATCCAGACTGTATTTCACTAATAGATAAGATATATTGCATTTACTTTATTAACTCACCCTGTTTCTTCCTCTGGTCTAGCTTACAGGGTTGGTTGGTTGTGGGGTTTTTTTGGTGAGTTTGGTTTGGAGTTTTGGTTTGCCTTTGTTTCCCCCTATGCCTTCCTACTATCAAATTGACTTTCAAAGACTTGAGGAGGCAAAAATACCCCAAATCTGCTCGTCTTGAGCTCCACAGATTGAACCTGGCAGCAGCTGAGCAGTGAATTACTGTTACAGAGCAAGAACGCACCCGTCACCTCCATGGAGCGATTTCAACACCTCGTTGGTGCCTGAAGCTCTAAACTTGACAGGTAAGTACTGAGGGTTCTAAGGAGGAAGGAGATCAAGGAACAAGAATGAGCACAGGCTCATTAAATTACGACTACTACGCATATTTGTAATTCAGATTCAACAGCTCAAATACCTATGTGTAGAAAAATAATAAAATATACGAAGGTAAGTGGTGAATAGTTTGAAATATACTTCTGAGCAACCACTGTGTTGTGATTAAAACCAAATCATTAGTGCCTAAGAAAACCCAGAACCTGACAAAATACAATGATTCTAACGAAAGCACATTTCCATGCCGCTGCAGCACACGCTGAGATGACTTTTAACACTCCACAAGTTTTGTACACAAAACTGATGAAGCAGTTTAGAACAGCTCTGAGCTTTTCAGGGTCTCAGACGCACTGTGCAGATCTGGAAATAGATCTTCTTACCAGCAGTTTCTATTAGCATACCAATGAACATCCACCCTCGGAGCTGTCTACATTCAGACATTCAATCGAGCAACTTCTATTGAGTATGGCTGTAGCAAGACTCATCCTTTTGCTTTCTGATTTCAAAATACAGCAAGGAGAATAATCTTACATGCATATTGAAGTATTTGTATTATCAGATAAAAGAAATGATCGGAAAATTACAATTTAAAGCCCCACTAAGGTATACAAGGGAAAACATGGTTTTCAGAATTAGAGAAGCGGCTCTGTATTTTTACAGACAGATGAGGAACTACATCTTAAGAGATCATTTGCAATCCTTGAGTACAGTGTGTTGTGCTTGCATCAATAAATAGATCCAAGGCTAGCAGACACATCGCAGCCTGGAGTGCTCAGAGCCTTGAGGATAATGTCGTAAAATTTAATAAATGATAAAAGGGCAAGGCTGCCCCTGGGTGATGAATTGGAAAGAACAAGAGAAGATAATGAGCAAGTTTTGCTTGTGTCAGCAAAGCCATATGGATGTGTCCAAGTAAAATAAATGAGTGACTGTACAGACTAGCTGTTCTTGTCAGAAAAAGACAACTACCTGCTTGTTGGGATAAAATTATTTAAATTAAACGATAAATCAAAACCACTTAATTTGACATACTTCCCCTTATCATTCATCAACGCTAGTCAACAGTGATTTTCAGACGAATGACAGTCTTTCCTCTACTGCTGTCACATTAAAATATAATAACCTACATGTTATTTCTTAACATATATTAATATATGTTATAAAGGCAAAGAAAGCAAACTGAAACCTCAGGTTTGTTTCTGCAGATACACATTTCCAACAGCTTCAGTGTAACACCTCTTACAAAACCCAAGACACCAGCATCAGACGGCAACGGCCCTGCAGAGCTACAGGAGAAGGCAGGGCGGGCACAGCCCCTGCCCAGGGCATCGCCAGGGAAGCTCCCTCCCCCGGGGCCCACGGCCACCTGCCAGCAGAAAGGCTGTACCATTAACAGCTGTAGCATGGCACAAGCACTACAGATGGTACAGCTGTACCATTAACAGCTGTAGCATGGCACAAGCACTACAGATGGTACAGCTGTACCATTAACAGCTGTAGCATGGCACAAGCACTACAGATGTGATGGAGCGAGCTGGCAGCCTACTAATGTGTATCTATTCTGAGATATCAAAATACTTAATCAATAACTTTCTATATCCATTTTCCTCCAAACATGTACATCAACTTTATTCTGTGAGCAGCAACAATCATTTCTTAATTATCTCCTGAATTTCGATCTTTTTCTTTCTAACAGTTTAAGCCTACTCTCCCCATCCTGCCCCACGCCCCCTGCCAAGTTAGCAAGAAGGCTGAAGGAATACAAAAAATAAAGACAATTCAATCTTATTTATAATCTGTAAGATTTTGTGGACACTGAAGGCCATCAAAACAAGTTTGGAAAATTTTTATAAGTCCACTCTGTGTTTCTGACAGATGGTTTCGAAAATACACCAATATTTTACCTAACCATATTAGAAAAAGGAAAACTCACCACCAGCAAGGTTAACACCCCAAACCAGCTGGTTACTTCTCACTGACACCAACAATCAAAAGGCCCTGGTTGGGACACAGACAGCAAGTTATACCACTAATAACGGACATGATTATTTTTTTGTTTGTTTGCCTGCGATGTCAGTGTTAATTTAAAAGACTGAGGGATTTTACCAGAACATATTAGAAGACAGAAAGTCATTATCTTATGGAAGAAGAGTACCTAGTTCAAGATAATTGTACTGTAACAGCCCTTTGGCAGTTCTCATTCTCTGGGAAAATTGCCTTCCTTTCATGATATTGCAGAACCCCATCTGCTCCTATTGCTCACTTGCATTCTAATTTTATGAGGAATGCCTTCCCCAAAACCCAACACCAGAGTTTGTCTTCTAACAACTGGAATGGAAGGCCTTAATGTCAGAAGACATAAATGACACTGATGTTTATATGAACTCCAGCAAATTGAGCAGAAGAGTTGAGCAACACTGCACATTAGGACTATGGATACAACGATACAGGCAAGAAGAGAACACATTCTCAGGTGTAGTTGTACTGTATTGTGCAATACTGAGGCAAAAAGTATCATGGTTTACATCTGTGTACAATAATAACTAGATGATTAAGTAGCAATGTGCAAACCTAGAACGACTCGTACCGTGGTCACCCAGACATACCTAGAGGCCTCCTGTCCATCTGGATTGTAAACTGTCACATCTGCGGATACAGCCCCAAAGAGGTAACGCAGCAGCGTGCCTCCTCTCACGCCGGCGCTCCTGAATCACTGCCACGAGAAAGCCTCCTGTTCTACCACCGCCAAGCTCCGCGCCTGCCGCCTGGTCGGCACCTTCCCTGGGATTCCGCGTATTTGCTCACAACATCAATGGGCAAAATAAAACATTTTCAAAACTACTTTACTTACAAACCCAAATGGCTCTCTGGGAAAGGCGGGGGGGGAAGAGGGAGGGAGGAGCGGAATTAAGAAAAAAAGACAGAATAATGTTTTTCTGCCTAGCCAGCTTCACAACTAGTGCTGTCTTCATTCTTCTGCTCTGTTACACAACAAATAGTATGATAAACTGGTTTTCAATAGTTTTCTCTAACTGCCACTTCATTTTTCTGTGCTTATGAAAGGGAAAAACCTCCTTTCTGTATTTAGTGGCTATTGGATATACTCAGGAAATAGGATTGTTCAGGACACCGGGATGACATTTTGAGGCCTGTTTCCAGATGAGTCATCGTATGACCTATCATATGATGACAATAATTTAAATTCTGCCCATTCATTTCCTCTCTTGCTGGAAATGAGGACACATGCTACACTTTCCAAAACAGATTCACAATGTTAGGACTGGTTGCCTATTCTAGGGCATATTTCCTATGTCTAGCAGTTTTGTTCTCTTCAAGTATTCTAATCTCGTACTGTATTCAGAAACACACAATACCCTGTTCAATGCTGACATGCACAGGCCCCCAAATTCTTGTTTGGAACTCTGCAAGATTTGCTGCCATGCTTACATTAAACAGCAGCAGTACCCTCCTGTATTTTTCTCTGCATGTAAAACTGGTATAAAATAGAGGATAATTTCATGCTTCCTTAACATTCATGTTTAACATATGAATTATATTCAGCTTGGCATCGTTAAAATGCTTCTGTAGCACGTTTTATACCCAGCTTTTTTCAAATATTCTCGTCTAATTGTCCATGAGTCATGTAACCGGCTATAGATTGAGTCCCAGGCTCTGCCAAGTCCCTGAGTGCCGGGGGTCGGACAGAGCGCGCTTATCAAACCAGCCCACAACCACACAACGAAACTCCATGCATCTTGTACAGTTGTAGCTTCTGTGTTCCATAGTTGTTTCACATGCTGTGTTGGATGTTCCCTGGCTCCGAGTTCTTTTTTGTGACTCCACCAATTTGGTCTACTGTTGTGGTGACCACTGCACCATGCTATTAATTGCATGCTCTGAGCAATATGCATTTTAATTACAAACACATTCTAGGAAATTGCCACTGGCACACAAGGTGCCAAGTTACGGAAGTCTGGCATGTCTACCTGCATCGTAAAGTCTGTGTAGATATTACCTCCAATTTAAAAAGTTCTGAAAAAATGCATCTCCAAATCTGTTTTTCTCTTCCTGCTTTTTAAAACTGTTCTCCCAGGTCGCAGATTGTCATTTCTTTTGCAATTGCTACCAAGAACCATTGAACTTCTACAGAAACAAAAGTAGGAGAGTTGCTTCAGAAGTAAAAGTAAGTGTGCAGCTTCTAACGTAGTAATAACTGCTTCACGGCAAAACAGACTCTCTTAGAAGTTAACAAGTTAACAAGTGGTTTTTAACCTCTTCCAAACACATGAACAACAAGGAGAAAAGATTTATCTCTTAGATGATTTAAATTCATCAGCTGTATCTCAGGGAACTGTTCTCAAAAATAATTATGTGCAACTGTTTAACCCAGATTGATTACATTGCCAAGTAATCTGTCAATTATTTGAGACATCTAATTTCCCATCTCACAATAGATACTTTACTAAATTTCACATTCATCTGTCACAGCTGTGTTCAATGATTTGACCCTGGTTAAAATTCAGACAGTTCCCTTCTGTGGAAATTCTTTTTGATATCCCATTCATCTTCACAATTTCAATAAAACTGGAATAGAAGAGGAACATTCTTTCTCTCTGTCAGCCTTAAACCTATTTAAGTTGTCCAGCTTTCCTATTCTACAACGTTTCTAGTGATTTTCTCCTGACACAGTGGAATCAACACAACATGTTCCGAAGAGCCTGTTCAGGCCAGTTCTACATCAGGTACCCTTTGTCTGATGTGGGCTGGTTCATGCTTCACAGCTCTCTTGGTTTGCTTTCCAGATCTCCCTCCTTCAGCAATATCAAAACCAGCTGATATTCATGTATTCAAATAATCTTTGGAAAAACCGCTGTCACTTTCCAGAAGGTCGTACTTTGGACATCCCTCTCACCTCGTCTCTAGAAAAAGGGCAGTATTTTCAAGAGACTTTAAAGTTATTTCCTGCTTGTACAAGACTATATTACAAGAATTTAATTTATAGCTACTTTATTTATAGCTATATACTATAGTTTAAAATCAGCGTAATATCTATAAGAGCAAAAAAAAAAAGCAGGAAAAATAAAACGTCAGAAAGACTTGGACAAAAAAACCCAAAGCTTTCATCTTGTGAACAATATGTAGGGGAAAGCTGCATCTAATTAAACTGCAAAATGGAAACACAAAAATTCCTATTTTTCAATAAGAGATAAACTTGAAAATAATCTGAAGCAAAAAAATATACAATTTTTGGCTGCTTCCCTTAGTTACCCATAATTCTTGCCTGACACTTGCTGATTTAATTCAGCAGCTACTTTTTAACAAAAACGTAGGCAGAGCCAACTCACGGAGTAATTGTGGAGAAGGACGTACTTGGTACCTGCCACTTCTTTTGTGCTCCTTCTAAACACGTGAACCTTCAACAGCTGGTTCAAAGAGGTAAAGCTGTCCAACACACTGGAAGCTCAGCCCAGCAGCTCTGCAGTGTAATCTACTTTCCACCAGAATTTCAGCCAAGAAAACACATTTCTCCTCCATGTTCTCATTGCAGCATTTGCTGAAACAGCTGAGCAGAACTACTGCTTGAAGCAGTTGATGTCCTTTCTCACTGGAGTGTGACAGGAGCCATCTCAATGCAAACATCTCCCATATATTACCCTGGCCCAGAATCAAGACACTCTGGAATGTCATCTCTAGACAGCACAGAAACCTGAGCAAAGAATGCAAGTCACAGCAAATAAAGCAAGGTTGTGGTTCCCTAACGGAGGCATTGAGAAACAACTACCTTCTTGTGGTGATACTTGCAAACACCTCCTGGGACGCAAATTTTAAAAGACAGAAATGTCACTTTAACATGTAAATCACTCTAACAAAGCCCGGATTTTAAAGCAGACACAAATTGAGGTAGGTGGCTAGGCAGTAGCTGTGTACACAGGTCTCTTTATGGAGCAGGCTCCAGCTTCTCACTCATTCCTAATGGAAATTATAAGAGACTCCTTGGCTTTCAAACATCTCTCCTTTATATTTATTCTGTTATTTGTGGGCTAAATCAAGGTAAACACCCTGCTAAATATTTCTCTTCAAAGGGTAAGTGATCCGTGTAACAGGGTCTCCAGTAGCCTTGCTAGACTGTAAGGTCTTTTCTCAAATGATATGACACACTTGAAACAGAAGATTTGTAGTTGAGAATAAAACATGCTTACCCCTTCCTTCTTGTATCAGAGGCAGTCCTGACATACCATTTGCTTTTGCTATTTATGAACTTGTATGAACCATTGAGGAATAAATGAGATTACATTATTTGGTAATTCTGTTGACTCACCCAGAATGAGAAGGTTATTACATTACTTTGGATTTGCATCAACTAATATCAGTTTACCCTAGCCCACTTGCATCAGTATAGCAAAGGATAATGGCCGGTCTTAAGCAATCAGGCACACAAATACACTCTATTTTCATTTTCATTCTATTATACTGATACTAATGGCAGCAGCAGGCTAAACTCAGTCTTGTTGCAGGTTTTCTATAGTTTGTCAAACTGATTACACCTTGGTGAAAGACAGAGCTACCTGGCATTGGTGATGGCAAATCATTATCTTCAACATCCTCCTCTGCACAACGTATTTGTCCTTATTTGCCTCCCTACTCCCACTGTCATCATAAACACTAAAACATAATTGCCCTCTAAGTTTCATTCACAAATAGAAAAATCACGCTCTCAGCAACAGTTCTATCAGCTATACTTGGAAAAACGGGTGTAAGCAGCAGTAAAGTCACAGGGTTTTGCTGTATAAGGAAGACAGCATTCACAGAGAGTGTTCTCTGTAGTGCAGTGTGCCTGGCATGCTCAGCTCGCAAGACTTAGGCAGAAGTACTTTAAAACGGGAGGCTTTCAAGCACCACTTTTTGACTGCTCATAGAAAAAAACCAAACCACCACTAAATAAACAACCCTCCCCCAAACCTGGAAGTATATTTCAGCTTCTAGATTTAAGGAATCGGTACAAGTCTAATACAGAATTTATGTGCACGTGCACATACATGTACACAAAGCCCCACCCACACAAAATCAGCAGATATTCCTGGAAAGACGTCCTGCTGGAAGCCGCTTGGAGGCTAACAGCTCCTTTACTGGTCAGAGCCTCTGACATAATTTGACATACAGTCAAGAGGCTCATGCATTTTGCTGAAGAGGAGTTTGTGCAAGTAGATACTAAATATACATATCATGGGTTTTGTGACCCTTCCGGACTGGCTGATTTTTAAATTACTTTTCCCCACTTTTGTGCATTAGCCTTTGCTTCCAGAGAGGTAGGAACGAATGACCCTTTTAAAATAAGCTATTCGTTTAAAGAACTCTGTTTATTACTCAGATAATTTCTCTCAACACGCAATTGATTGTGAGGTTCCATAATGATCCATTCTCAATACCTGCAGTTTCCCTTGTTCAGTCTACAGCAAGACTTTTGTTTTCTCTTCAGCTGTTCTGAAAACACCTGAAGCCAAGCCACATTGCTTCATGCGCTTTCAAAACTGATAAAGATTTACAGGTCAAATTATGACCTCAGTAACACCTCAGTCCGTTGTTGGTGACAAGCTTGCACCAGCGTAACAGAGCAGGTGTGTAAAAACTCTCCCACAACAAAGCCCCAGGACAAGACCTGCGGTTCACTCTCACCCGGCTGTACTGGTGCTCCAGTGTTTGACCAGCGCGGCCAGGGCTCCAACGGACCGGGAGTCACCCGGGAGGCAGCTGCTCGTTCTGCGGGGTGCTGCACCGCCCCTCTTCTCCAGCCCTCCCTGCACCCGCAGCTGCCACTGCTGCTTCAGGCAGGCCGCAGCTTCTATGGTGACCCCTCTGCGGTGCTCACTCGCGCCTTGGGATGCACTGGACAAGCTGTTCATAGCCACCTTTGCATGCGATAGCTCTGTCTTCAGAGTCCCAAATACGCCCCCATGTCAATGACCAGGAAGCATATCTTGGTATAATTCTAAACAAACTTTACGAAGCTGATGACATTCAACCTTTACCATACCTGGAAATGGGTAGAGTTGATTCGGGAATGTTTGAGGACCACTTGGAGTATCTACCTTAAAGGCTGTTTATCTCATTTATTCTTAATTATCTTTTATTTACACACAACAAAGAATGCAGCATCTATGTTTGGAAACTAAATTTTATCTATAATAAAAAATTCAATAGATGTTAGGAACTGAGACTGATTAAGATGCAACTGCTAAAGCCAACTTATTGATCCCAGCATTACAAAAGAGGTATTTAATTGATTTTCTTTACAGATGCTATTCAATCTGTTCAACTGCTTAGCAATGTTAAATGGCAGCAATTGACTTGTGTGGAAAAGATAATTTAAAAAGCTCCCAAGAGAGACATCAAGGGTTTCTACATGTAGAAAAACTCAAATTTAAAAAATGGCTGAAAATAGCGCGGAGATACTATTCTGGTGATATCTAGTCAGAACGTCTCTCTGATTCCATTTTTGTCACAGCACTTCTATTGATACCACGTTTTGCTTTTGCTTATTCAAGTAAGTAAAAATGAAAAGCAAATGTATTGCATCACAAAAGTGTTATTAGAGAAAATGTGTTCAGAGCATTGCTTGGGAAAAATAATTTGATCATAATTATTCCCATATAATTGATGCAAAATAAACAGAAAGTGTAGTCTAGTAAAGTATCAGTTTCCATGAAGGAAATGTAACAGGACCACATCTCCTCAAATTTCAGACTTCAATGAGAATAGGCTTATGGCTTGGTTTCACCTCTTCCCTTGGGATAATCCATGTTGCAATGTTCATACATTCTTAATATTAAAATTATAGCGTTGTTTAAATATAATACATTCCTTTTACAAAATCCGGTTTGTTCATTTAACATCAACTTTACCTGTATACTAAATAAACGCAAACAATCCCTAGTTACTTATACAAGGCACGTTCAAGATGCAAATTCAACATGCTGTGCATATACAGATGTGGCTGACAGATCCTTATGGCCCTTTTACCTGGCAAGGCACCAATATAATATTTACAAAAACCCAACAACAACAACATCCCCACAACAAACAAACCAACCCCAAACAACACAACCACAACCCCTCATAAATACGCAGTTCGCTCCTTTCATAGCATTAAAGGGACCTCAGGATCAGTGTTGTTACATGAAATTTTCTATGCTTAATTCTGCTCTCATTTAAATCAATACATCTTACAGTTACTTCATTGTGCGCCTCATGCATCATCTGAGCATAGAAAAATTGATCAGGAAGATGCCTTACTAGCAAACCAGGACCTGAGTAATAGCACCATCTAGGGGCATCAGTCTCTGAAGTGACATTTAACCATAAATTATTTGTATAGAGCTATTTTTAAAAGCTTTATCCTCATTACATTATCACGAAGCAACCTGAAGAACTTTGATTCCTCTTGCTATCCCATTCAGACTGTTGAAGGGTTGAGGGCTTGTTTGTTAAAGTTTTCATTTCTCTGTTGTAATATAAACCCCAAAAGACAATCGATCAAGAAATCGAACTGACAGAAGGAATTTAGAACCACAGCTGAGCAATAACTATACCTGACACTTGTTATTGCAATATTACACAACTATGCTAACAGTTTTAAAAGTTAGTTATTGTTGAAATGTAAATGGTGCAATAAAGAGAACCAGGCAGTCAGTGCATTTGAAGCATTTCTAGTAAAATGACTGTACCTCTTCCCTTCACTTGCAGCAACACAATATCCCATAGCAAAGGCAATGTTTCAATGCAGAGAACTAACTCAATTTTCTTCTTAAAATTTTCAAGCTTGGAAATATCAGGCAAAATATACACCCGCAATACGAAGCAAGTCAGCTCCCTCTCACACTGTATGCTCCTTTCACTAGAAGAAGAAATTAACTTGATTCATATAAAGCCCATGTTACTGGACAGACTGGAAAGGCATTATAAGAAGATATAGCCATTTATGTAACTGGAAAGGACAAGGAAAAGAAATACTTCCACATTGTGACAAAGACGACCGATGTCCAAAACAGACCAGATGGCACTTTACTTTGCAAGGTCTTGGCCAACACATCTGTCACAATAAATTGCACAAACCCCCTAATTTAGCAGCCAAGAGATAGAGGTTTGAATCATTCCTCCTGGGACTTCAATCTGAAGCTCCAGAAAGACTTTATGCTTCAAAGTTGATGTTCAGACCTCAGAGGCACCAGTTCTTATTACTGCCATCACTAAAATAAATAATTTTGCAAGTGTCAACGTTTTTATGGTAGCAAAATAATTCTATCTGTAGTAACAAAAGCACCCCTGTAATAACAAACTTACAAAGCATTCATATTCTAATACTTGAAAAATCACTACAGTGAGCTTTTCTTCTAAAAATAAATGAGAAATGGTGTTTGATCCATATCATAATGTGTATATTTATATGAGAAAGGAACTTCCTTCTCTAGTGTTACTAGATAGTAAACGTGAACCAGCTTTTCTCCTGAAACATTAAAATCTCCTACTGGTGACTATTACCACAGATGAAAACCAGCAAATCATGGACTGGAGACATACAAGCACACTCATATCACTATACGTTCTCAAAATTGCAAAAGCATTATAAATTCTAGTACATTCATTTACCGAAGTGCTGTAATCTTTTGATCAACTCACTAAATATTGCTATCACACCATGTTCCTCATTAAATTAACAGGAGTTTATTGACTGAAGCATATGACTGCAAGCTGTTTTTCTCCCAGAAGGGAGTCAACATTCAAGCACAGCACTGGGTAGGTAAACAAAATAATGCCCAACTCTCTTCTGATGTAACTTAATCTCACTTTGCTAGAGGAAAAAACCAACATGCTTTAATTGAAGAAACCAACCAACCAACCAAAGGAGTTAAGTGATGTGATCAGAGTTAACTGTAATAGAAGCTAATGCAGGAAAATCAGTGGGAAAAACTACATGGTAACAAGCTCAGTTAAGTAACTCAGCAACTAAAGAGTAAGTATTCCAAATCCTCTAGCATAAATGTGCCTACAAGAGAACTACACAGCTTCATTATTGTTTCAAACCAGGAAGAGTGAGAGAAGGAGGTTCTCTGAAAATAGAGTCCTTGCAAACTATCAGCAGAGCCCCCAGAATTACTTACACAAAGCTTTTCTACCAGTGCACAGTTGGGATTCTTTATTCCCCACCCCCCACATTTTTGAAAAGTGCATCTTAATAATACACATATGTGTGCATATACGTATACATACATGCAAATTCAAATACTTGAAGCAGCTGTGAGTGGCACAGGGCAGCCCCCGAGCCCCTTCCACAGAGGTTAACCCTGCAGCACCCCCTGCTTCCAGTCCCTTGCCATCCGTGCCCGGTGCCACAGCTGTGACCCCCAATACACCACAGGCTTCCTTGGCCTCGACCTGATTATTTATCCCTTGCATTTTTGCTTGTCACACATTGCCAAGTAAAGAAATTTCTGAATGAGTGCCTCTTGCAATGAATCTCTAGGCCGCAGCTTGTTACATACCAGCACGCAGACCATCTGTCAAAGCAATGCAAGCCCTCGCAATGAATCTGCCACAGAAATACTGACAACAATAAATAAAATAATCTTAGAAGCATTTCACCTTTCTAGAGACAAGCAGACAAGTCGATTGTAGCTCAGATTTGCAATCCAAACTTCCATCTTTTTGCTGTCAGTGTTTCAAGACTGCCTAATCAAGGCTTCTTGACTGTAACACTGTAAATCACTCCTGCCCTTTCCCTCACCCTCGGGGCAACCACAACACCCTAAGAAACTCTTCCAGACTTGCCACAAATGCTGTATGAAAGAGGCAAACCTCTAAACCCCAAGTGCATTATTAACTATCATATATATAAGTGGGATTTATGGAATAACTGTAAAATTATGCCCTCATCTTTTTATATTACTTTATTAAATTACTCTGTGGAACTAATTAATTACAAAGTACTTTAAGACAGGAAAGGGAACAGCATACGTACATTAATGTCATAACCACTCTTTACTGAGAAAGAAAAGCATATTCTGCTAAGTTCACCTGTGTTGACAGACATGATTCAGGCAAATATCACTGAAAATGGATAAGAAAAAGGGCTGGATTTGCTGTTGGGGAACATGCAGTTCGCATCAGAAATTTTCACTGTCTGCACACACTATTGTTTTGTGTATTAATCACGCTGTTTTTCACTGAAAAAAGAAGCCAAATGAATCGCTCTCGAAAATATTAATAATTTATCCTAAACAAGAAACAATTTTAACGTTTCATAAGAAAATGGGCCTGTGCTGTTTCTGTAAACGGCCTTGACCTCATGCTGTCAACGGCTGTGCTTGTGCAGCTTTCGATCAGAAAAATAGAATGTGTAGTACCGTTTCCTCTTCTGTGATCTGGGCATTGAAACCTTCAGATAACCCGCTATACTACGCTAAAAAAACCCTCCCATGTTTTGACTGGGATTTTGACTATTAATCCTAACAAGAGGAAAAAACCCCACCAACACTGCCACCACAACCAACGTAATAATAATAATTCCACCACTAAAAGAGACAAACATAGTATTCAAGTTCTTCAAAAGTTATGTTTCTTCTGCTAAAATCATAAAAATGTAGAGGCGAATTGAGTGCAAACGGTTCACTGCAGCATCATCACTTACCACAGCAAGGGAACAGGAGACTGGGACAAACAATCTTTCCCAAAGGTCTGATTCTGTTCCTGTTCCGAGTTCTCAGATACTTCAGGAACTTGGCTATCAGCCTGTTACCTCAGTCCTGGAAAAGTCTGTAGCCGCTTCATTGCTTGTGTTAATGTTCAATGAATAACTTCTAATGACTAGCTTCTAATTTTCTGACATTTTGAAGTGCCTAAGTAGTCAGCTGCTTGGGAGCTACGTTCTCGTTCCTTTCCTTGGAGGGACACTTTTCCGACAGGCTCAGCTGGGGGCTCCCTCAGCACAGCGCACAGGGGCCCAGGGGCTCCCCGTCCGCGTGGCCCACGAGCCCGTGCCCGAGCTCACAGTGACCCCCGTCTGCAGCATGGCCCTGGCCGTGAGCCCCGCCCATGGGGATCCAGGCCTGCGGGCCCATTTCCCAGCTGGACCTTGACTCGGTGCCATCACCACGCCAATGCCCACTGGTGACTGGGCTGTGTCTGACCCTGCTTAGCATCATCGGGCATAATCCCGATGTGCCAATCAGCTTTCTGGCTTCACCTTGGACCTGCCTCACCACCACAAATTTCCCTGGTGATCTGGACTTCTGATTTACCACAGCCACTGTGCCCAGTCCTGTCCTACCTGCCTTGGCTGGCAAAGCCCTCAGCCCTTAGGGGGCAGCCTGACAATGACAAATCCATAAGTCATTTATATAGTTTCCTTTTTAAACAGACTGCAAACACTACTTCAGTGTCTTTCAGAAGTTTGTGAGAGGGTCTCATCTGTTTTATTATACATTATAAAGGAAATAAAATGGAGCAAGGTTAGGATTTTTCGTCAAGGCTGTATGTTGTCTGCCACCACCAAAGCTGACCCGCAGTGTCGCATTCCTCCTGAGCCCCAGGGCTATTTCAACAGAATGTGAGAAGCAACTTAAGCAAAGATACATGCTTGAATAGTATTAAAAAAATCTGAAACCCTGCAGCACTGTGCAAAATTAGAAGAATCATAGATAAAATGCTTCTGAGGTCTAGATATGAAAAATGAGAAGCACATACTTGCTAATATTTGTAAATGCTTTGCTGGAAGTCAAAATTATCTAATTAATCACTGTTGTTCTAAAGAACTGTGAAATGCATGACTTGACTTCATAATAATATCATGAAGTCATTATTGTACCATTTCACTGTTCATCTGATTTTCTGTTTCATTGGATCATGTTCCCCAAGTATTTATAATAATAGTAAGAATTAATAAGTGCTTTCAACAGAAACTAATTAATTTTAATTTCGAGTCATATCACTGCTACTCAGGTTCTTAATGAGAAAAAAGTCCTACATTGCAGCCAACATGAAATATTTTCCTTTTTATGTTCATGGCTGATTCAACATTGGCAAAAGATTTTTATGCTGAAGCGAATTTTATTTTAAAGTTTCCAATATATCTAGATAAATACTCAAATAGAAAACAGACTGCCAAAGGAGAGCTGATGATTCACCTTGATGCTGAGTCGATACATTCTGATGCTGAGTATCTGCTTTTAGAATAAAAAAGGACTTCTTCCTACCTGGCCCTGAAGATGCTGAATAAGGTACAAACCAGTTTCAAAAGATGAATCATAGACAGAAAAAAACAATGTTCACTGAAGGAAGCTCACATTGAAAACAAGACATATGCATATTTTCCCACTGCGATTTATACTTGCTGGCAAGAAGGGCATGCATTTTTTTCTGAAACGCAGAAAATATCCATCTTGTATTATATAATTTCTACTTTCTGAATGTGAAGTATCTTTCTATTTTAGTCACGTTCTGCAGAGTCATTAAGTGGCATCCATCATTTCTTGCTCACCGAGTCATTGTATGCAGGAGAGAGAAACACTTAAAATGATTTAAACCAAACTTAGAAAGACACTTGATGGCTTTTGAGTCTTTTAACTTCCAATAGACCTTCTGCCTATAAAAAAAATAAAATAAATGAAGCCACCCTCACTGAAGCCATCTTGCAAGTTATTGAGATCACTGGCTTCAAGACAGCAACTTTTAAGTCACATTGAAAAGGTGAAATAAAGGAAAAGTCCCCCCTTAACCTCTGTGCACATTTTTACCATTTAACTTGCTGTTAGTTCTCAAACTGCACAATTCCAAATCATGTCATAACTATCAAAGAACTTTTATCACCTGTTATATTTCTGTTAACATTAGCAGCCACTTGCCTTTAGAATTTTCACTAAAACTAAAGAAATCTTTGGGGGCTGTCCTTTTCCCATTCACCTAAACAGAAGAGCTTTTCAAAATTCAAGTATGTTTTTGTCCTGTGTCACAAATGTGCTGTACATAATCTTACATCCAGTTCCCATGGCAACATACACCTACAAATAATCATGAAGATTAAAATATTATGACATCAGAAGTTTGGGAAATTATTTTTAATTTTTTTAGCACTTTATGAATTATTTGGGTTTGCATTTACTATTAGCATAACATGTGCCTTGCAAGGAACTTCAGCCATAAACCAGGATCCTGATGTGCAAGAAATCAGAAAAAACACACAGAACAGAAAACTTCTCTGTACCACCAGAAAACATCTTTAGTAACTTAAAATTTAAGTTCCAGGGAATTTTTTTTTTAATGGAACACAGCAATTCAAATTAACTAAAGCAAGACCATAGCTTTTGAGATGCATGAGACTCTGTTTTTTCCATTTACTGTATATGCCCCATCAAGGTGTTTGAACACTCCAAATGAAGCAATGCTTTGGCATAACTATATGGTGAAGAAACAAATAATCTGTTGGTTTGTAGTCATTAGTTTCTTCCATAGACACTGTGCATAAAAAAATTAAAGAAACAAGTGATAACATTAATGTATAGTATACAGAGGTCTAGAATGGAGCAAGGGAAGGTAAGCACCTACAACTGAAACTGAGTGTTACTGTCCAATGTTCACAAAGTCCATGGGTACAGGACCAATTCCGATTTTCTTCGCAGTTACCCAGTTCTGAAAGCACGATCTAGTAACACGGGTGTAAGGTAACAGACACATAATAAAAAGGACAAATAGATCATATAATAGCAAAAACATCTGCAGAACCGTTAATGATATCAAGGTTTATTTAATAAGGAGGGTGTTCCCAGAATTCAGAAGCAGGCATCTTGGCACAAGAAATCGAATTTAATGTCAGGCTGCTTTAAAACCTACCACTACATCGTTAGTTTATTTTAAATGGCATGCAAACAAATTGGAACTCCAAATGAAGGCTGCAAATATATTCCCCCTGAAAAGAACTTACAATATTGCAATGTTAGGCTTTTGATTCATTTCTATGAAAGGGTGAAACATAGCTCTCTAGTATTCACATTACAGTCAGCATATCTAACTAGCTATTTAGACAGGGTTTGGTTTTGGTTTTTTATGGGTTGTGTGGTTCGTTTTTTTCTTTTCTTTTTCCCTCTCCTCCTCCCTCTGGAAGATTCACTTTTACTCAAATCCTTCCCATATCCCACTTAGTTCACTGACACCTTTCCAGTGGTTTCACTTATGAGTGTTTGATCAGCTGTAAACAATCACAGATTTCAGAGCATCTTCACAAAACTGCCTTTTATCATATCAGAGCTCCACTGTGTCTTAGAAAAAACTCCAAATAAATCTTGTTTTAGCAAGAATTTTTCTGCCTTAGAAAACATGAAATTCTCCCATTGTTATCCCCTACATATCCATCTTTCATCACTTCAAAATCCTAAAAAGAAATTGAAGTCTTTCACGCTCACCTTTCAAAAAAAATCCCCCAGCGGGTGATTAGGAAGGTGCAGTGCTTGCGTATTAACTCACAGCCACCTAACTTAAGACAGACACTCTACGAGCAGCAAGTCAGACCCTGCCATTTGACAGGTAAAGACTCAGAAAGGGGAGGGAAGGTGTGGTACTTCCCCGCCACCACCTCCACTGCTGCAATTTCTAGAACAAGAACAGAAATAGTACCAAGATATTAAGTAATGAAAGACTAAGCAGAAATCTCTCTAGTTTCACTCTAGTACCTCATTCAGACAGAGTTCTTTCATCCTTTTCTAGTCCACACAGAATTACCGGCCCACACAGGTCCTGCACCGCCGCCTTCTGGAAGCCTGGAGGCCGTACTAGAAACGAGACTGGCCATTTGTTTGTTTTTCTGTTTCAAGAACTCATTACCCAAACGAGGTTCAGGTGATCCTCTACACAGCATGATTACTAAATTGAACAAATCGGTTTAAATCAGCTGCCTTCATTAGAACTGGTTTGATTCATTCTAGCTGAGCACTCCGGGCTACCGGTCTTGCTAACAAAATTCTGATGTTACTTTCTGTTCAAGGGTCAAGCTTTGAAGGTAATTATTGTTATAGGCCTGCTCACAAATCTGGACGGAGTTTTTAAAAAAGCGTATTTTTTCTTTTGGACTAATATAAAGGACTTGCCTGAATTTGCACCATTATATTCTACAAAACGAAAGGATAGGCTTTTTCAGGCACTGGAGTAGACTCACACCAATGGAAATCACCTACAGTACCTCCAGAAACGCTCTTCTTGGGAGCTTTGAGAAGCTTTGTGCTCTAGCTGCACAAACATGGCTTACAGGCAACACATGATCCAAGATTTATGTAAATGTTCATTTAATTTAGGATAGAATATTCAATGTGTTTGCCAATCACCAACTACTTCAGAAGATGCTTCAGAGTCACCTAATTTATTCTTCCATCCCTGGAGACGCAGTGCTTAGTATTCTAGTCTTATACTTCCCAAACACAAGACTGCTGCTCACTTCGGTATGCAAATCTTAGGAGTCAGGAAACAAGAATATCCAAATTAACAAAAATTTGGTGGCTAATTATATTTCCTATTGACACACATCAAACAACAACAACGAAAGGTTTCCAAATGTGTTTCTGCAATTGCTAAAGCAAGAAAATTTCTTTCATACATAAAATCCTATTTATTCCAAGTTCAGTTTGCTTGCCAAGTTGACCACTGCCCCCATATATACTTTCAGAGATGCCATTTCAAATTCTCAGCCCTGCTTACGTTTTATCATTTAAAAGGAAAACATGTCATGTTAAGCAGTTCTCTGATTGATTCCTTTCAGGTAAGTTAAGCCCCTCATCAATTCCCCTGGTGCTGTTGGCAAGTCTGAGCAGAACCAGATTAGAGATAAGCACCTGTATTTCAGATCCTCTCAAAGAAAACAGATAGCTGTTGAAGCTTTCTTTTTTCTAAATTTTTGCTTTTATTAGAAAAATAAAAACTGTTGAAAACTAAATAAAGGAAACATTTGTTTCAAAGACGCATGTAAGACTTCTTTTTAAATATATATTTTTTTATATACCTTTTGATTAAGCACAGTAGCAGGGCATAATTTTCTGGACTGACTTAACAAGTAGAACTGACACATTGCTCCTTTCAGGCTTCATCTCACACACTTCCAACAGGAACACGCTGAGCCACACCAAAAGGTACCTGCAGCCCAGGCTCATTTTACAAACTCTGCCTCACTCCTGGTCCCTATCCCAACCCCTCTCTGCCCCCCATCAGCAAAGAATAAGCTGAAGGAAAAGCAAAATGAGACACCATAGGAAGCAGCATAAGAAGACAAGGGCTGATACCAAGTATTTCTGAGCCAGGGTCCAGTTCCAACCGCTCAGAAGTCAGAGACTTTATGAATCAGTCTCTGTACTTAAAATCACTCCGTAAATTTATTTTTCATGAATTTACTTAACCTCCAGTAGATTTTTCAGCATTTGCACATGCTTGGGGAAGCAGTTTCATAGCTTACACATAATTTAAAAAGTATCTTTTCTGTTTGAGCGTACCATGTTAATTGTACATTCTGTTATAAAAATGTACCAATTATATCCTCTTTCCATTATTTTACAGACCTTTATCAACATCTCATCGTAGTCATCTGTTTTACAGCTTTTTTAACTATCATGTTGTTCTCTGTTCATTTTCCACCAATTTTGGACATTCACATTTGCTTTTTACCAGTCCATGATGTTTGCACAGAGCTAACATTACTGCTGAGGCTTAATGGTCAGCTCACGGCTCATTGCTTCATACGCAACATTAAGATTTCCCCATCCATGTGGATCACTTAAAATTCAAAGTAGCTCAAAATAATCTCATATTTTAGCATCCAGTTTCTGGAACTCTTCAGTCTTTACTAGTGTAAATTATTTAGTATAATCAGCACTTCGGATTAAACTTTCACTCTCTTACTAAGACTCTTACACGGATACCGTATTCCCAAACTACAGCCTTTGAGCTCAGTCACTAACATATTTTCAAAATTCTACAAGACAAACTGCCCTTCCTTATGAGCCTATATCAATACTCACAGAACTACTCAGTCCCAAGGGCTTGTCTGAGCTTAATGTTGTAGCTGATTCAAGGATTAAAGCAAACCCACTAAAGACAAAGCAAAGCAACTCGCAGATGAGATATGTGGGTTCAACTGCCGTGAGCCCTGTAGAAATTAAGAATGCTGGTGTATAAGAAGTCACATTTGGCACAGTGTGCTAGGATCATTTTTCACACAAACTAACCTGACACAGAAAAAAAAATAAATTCTGATATTAAAAATACTCAGTTATAAATGATTAAATAAAGTAGTTTATCATTTTTGTCATGAACCATAATAAAAGTTTTGCACAGGAATTGGTTTGACTGTAATCAGTTCTAACAACTCAGAAACACAATCACAGCTGAGAAACTCAAGTTAGATCACCCACAACAATGAATTGGTCAACCTAGGCAATTTACTTGCCAGAACAAGAAAACCAACAGAACTAGATTAACAGTTTTTATAAACTCAGAACTGAAGCAAAGCACAGGAAAGCAAAAAAGCCCCTAAGAGCTATTTTGTAACACTTCCAGTCAGAATCAAAGTTATCTAACCATTTAGACTGCATAATCAGAACAAAACAGTGTTTTAAACTGGTCTGTGAAAATAATCTCCCTGCAAGACGCAAGAAAATGATCACAAAACCAGAACAACTTCACAACTTCATAGCAGTTTTCTGTGCATACTTCAACGTTGCATTAGGTTCCTACCTTTAACAGGGTCTCAAAGGAATCCAGAGTGCAGATCCAAAGAGAAATTTGTCATCTCAGCACTGGGCAATTCTTTCAGATCTCGTGAGTGTGAGGTGTGGGTTTGGAGTACAGGTACCAAACAATCTAACTGCAGCACCAAGAGAAAACTAAATACTGCAGAAAGAAAACTCCCTGCCCACTGATACTGGAGCTTCATAAAACAGGCAGCAGGAAACACTGATGCCACATGGACTTATCTTCTCTTGACCTTCTACACATCACTCAGTGGGATTAGGGAGTTGTGTCTCCTAGCTGGGAAGAATAACCTGGTACCCTATCCTGAAAAATATTTAAAAGCATTCTTAGGTTTTAAAGTACAGCAGAGAAGGAAGGCTGCCGCTGCCATCCTTCTCTCCCCATCAGCTCATTCTTCTGGGAGCCTGAGGAGGTTCAGTTCCCTAATCCACCTTAATTTATAGCACCTGTCTCCCAGGAGCACACTTCACAATCAGGCAGTTGCCTGTTGTGAAATTCACCTATAGAAGCCATTGTGCTTTACATACGGAATTTTAAGAGTCAAGAAAAAAGAGCAGGGGCAAGGTCTCTGACCAGGAGAAGAGGTTGTGCTGAAGCACCATATGATATTAAACAGCCTCTGAATAAATGAAACAACTGTACCTGAAGCAAGGATGAGCTCTTCCAACTGAGGATCATAACCAGTAGGTGAAGGTGATACTCTGCAATGGTTTCTTTTCAACTCTTCCTCTACACCAGAACAGATCCATTAAGAGGAAAAGAAAGCATCTGTACCACAAAACACCAGGGTAAGTCTGCTTACAAATACTCTACCATCAATAGTTCTAGCTACCAAAACTGAGAGGCACAACATGTGAGAACATGTATTCATGACACCATACATGTTTTCTAATGAATGGCCTTCAAATCATACATGAAAAAAGGAAGGGTGTTAATTCTCAATACAACAGAAAGTCTGAAGAAACAGTATAATGTAACCAGTTTAAACGGGCACCTGCTCAAGAAATAAAAATCTACCACTTACAAACCACAACAAGAATGGGGATAGGAGATTCTTAAAAACACGTGAGCTTGCCAGAGATATCTCTACTTTGCACCATCCAGCAAAATGACTGCAATTGTTTCAATGCAACTGAGTTCATGAACTGATGTTAACCTTTGGCCATTTTATTCACAAGGCATGCAGTAAACGTCTGCTTTGCTCAGATCAAATTTAAGGTAAATGCACACTTAGACAGGGGTGAATAGCTATGGGCTTTCCTAGAACTCAGATTTATAAGACTACTGAAGCAAGACCATGAGAGATGCTTTTCCCTGCTGTAAAAAAATTCTCCTTTCAGCCAAGCTCAGGTTTACTTCGTTCTCTTGAAGCAAGAGACTCAAATGTGATCTTTTTGCTGGCAACATTCTATCCCAGCTCTATCCAGTTAAACGCCAGTGGAATGTTTACACTCAAATGGCCATAGACAGATGCAAGCAAAAAATTCACTAAAGCGATTCGTAGTTAATCCTTCAGAAGAAACAAGGACTACCAATGCCAACTGGGTTCAACGGGGTTAAGCTGCAATGGAACCAAACCCTGAATTCTATTTAGCAGCTGGCATTAAATGCTTAGTTGAGCAAGTTTCACTGGAACTATCAATATATCAGTTGCTTAACTGCAACTATCATTGCTTTCTGCTTTCCATGGCACATAAGGGATTAGACTTTACGATGAATGACTTACAGATGCTATACCACTCGCATAAAGAACTGAGAGCCTTTAATGGCAAGGTATACTATGGACAAGTATTTTACTAGTTTAAAATCCTAAAGGTATAACTTCAGCTTTCCCGTTTTCTAAATGAAGATAACAATGTTTAGGTTTATTATCATTACTGCTCTGCATTCGCAAAGGAAGATAGCAACAATACACTTCTAACTCTGTAGATGTTTGAAAATGTAGGCTTTATGTTTGGTAGTAAACTCATCACCAGTAGGTAGCATGTTGGAATTAATATATAATTAGCTTGAGATAGTACTTTAGGAATATCACTGTGAGTGCATTCAGATACTTGCCATCAGTGGCAACTACTTCTTAAAACAGAACAAAAACATGGTGAAAAAAAATGCTGGTAAAAAAGCCCAAAACATCTCTGGACTAGGAATTCTTCAGAACCTAGAGAAAGAAACTGTTTGAATTCCGAGCAATACTGGCATGCATCTATGTGCTGTACCTTACTGCACCTGAAACGTGTCAAGAATTACATTACCAAGCTGTGGTACTTGTCTTCAACAGTGTCAGAATACTCACTGTAAACCAAAAGGAGAAATGTTGCTAAAATAATTCCACAAAAGCCAACAAAAATCCAATACAACTATTCAAGTACACGCTGGCTACAGAACCATCTCTACTTCAGAACTGAGAAAACGGCTGGCAAGGAATCCACAGGAAAGGATGAGAAACCCCTGCGGTAAGAAATTGTAGTATTTATAGAATTTGCTTTTGCATCATTTGCTGTGGTGACAGCCACTTGCACACAAAGGCCAAGCCCTTAAATCTTCCTCAGAGGCTCCCGTCGTGTGTGTGCTTGCTGGACACACCGCAGAATTTTTCTCTGTACAACGTGGAAATTGAGTTAAGCTTTCACAATGCAATGTATAATGCAGCAAGTTCTCATCCCTGAATTGTTACATCTTCTGAGTATATCCGCTCACAGCTTCAAAAAGATGATTTTTTCATTTAGTTTTCAAACAATATTCTCACTACCATAGCTGGGAGAGAATTTGTGAGAGACAGAATAGGTAATAATTCCTATGAAAAGCTCATGAAAGGGAGAGCACCTTAGAGATATAGATTTTTCTCTTTTCTTTCGCGGGGGCAGGGGGGCGGTGTGTGTGTGATATTGCAGTGTTATAAATCTGACTCAGACCAATACAATTATTTATGTACACTGGGCAAACATGCTATATATAGGGTTTCTATGTGGAAAAAGTGTTATATTCTCTTCATTATTACTGTATTGGGAGAAAATAGAAATCAACCACCTAATCCATATCCCTGCTTAGAACCTTCCCATAGCAAAAATCATCTAGATTAGTGGCAGAGAGGGTTTTCTTTAGGGCTTCAGTACTCCCACAGCCCCTTGGCAGAAGAACTATTACAGGTGTCTGCCACTACTCCAGCAGAACTCCTTGTGAAGTCTCTTCATGATGAAATGGGCAAGGCACTGTTAAAGAATTCGTGCTCCCAACCGTCCAGTTTTTGGAAAGCATACTGCAGTGTTCTGAAAATGAAAGGCACTGCACTCATGCTACTTCTCAAGCACAGCTAAATGCTGACTTATGTTGCAAAATAAAACAAAAACAGTTACAAAAGAAGCACAGCAAAACAAGCCAAAAGGGAGTGTTCACACTGGTATTAGCTGTAGTTACTACTCATTGTCATTTGGCCTCCCATACAGTGAGGCACCTTCAATCTCAATTGCAGCTAATATCTTCTGAATAACAAGCTACAAAATATATGCCAATAGAAATCTGAAGTAGAAAATTACAGAAGAAACATAATTCCTATCTTGAAACACAATCTCCATTCCTTCTGCTCTGTAAAAATCAGAATTCTAGTCATGGAAAACACTGTTTTTCTTAACTGCATTAACTTAAATGAAAATAAGTGCATCAAGTTTTATTTCAAAAACCTCCTAGCTTTGTTTCACGTGCCTGCAGGCTACATGCTGCCTCAGACTGTATCGATCTACATCAAACAAAAAGGAAGTGACCAGCTCATGCAGGTACTCTGTACGAGTAGAGACTCTGAAAGTGAAAGGATCGAAGCTTTAGAATTAAATTGCTACTCAACTTTCCTGATGTTGCTGATAACTGCAGAAAAAAAAGAGGTTGTGCCCAGAGAGCGGGCAGAGCTTGAGACGTATTCAGTTCAAAGCATATTCAAATGTTACCATACAGGTTATTAAAGCACATTAAACCACAAAATGTGGGCATGTAACTGAAAAATAAATACACCTAAGTAAACTTCAGCCTGTGGTTTCCCAGGCCAGATATCCGAGTTCACCTCCAGCATGACAAGAACAAGGGCTTGTACATAAAAAGAAGCAGAGGTCTCTAGAAAATACAAGACTGAAGGATCCGCTTTTCATAACTAGAGAGTGCATAAAAGAATGCACTTCCTGTGAATACATGTTTCAAAATACATATTCATTAAAAAAATACCAAACCAAACAACCAAACCAAACCCAGCCAACCAACCAACCAACCAAAAAACCTCCACACAGAAAAAAACCCTAGATCCTGAAGTGGATATGAATCCCCAAACAAAAATACCCCCCTGAAGCGGGATATGAGTCTAGCTGAATGACAATTAAACTATTGTTCTGTAGCACAGAAACAAGTACTCAGTTCAGAGCTCATTAAAACCAAAAGAAACTGGATGGTCTCAGCAAGGGGAGGTTGTATATAAATTTCATTTACTTAGCCCCCTCTGCCAGATCCCAAATCAAAACAACAGTCTTTTCTGTCAGCATCCCCCCCGCTCCAAATATGCCTGCTTCCCGAAACTAAGCACAGCTTATTCCCTATTTCACTGCATACAGAACACCCAATACAAACAGAATCACTTTATTATTCTTATCATTATTGCTGTACTGTACAGTCAAGAACAGAAGTTTCAAAAGACTGCTTAGCCCATCTTCCTGTCCCGAGGCAAGATTCAAAAATAGACATCTGTCTAAACTACCCTTATCCTACCACAATTCCCTCCCAGTCAGAACATAATTCTGTTATTTACAGATGGTAAACGCACTCTTCCTTCTTCAAAATTAAATTGGGGTTTTTTTGCAAGACTCTCTTATTGATCACCAGCCTCCTAATGATCAAAATAATTACATTGAAAAGCCTAAAAAAAATTCGCACTGTGGACTGTTGAATCCATGTCCAGTTTTCCTCTTCTAGAATAAACAAACTAATTCATTTTAAAATCGCTCACAGTGGATAGAGGCAAACATATTTATTTTGGTTTCCCTTTTCCAAACTCCTTTCAGTGCACCAATAATACCTTTCATGTGACATCGGATTTCAGTATAGATCTTGTCAATGCTATTGAGAGAGAAATCGTTACTCTCGCATGAACTCAGGTTGTTCAAATACAGTCGCTGCTGGAGGTGTTACCTGTAACTGTTCATTCAGTGTGACTTTTTGTAATGCAGTTATTATCCAGTTTGCATTTAATAATTTAATTTTACATTCCAAATGCATTATTTTAGAGAGTAACGTAACCTTTCTCTATTTTATTTCATCTTTTTGATACCAGATTACAGTTAAAATTCACAATTTGGCTTTCCAATCTTGCTATTAAAAGTGCTTGCATGAAACTTGGAGATAACATATGTATTCATGGAATTATACATCAGCAAGAATTGAGAAGAAGCTGATCCATTGTCTGCATGTCTCCCACGCACATCGTATCTGTTGTCCTCATTCTCTACTTACATTAACAACATCAAAAGTATTTTATGCTCTGCATCCAAGTCCCACAGGTTGCACTTACTGACCTGGTACAACAGCATAACTTAGCAATTTAGGCGAAGAAAAAATTTTTAGGATTCTTTTTTTTTTTTTAATACTAAGGAAGATTATGCCCAACTTAAAAAAAAAAAAAAAAAANAAAAAAAAAAAAAAGAGTTTTGGAGAAGGAGAATCCAACTATTACAGTTTAGTGTAAAAGTGATGTTTTAATGAAAAACAGTAACTGACGCACTAATGACATTTTAAATTAAAGGAACTATGTGTCAAATTGCTACAGCCAGAACATGATTAAAAATGGACACTGTGTTCCAAGTGCTAGAATGTGAAGCATGCACAGAATCTCTCTCTCCTTTTTTTGGAAGCAATCTTTCAAATAAGCAGCTTTTTCCAAGGTTATCTACTAATAACTATAGAAAAGTTAGTAGAACATTTGAATGTATGTTTTTCCTTTTTCTCTCCTTCACTACTCTGTTGTTAAAATAGCATAAAGGTTTACTGCTGCCATAGGCTCCCGATTCTTCAGATTTTCGAGTCAAAATACATCAGAAAAGTCTGCCTGCGTACTTGTGCGCTCCCACAGCTGAGTGTACCGATCACCAATCTCTAGGATGAAACTATGAAGTATTACTACATTTTATTCCCCAGTCTTAGCCAAAATTCAGTGCTGAGCAAGTTGGTTCAGTTACCAAGCAAAAACGATTTCTCAGTGAGGTGCTTCTCTGTAATTAAGCTGGAGTGGATTTTACAAACTCTCGTTTCCCTTTATTCTGCAGCAGCCAAACAGCATTCACTCCTAGTTAAAAGCTCACCTGACCTAGTGAATTTATGACAGTTTTTTTAAGCAAGCCACGTTCCTGTTACATCTTCAGCCTGTATCCTTAGCATGCTCTCTCCTCCACTTCCAAGAAAACAACCTTCACTATAACTGTAAAAAAAAGTGAGCACTCTTTCCACAAAACAAACAAGAAAGCCAAAAGACTTTTTCAGACAGCAGGAAATCTGGTTTGAAGAGAACAGTATGTGATGATTTTAGCCCTTTGCTCATCTCTACTGCTTGTAAAAACAAATTACCATATAGTGGGAGAAGCATGTTGGATGCTTTTTGGAGAAACAGTAACATGCTACTTTTTTTGTGTTACCTGTTTTCTGATTTTCACTCAGTAGGCCTTTTGGTCTGTCTGAAGTACCTTCTGCAATCCGACCCCACCTGACTGTAAGTTAGAACAAGCAGCAGCTATTTCAACTGGTTGCTGACATGAGCAGCAATAGTTCTGTCACAAACGGTAGGCAAAGAGCTGCAATAGGCATGGAGAAGACTGTCTGGAACTTACACAACTTTGAAGCTCTAGAAACGTGACAACGTGACCAAACCTTAAGGAAAAACAACAGAGGATACCTCAGACCTGCTCCAAAGCAGCATCTTCTGCTCCAGTAACGTTTTCTCCCAGCGGCATGTTTCTTCGCATTGCACTCTGAAGTCAGGAGGTCCATCCCTTCCAAGGCTTCTGCAAAGCTGAAGCAACAGCCGGTCATGTCCTATGGGAAAGAATACCCAGTTTAGCACACTTCTCAGGGAAACACACTTTTAACTCAGTATTGATGTTCTCTTGAAGATAGTAGTAGATCCATGCATGTAATAGAAATGGTTTTGACCAGAGCCTGCACGGTATTGCAGTCTGGTGTAGCTCCCTTAGTTTCAGTGGAATTTCGCTGATTTGCTCTCCAACCATCAGATTCCTGCTTCTGTAAACTCTTATTACCAGTTTCAGAGTTTTCCAGAGTAAAGAAGAATACCTTCACAAAGCTCCACAACAACATACCAAAAGGGCTGTTTCTTGCTGGCAAACTTTGCTTTGTTCAGCCTTGCGCCACAGGGACTTGTTTACAATGTAAAAGCCAGCTAGGAATTCGAATTGGGCAGTAGGAACTGTCTGCATGTGTTCACCATTACCAGGGCCTGAGCAATACAGACAATAGCTGCTGCCTCTGCCTCACAAGGGCTGACTCGCAGTCACACATCTTAATACAAAGTAAAAACAGTTACCTGATGCAGGCAGTTCCCTATCCCAAAAAGCTCTGACTTCCACTGGGTTAATATAACACTGCTATCCACTGCCCTTCAGTCAGCTGACTTCAAGTTCAGGAACTACAACTAGAGATGCTAAGGTCCGGGTAGCCATAATCCACACGATTGCACAGGATCATTCACTAAGGTCTGGGGTTTTTGGTTTGCTTGTTTGTCTTTTAAACACATACAGCAAGAAGACCAAATTGGAATGCTGGAGAATTATATTATTTGCATTTATTTATGAAAATAATTTGCAAAGGTACAGTTCATTGATACAGCTGTTGGATTGCAGCTTACCTACCACACTGGGGAAAGATGACCTGTGTTCCACACAGCACTCAGTCTGGCACAAAGTGATTAATGATTTCCCAGCTGCTGGACACCAATTAAACTGAAAGCACACAATGTGATTTTCTTGGTAATTACCGGTATGCTTCTTTGATACATTTGCATACAGATGTCCCAGTAATGGCAATTTCACTGCAGATGTATTACACTAATTTCATATTATGTGCACATTAAATATTTACTTTTCTATGCCTTAATCAAAATTACACAATGAATAAGTAGGAATGCAGTATGAAGGTTATTTTAATATTAAATTTACTTCTGATTCCTGATGTACCCTATTGGATTTTTCCCCTTTTGAAAGTCAGAGTCTTCCTTCTTCACAGTTCAGAGAAAGAAGCTATGGAGCACTTCCCTCCACCTTCCTGAAGACCACCAACAGTAACCAGCACTCCAGACTCTCACCTTACAGCATGGGTACAACCCCTAAAGAAGGTCAAATTTGAGACCTTAACATAAAAATTACATTTTTTTTGTCTCAACATAGAGAAAATCTAAGATTCTTTTCAATATTTGCAGTACCCACCTGCTAAAAAAGGGTTAACATAAAATGGCAATAAAATGTATTTTGTAATATGGTAACAAGTAATAGTTGATAAATAGTAATTCAGTCAAACAAGAGATTTAAGCAGCAAAAACAAGGTATGTATGTGTTTTTAACAAGGCCTCTGGGAAGTTTTAAGTCAAACTTCATTATTGTTATTATTATTAGTAATAATAATAATAAAACTCATTATCTGTAACCAAAGCCTGGACTGCTAGCATATGGCCAATTATAATAAGAAACACAAAATCTGTCAGAGAAATTTAAAAGGAAAAAAAAAAAAAGGAAGTAGAAGAGATACTAAAAAGGCTGAGAGATTTCAGCACTTATTCACCAGGCTGTTAAGTACATGTTTTAAGAACATCTTTTACATTTTTGATGCCGTCATTCTGAATGCTTTTTCATCACTTACTCTTGTGTGCTAGATACAGCAGTTTCCCACCAGGCAGATTATATTACATCTTACATTACAGAGAATAGTATTTTGTGTGCAGTGTCCCGGTTGGCTCACTTAAAATATTAAGGCGTAAGTCATCCGGATCACTTAAGCACAAGGATCTATCCCAGTACAGGACAGAGACAAGCTCAGCAGAGGAAAGCCAGCAAACTGGAGCACGTCTCTTACAAGGAGAGGCCGAGAGAGCTGGGACTGTTCCCTCTGGAGAAGGCCCAGGGGGATCTTATCGATATGTATAAATACCTGATGGGAAGGACTGAAGATGACGGAGTCCGGCTCTTCTCAGGGATGTGAGTGACAGGACAAGAGGCAACAGGCACAAACTGAACAACGAACAGGAAATCCAACCTGAAATTAAGAAAACACCTTTGGATGATATTCAAAACCTGACTGGTTCACATTTTTTGTGGATAGCTGTCATGCTACTTTCTCTCTCTCTGTATACACATATACAGCTCAAAAAACACCCGCCCAAGCCAACCAAATCGAAGGCAGCTGATTCTTAATCAATGCTCTGATCAGTGTAACTATTTTAGAAAACAGAAAAGGAAGACAGTACTGACTTTTCTGTATTTATTCCTCATTGGAACTTGCATCTGTGGAGAGGCAAAATTAAGTTTTTGGCTTCTTTTAAGAGCAATTCTTTTATTTTTTACCTCACCAATAAGCTCTCAATAATGGTCTCCTTTGGTTCCCATTTTCTTTTAAGACTATGTGGCCAGCTATAGGTACATGACTGCTTGCATAATAATATTCCGAACTGACAAATTAAAAGTGTAACATGGAAACAGGGTGAGCAGTCAGGCGTTAAAGATGAATGTTTAGCAGCCAACAATTCATCAGCACAGGGTGGCATACAGCTTACGTAATTTGGCTACATCCTCTGTTTTTACCTTTACACAGGTCCACTGTGCACAAATCATGGGAAGCAGGGAACCCACTGTGGCCTGAAACAGGCAGCATCTGGTAATAAAAAACCCTTCTCAGGCAAGGCAGGCCTGAGGGCTCCAACAAATCACCACATTGTCATGACCACCTCAGTTCCGAACAAAGGTGAGAAGAAAGCAGTGCTGCTACAGAACTCGTTTTACATTGACATTTCATTTTAAGCATAAAGAACATGTGTGAGCAGAACAAGAAATTTATTAATGTATAACTTTCTGGGTTAATAATTCAAGTTCTGCTCTTTTTTTAAAAAAACCAAATGTCTATTTCACACAGACACAAATCGGAGGGCTGAAGCGCTGGGGGCAGCCCAGGCCGGCCCCGCTCAGCCTCTCAGCGCGCACGGGCGGGGAACCACATTCTCTTCACAGACACTCCATCATCTAACGGCCGTTTCCACCCAAAACGACTGTGACCCCCTGCGAGCAGCGCCCTCCACGCACACCCACCCAAACCCAAACCCAAACCCAAATCCAAACCCGCCTCACCTCACCTCGCCTCTCTTCTCACCTCCTTTCCCGCCTCCTCCTCTCCTCTCCTCTCCTCGCCTCTCCTCTCCTCTCCTCTCCTCTCCTCTCCTCTCCTCTCCTCTCCTCTCCTCTCCTCTCCTCTCCTCTCCTCTCCCTCTCCCAGCCTGCAGTTAAACTCTGCAGAATTTCTGGTAACAGCAAAAGTGAATGGTCAAATCACATGAAGTTACCTCCAAAAACGTTCAGGTGTTGTTTTTCTCCCTTGGAGTTTCACCGATTTATAGTTAACTTATCATGAAATTTGTAATTAACTGCCTATAGTGCTGGTCTGGTGATGCCAGAGTGGGGAAAAAACAGCACGATCCTTCATCAGCTGCGAACAGAAATCCTGCCCAGGCCTGCACGCTCCCTCAGCAGGCACGGTACTTGTTTCACCGCCTTAGACGTTGTTTTATGGTACAAACACACTTCAGCTGCATCCACGCTTAGGTTCTTTTGCTGTTACATCCTCACGTTCCGCTGGTGAAGCACTAACTGAAAAACAGATCCAAAGAACTGCAAGATTCCGTGACTGCACGTGTCAGCTCCAGGAAGACCAGCAGGCCCTGCTGCCTCCTCAAATACAAACGCCTCCTTCTCCCCGTCCCGTGGGGAAGCGGCAGAGCCTCACTCCGCAAACGGGCAGTAACCAGTAACGTTAGGAGTACCCTGGGAGCAAACCCGCCCAGGAGACAGCGGGGCCTGCCAGGCCCCCGGCACAGCCGCCTTCCCCTGTCCTGATACCGTATTTGGCCCACTCCTAAATTTGAGTCCTGGTTCCCTTAGTGTGCCGTGCCCTTGATGATACTTGAATTATCTCAAGAAACTCTGGAAGAACATTTCAATCAAATAAGAAATGAATTGTGTCACATAAATTCATCTTGAATTACTTTATTTTTCACAATAATAAAAAATAAATTAGTCATAAACAAAAATAGTTAACATTTTTCCATCAAAGAGAAAATGTATACAGTATGAAAAGGATGCTGTACAGTTCTGGTTCAGGTGCTTTGCCATGGATACATATTCCTGAACGAGTCAGAGAGCAATTCGCCTATACTTTCCCCCTTTAATTCATTCAAGAAACTGGCTAATCAGAAAGTTTAGAAAATTGTATTATGGATTTACAGTATGACATATATACAAAAATATATATGCAATACTTGTGCTATAAAATTCCCTAAAAAGCTGGGTTAGTATAATGAAAGAGCTGGACAAAATTTGAACGGTATATGTAAATAAATACATATTAGGTCCCTTTTAATAAAAAAATCTGCCTATTCTAAATATTTGAAATATTTTGGTGCAGTGGCTTGTTACATAGACACAGCTCAGAATTACATATTTCCCATAGACATCTTGTATTTACAAATAACAACAAAATAAGTTATAATAAAGTATATCCTTCTGCCAATATCAATCATGAGGGTCAAGTAGACCATTTTATACATATTAAAAACTTTTTGTTTCTTTTGTCTCCAGTCCTCCCCGATCCTCTGTGTAGATCCTGAGTGACTACAATGGGACTTCACAAGCTCACACGTACCCAGCCCCTGCCGAGGCCGCTGGCCGCAAGAGACCCAGAGGCAGGGCGGACTGCACAGCTCAGGGCAAGCAGCACCCACAGACTGCCGCTGGGAGGAAAGGGGTTCCTCAAAATTAAGCTCCCCTCCTCGCCAGATATCGTGGTAGTTACATACAACCCATCAGAGCAAATGGGGATATAGAAGATTGGTGAATAAGAACTGGTTGCTAAAAGCTGAGAAGCAAAGAGCTGAGTTCGGGTCAGGTGTGAGGTCTCTTTAATGGGATTTTGTCCCTTTCACCAGGTCTGAATTTCACTCACACTACTGAGATATTATAAGTTTGCTTTAATATATATATTGAAAATGCTTAGTGGATGATTTTTCATTTCTGGTATAGAAATAATTATTTTACTCCATTTTGCTAACAGCAGCTAATGTAGCCCCCCCGCAACATGTTCTGTAAGTATACGAATAAAGGCAATTTACTTTCAGTGTTGAAAATTTCATGTTTTATGTTCCTATTACAGACACGCACTTGAATTATCTGCCCAATACACAGAATAGCTCTGAAAGAAGCCTGGGACTCTGCTTAAGTCTTGAGAAAACCAGGTAGACACAGAGTTTTCCCTTTTTGAGCATGAAGATGATCATTATCTTTCTTTATGCAAGAGATGTGAGTGAAGGGTCACTACATGCCTCAATAGCTGTGCAATCACAGGTTCACTGCACAGGAATTAATGCAGTAGGTCCTTCAATGTTAAACTAGACAGACACACACCTTCTCTCTCTGGCCTGGCAGGAATAGAGCTCCCTTCATAGCTGGGCTTGTTTCTAATGCAGACTCTTATCAACCAAATGGCCAGTTCAGGATTTTCAGTAATTCTGGCAAAATTGAATATTGTCATCCAAAGGACAACGGAATGGAGGTGAGAGAAAAAGGAAGAGGAGAACACTTGTGGGTGTGAAAGAGAGACAGGTCAGGATGAGGATGAGGCCCTGAAAAGCACATTTTGCTACTTACAGTGGCATAGACTAGAAAGAGTGGAAGAAAAACATTTCCCTCAGGAAGGCAAAACCTCCCCTTCGCTAGCCACAAGCTATTTCCAGCACCTACTTTCTTGCTCCCTCAGTGGTGACCACTGGTGCTTTCTAGGTCTTGGACAAAGTAAGTAGTCCAGACAAAGTCCAGGCAACACCAGCGCCTCACGTGGTCTTTTCTTCTACGAGTTTCATGTACTCACTTCTGTCAGGGCTATACTGACCACTTTTATCAATCTATGAACAAGTAATCTAAAATACATCCTTGCATTAACGTTTAATTAACTTCAGATGTTCTGCAACACATTGGGTTTTTTTCTGTATAAAAGGACCAAACTCTGAACTGCACTGTATTGTCATAAAACTGGGATCTAATCAACAAAATCATGTCAAACGCTGCTTTACTCATACAGAAAGTTCTCCATTTGCTGAAGTATTGGGAAAAAAAGATAACAGATTCTGTGTGTAACAAGGAAGACCCCAGCTCCTTGCGCAGGGGTCCTGAGGCAGCCCTGTGCGGTGGGTGGGCGCACACCCCGGCTGCACCCGGAGGCGAGCAGGTCTGCAGAACCCTCACGGCTCCTGCGCTCACCTGCCGGCTAACAAGATCTTCCCTGCTTCAGAGCCCAGGGCACTAAAGGTCAGAGGCACTAAAGCAAATGCTACCGCTGTCTCACTGCTGGGCACGGCAGACACAGCGCCATCCCCAGAGGAGCAACCCTCGTGCTTCCACACCACCTTCGGTTCTCTCAGTGAGGGAGAGGAACGGAGAACTCCATGGACTCAGTGCTGCTAAGAAGCGCTCTCAAACTTGGCATGCAATTGCTGTACACAAGCAATTCTACCTACATCTGCTTGGATCTGACACTGTGCAGGAGCTGGCAAACCCTGATGGACCCTTGAGAACTCAATAAGCCGCACCAGCACTGCTCCAAAGGAAGGTGCTTTGAGACACAGAGCCTGGCCTGGGCAGGCTCCGCTTTGGCCAGCTGTGTGTCTGCAAGACACGCTGCACGCTGATTTCACCTCAGGAAGCAGTTAGACAGCTTAGACTCTTCAATTATCTACAGCTCCTACATTTACTCTGGTCTTATGAGATTTTGCAACGTGAAAATCTTTAAGGCAAGTAAGTGGGTTTTTTTCCACCATTTTGCGGGATTTTTACCAATGTTAAAATATCAGAAAGATAAATTAAAGCATTCCAACTCAGAAGCCTGCACCATTTCTTTCTTTATATTGGTATTACAACTGCTCTAAGTCTACTGCATTCATTAAGGCCACTTCTGATCTACAGCGAAAGTAAAATCAGGCCCTCTGCAGGCATCATCCTAAATTTGTGCACTGCACTATTCAAACAACCACTTGTTATAGTTGCAATTTCAAAATTCACTTTGCGTGATGGTGAAATCTTAGCATAGCACTTACTTTGCGTAGATAGTATTAGTACATCAAAGTGCTGAAAGGAAGGCTTCATAGGTTCATTTAGCAGGAACATCTATTTCGATTATGCTGACACGAGAAGAGATGATAAATTATTAAGTTCAGCAACATTCTGGCAGTTTCCTTATCATTAGATGTTTAAATAGGTGGAACAATCTTTTTGTTTTATCTGGTACATCTGAAAACTGACCCTTTACTAAAAAAAAAAAGTACCATTTGTATAACTGTAACTCACTTCGATTCACAAAGCTGTACACCTTAGGCATAAAACAGGGCTATACTACTATGTGTATGTATATATTCTTTGATATATCTTTCAGCTCTCATGAATTCTCTTTACTTTAGTGGAAGCTTAATGTAGCATAGAGTGTTACCAAACTTGTAAAACAACCCAATAGTCATATACTCTAGAGCAAAATAACATATTTTATAAAAGACTGGGATTGCCTATGTGCTGAGTCACTTACTGTCTCACAGGCAAAAGTGTGTGCAAGCAGACTGTTTTCTATGAACTGACTGCAAACATGATTACCTCTCTGCATTTCATTCGCCTTGTGGTTTCCAGAAAGCCTTTTTATGGAACAGGTATTTCCCTCAAGCTGACAGGATACACTTCCTTGGGACAAAAGAGACAACAGCAAAAATTATATACTGTATGTCAAGATTTGCTGCAATGAGATATCCAGAGGAAAATCTGTATTTGCAAACACCGGATTCCAGAACTGTTTATGCAGCACTTTCTCCATATAATTCTTTGGTCAAGAGTTTGAGGAATTTAAATGATCATGAATCTGCAAATTATCTTCATGGATAATTCTTCACAATACAAGGGAATAGGACCGTGAAAGATTCATGAACTCAAATTAAAGGTTTTCTAATTAGCATTTCTGTTTCTAGCAGCTTTACATCAATTAATTACAGTGAAAAAGCTCAAATCAGGGTGCACAGAAAGAGCCAATGACATTACTGGTTTATGGCCACAAAGAGTAACTACAAATTTTAGGGGAAACACTTTTTTGTTTCACTTAGCCACTTAGCAGTAGTTCATCATGACCAAAATGTATTTTTCATGAGTGATCAAATCATAAAATCTACGGTTTGTCTCAATTCGAGGCAGTTTTCAGACTAGAGGAGTTCCACCTCCTGTGGCTCCCAGCACGCAAACTGACGTGACTGGTCCCACACCAGCAGCCTTTGCGTTCCCGGGCCCCATCCTCTCTTCTACGCCCTCTCCCCCAAGGCAGGAAGAAGGAAAGAGCACACCATGAGGCTCAAACACGGCTCTTCAGCAGCAGCAGGACACCTTAATCACTGCTATTTCACACCACTGGGAGTGACTTAACATACATCATTACAACTGCTTTTCAACTGGGACAGCAGGCACCTTAGAAACAGATGCATAGTCGGGTATCTCTAATTTACAAGCAATATGCTGTAATAAACAGCTGACTAAGCGGAGGTGTTAATGTTTTCCCTCAGCCTTATTTACACATTTGAAAGACCTCTCAGGTAAAGGCTAGAAAAGAACACAAAAACTTGCACCTGCACTGCACAGCACACCCTGTTTGCTGTTAGCAAGTCCCAAGGCTGAGCATAGTAACTGCAGAAATGAAAAATCACAACCTAAATTCATCTCTAAGTCTGGAGCGATTCTTGAGTAACAGAAAACGAGTGATATGAATGGATCTGCGGGATGAAACACTGACTGAAAAAGGCAAGTATGTTGTAATAACTGATCAAAACCTGAAGAATGTCAATAGCTAAAATGTCCTTTTTACAGGTACTTGACTCCTACAGTCCTACTGCTGCCTGATACCGAGAGCAATGGATTACTATAAAGCACAGAGATCTGCATCCTTTGGTGGTTGTTTCAGGAACTGGTGACACGTCCAGACTAGGTCTGGGCAAAGTACTTTGGTACGGTAGTTGTTAAGCAATAGTGCAGAGACAAGACATTAGGCAACATACCAGTTCCCTGAAATAACTGCCCTGCAGGAAAGAGAGCTTGCCAGTGGAAACAATCACTTCTTACACCAGCAAAGGCTCTCCACCTCCCTGGTAAATGTCTCACTGACAGCTGCAGTTGTTAAAGACTTCAAGGGCTAGAAACTAGTGGCACTCTGGTAGGTAATGTATTTTAGAACCCACATGAAATTAGAAAAGTGTAACTTCAAGAGTTTATGAATTAAATATAAAGGCACTTTTTGGCAGTCAAGTGTATATATATTTGCTGCCTGAGGACAGGACGTTAGTTAAAAGTACAACTGAGAAAACTTAACAGTGACTGTAATTTATTATGAATGGACTGAAGTAATTAAAAATACACATTAGGGTGCTAAGAAACTGATGATAAATTGTTCTTCAAGGGTCTGGTTCTTTGTGAAGTACTTTTTCTCATGTGCACGTTTCATTGATTTAGTCATCTAATTTAAGGCAGTCCAAAATACCCAGTAAGAGTAAGCACTTCGAAAATAATGCAGCAGCTGCAACCACACTGTTCAAATATCTCTGGTAATTGCCTGTGATTGATTTAGTTTTTACTAATTTCACAATACTAAGGCTGGTATGTTCTTTAAATAATTATCTGATGAGCAGGTGCAAAGAATAGTATCATTTAAAATCAACGCTTTAAAAAGGTCATGGTTTTACAGCAAACATTTAAAAAAAGATAACTGCACAATAACTGTAACTGAAAGGGTGTGAGATTTAACCACAGTCTTGATGGACTCAGTAATATAAGAAAACCATCTCTAAGAAGCTAAAACCTGCTGTAGTCAAAACGGTAACACTGTTCAAGCTCCATCTGAGGACTGACACTGCCGCGCCGAGCAGAGGAGTGTTTGTTATCTGCGCCCTAGGAACCCTGGTTGTCTGTTTGCCACACGGGTGCAGGATGCACAACAGGCGGTTTTGTAGTAGGTGTAGACACAGAGCCGGGCCTGAACCACCACGTTGCAGTTGTAGTATTTGTCTTTACAGTTCTCATCTGTGGAGAAAACGGGAGAGAGAAGAAACTCAACAGTATTAGAGCAACAAATATCCAGTCAATTTCTTTTTACTGTGTAAAATCCCTTGGGCCTGTATTTAAACATTCATTGTCAGGTTAAAATGTGCTACCCATGCAAATAAGTTAGATTATTCAAGATTTTCTGCATTTAATAAAAAGATGCATAAAAACGTGGAAGAAATGCATCTGTTTCCATTTATACTTTTGTGCGGTTGGGGGGGGGGTTTACTGTGCCCTTTTT
The DNA here is from genome assembly GCA_013399365.1 of Pampusana beccarii. Lineage (NCBI taxonomy): Eukaryota > Metazoa > Chordata > Aves > Columbiformes > Columbidae > Pampusana > Pampusana beccarii. Next base: position 661,339 of record VWYH01008204.1, read on the forward strand.
TTTTTTTAAAACACATATATTGTCTTGAATACAGATGATAGGAAGGTCTCCAGTGTTCTTCACTGGGGTACGTGCCCACTTCCTTTTCCAGTTCACAGGTGCTAATCTTTGTGGCAGGGGACAGATGGCACCAGAACCTGCAAATGCTGTTTTCAAGTACTGATGAATCTAAGTACTGGAAAATAGTAAATCATCTCCCTCCCTACAAACATTATGAACGGTCTAAAATAACTAGATTAAAAAAGACAAAAGTTGGTGTCCTTAATATTCCCCATTTTTCTAAGCTGTTAGGATGTGGCCTGTTCACATTTTGAAGTTTTCCTTTACAACCAAGAGGGTTAGAAATACTTTTTAAGTGACAACTAAGATTTTCATATGATCGTGTATGGGATGAGAGAAACTGAGGTGTTAAGAAAAAGATTGAATGACAAAACCCCAATAGCAGATGTTCTTACATGTTACAAAGTTTTTAATCAGAAATGAAAACCTACTCTTACACCATAAAGAGCTGTATTTTGTGTAAAAATGAAACCCTGAACCTAATAAAGAAAATACACTTTAAAACCTCTGCCAGATGACTCGGTATCTTCTCCACTAGATGGAGTTCTGTCAGAACAGCAGCTGTTTCTTCCTTACCTATTTCAGGGATACAATCTTGTGTGTTACATGGTTCTTTTTCTTCAGGTTTAAGCTGTGGATCACACTGAGTACTGGCTATCATGTCATCTGATAGACATCGTACCTCTCGAACCCGAAAGCCTCCTTCACAGGATTTGGAACACTGAAACACAAAAGTTCACGCAGACCGTATGAGATGTGCAAATACAGCAATAAAAAAATGGGAACCCTGAAGCCAGACCCAGGTGTCACTGTAGGTTTTTATCAACTTCACCATAAAGTCCTTATACATACAGGTGCAATCCTGTTGAAGGTTCTAAACCATTTTTTTACCATGGGGGCAATAACTGGACAAGCAGACATTGTAGACATCATGCAACTGAAAGCACACTACAGTATTTCCTTTTCTGAATTTATTAGTTAGCTGCTTGCTTCTCTAATTAGTCTTGTTCTTCTCTGCTTATATATATGTATCTCCTAAACGTACTTTTTGCGCAGTGTTCACATTTCTTACTTTAAGAATTTTCTGCACTGAACTGTACTACTTGACTGTACTGCCCTCCACTGCCCTTTTTCCTCCATCTATATACAACCAGGAATAATTTTAATTGCCTTTTTTCTAGTGCTCAATTATTTTTCACTTCTTGCAGCACAACAGCTTTTCTAAGCATTACAGGTTTCTTTGAATTTCTAAATAAAATAATTCTGTGCTCCTTCATGTCCATTATAAAGCCAGAGACTTCTGTACTTGCTTGTCATGGTATTTTTAAAGCAAATTATTACACATTTCTGCCCATACTGAAGCAAATCCACTGTTGACTTCCAAGAATTTTGCCTGAGTGAGGTCTCTGAGATTTGGCTCACTGTCCAGTTTGACCTAAATGCTCACAAACTTCATTAAATCTGGGTCATTTATAATGAATAAAACCTTAACAGCCCCAAACTAGTATGAATGTTTTCTTTCTGGCTTGTTGGATGTAATTATTTCATTTCCTAACATGGCAAAAACAACTTATCACTATCATAAAATCAGATATTGTAGCCAACTAACTAAAATAGTCTCAATAATATATTCCTAAATTGCTGTTTCATCTTTAAGTACAACCTTTCCCCACCTTAGAAAAGACACAGCCCTGTGGTCACAGTCATAGAACACTTGTGGGGTTTTATATAATTACTCTCACTACCTGGCTGTATAGAATACTGTAATTATCCCACATCCAACAGGAACTTCAGGGCAGGTTTGTAAAGATCTTAAGCATTTAAACCTGAACCAAGACAGAATTTAGATGTTACATACAGCACACTAGACTCAAACCCTTCTACCTCCTTTTCTGCTTTCTCGTGCTGCCAATAGGCCAGTCAAATATAGAGCATTTAGTAAAAGGGGAAACCAAAATAACTTCTGTCTCCTGTCACGTGGATGAGGTATTTCCGAAGGTTCCTGACTAAGGGAACTCAAGCTGAAGGCATCTGAGGTGCTTCCACACTTCAGTGCTGTTGTTCTGAAGCTGATTTAAGGCTCAAGGAAAGGTGTCAGTTACTGCATTACATGTGATGTCATCTAAGTAGTTTTCACATCATTTTTCATTCTAAGACAAGAATGAACCTTCTGATTTTCATTTAGGAGAAAAATGTAGATTCTTTTTTTGTATTAATCCAAAAAGCTTTGTCTGGTACAGTAAATGATGGAAAGGCAGATGAAACCAAAGCATTTTGTGGCACTGGTGAATGTAGCTGGTCCACTTCCAGGGGAAACCCAACATCTGTGAAGCTCCGTATTACGTTTTCTCTCAGCAAAGTTCCAAGTACTATAGTGAAGAGTTTACAGTAAAATATTATGGTAAAACTGAATACATCCCTCATTCTTTATTAAATGCTCCCTAGTCTTAATGAAACTAGAGGTCTGAAAGAACTTCTTAGTGCACTACATAGTCTCATTAAGGGGCAAAGCAACTTAATAAAACAGGGAGATTCTTGGAAGAATAGATCAGTGATGAAAAGACAACTACGCAGTGTCTCCCCCTGGTTAAGATACTCTTAAACTTTGCTACACTTCACTGGGTACTAAAGAGTATGCCTTCTGTTCAGTATCATTCCTGAGCAAGACAGAGTCGATTTCGCGATCAACGGTTTTATCCCAATGGTTTTCCCTTTCAATATACACGGAAAGACACACGAAACAAAACCAGATACAGAAAAGCATGATAGACTTACTGTGCTCCATTCTGTGTGAAACCACTTAGATCCACAGGGTTTGAGGTAGCAGGACTGCTGGCTGGGCGGTTTTTCCAAATACGAACATTCGTAGGGGTTCAAAACATCAAAATTGCCTTCAGTTTTCTGGACACATATGACTTCTCTCTGCTGAGTTCCACTGCCACATTCACTAGAGCACTGTATCAGAGAACAAAAAAAAGTGGTGGGATTCGTTATTCCACTTATGTCCTTCAACTTGTTTCCAAAGTAACGTGTTGCTCCACGTTATTTGTTTCTGAAATAAAGTAACACATACACACACATAACACACATATACTTGCATTTTAAATGAACACTAAAACAGGTGCATTTGTAAAGTTACGCTTATTCCCTATTCTTGGACACATACCTAGACACTAACATCCCAAATCCATTTCCTTACTTTTATACGTCCTTTCCTCAGCAAAATAAACTTAATCATATCTTTCCTTCCATCACTGGCATGCGAATGACTTGAAGAGAAAAGGGTGAAGTACTCCTGAAGTTCCTGCGGTAAGGCTTTTACCTCTCAGAACCAGAGTAGTAGCCTAGATACACCTTGGATTATTTGTATGTAGTACCATAGCAGCCAGCAGTCACAGTTAGGAACCAGGACAAGCAAAGGCTGAAGGATGTAGTAATTCCTTCATTCATCACCTGACTGCTAAGCGTCAGTGTATTACATACTTAGTTTTTAATCTTAAAAATGGTTACAGTGCTTAAAACTGTACTTGTGCGAAGTACAAGTTTGGTACCACAGACTCAAAACATATTTCTGATTATTTTTATGGAGATATATGACTGTAAGCGTGCTTTTCGGAGAAATCTGAAAGTGTAGTTTTACCTGTAACTACAGAAAGGAACTGGTATTTATTTTTCTAATAAAAAGAGAAGCATAACTTACTTTCTCCACAAACAGCGCTACTGCTTTTTGCCGGAGCAGGATTGTTTGCACTGCTGAACCTCTGAGGGCTACAAGGTTAGAGCACCGTTGTGCAGCTCTACAAATCCCCACATTCTGTGTGGCTTTTAGAAAACGCCTTGATCTGCCAGGGTGTTCTTTTCATGTTTGCAAGGATCGATGTGATACAGTGTTGGTTCCAGTACCAAAAAGCAAATTTGACCCACACAGATTCTTATTGCCCATTTAAAGGTTAAATATACACACACAATACTGTTCCTGGCACTTGTAAAAAGGTTTTTGTAGAAGGTGATTCCAGCAACATATTGGTTTCTACTTTGTGCAAAGGACTATGATTTTCAAAGGCTTTTTCTAGCCTAAACCAATTAAATGTTATTAAATGCGGGGATTTAGATAATATTTTGGGTGGAATTTTTGATCCCTTTACCAGATACCCACAAAAACCTTGGGCTGAACTAAGAACCTTGAGATGAATGCACCCAAATAAATTCTACAGAAAGGGACATAACTGCACTTTCTTTAACACTGCACATCTCTGTCCCTTCTAACGGCTCCTCCCAAAGACAAAACCGCAGCACCCAGCCTCAGCTCTAGCGGAGGATAACGCGGGTGTGCGCTGCGCCCAGCAGCTCTCCCTCCTGCTCTGCTGCCGGCTCTCGGTCTGGTGGTTAGAAGCCAGGATTTGGCCAGCAGAATAGGGGTTGTCAGACACTTCTTTCAGATGACATACAGCACAGATCTGTACCCTTGATATGCACCAAACAATTTGATTTCATGCAAAGAGAGAAGGCGAGCTAGCTTATAAGAACAGGAAATTGTAAAGGACGGAAACTTTCTCATTCCGAACAGAATGGGGAGAGTTGGGATGACCTTACTGCAGGCTTCTCTGTCCTGGCAATCACGGATACAAAGTTCTTACTCTCCTGCATAGAGCGGTGCCAGTACCAAGGCCCAGATGTCATCTGTCATTAGAACAGCAGCTAAGCATGTTTTAAATCTGAATTTGTTATTACTCTTATGCAGTGCAAATAATTATCACTTACACCTAAAAGCATTAGAACAGTAGTAGCTGTACCAGTCTAGTTCCCAACTCCTTAGCACGTGGAGCGATCTCGGAGCCTGAAAAGCTGTGAGTTGGGGCACAGCCAGCAGACCTCTCTCTCCACAGCAGCTGGAGGGAGCGCGGGTGCCGGCAGCGCCGAGGCCCTCGAGGCTGTTGGAGAGCCCACGCAAAGGGACAGAACTGTCTGGGCACCAGCCGACGGCTTCTGAAATGTGCGTTTAGAACGAGATGTGGAGCAAGCGAAGGATTTACCTTGAGGAAAGAGCATCACGATAGAAGCCACTAACCAAATTTTGTTCTTTTCACCCGTTACGATGAATTTCTGCACAACAATACTGAAGCTAACTTTTGGGTTTAGCCATGGTTTTTTCTTATTTATCTTTTGGAAATTCTCTCGCTATATATATCCGTGCAGGTATGCATGATCACAGGCTAAACTTTAAAAGGCACAAATCTGTTGCCTTAGCAGTCACCTGAATATGCTAAGCAGCTTTCTGTTATCTTTCATTTTATAAACACACTGGGTCAGTAGATGAGGAATAAAAATGAAGGTACAGAGGAAGACAAGAGCAAAATCTTATTTTCATCAAAGTAAAAAAACCAGCAGGTGCTGAAAAGTATCAAACATCAACCCAGGAAACTACAGAAGAAAAAAACATCCAGGTATTCCCCAGAGAGGCAGAAATACCTTACGGCACACATCTTGACTGCACAAAAATACATTTTAAAAATTAAAATACCAGCAGAAAACAAACGCATGTGTTAGATGTAGAGTTTACCTGTGTCCAGCCCCCAGCAAACCACTCCACTTTACCAGCACAGGGTCCGTTGTCGCAGGCAGTAGTCTCTGGGGGTCTGTTATTGCCGCAGCCTTCCAGAGGCAAACTGCTGACCTGGTTCGTCATGCAAACCACCGAGCGCGTCCGCACTCCGGCACCACACTCTGCAGAGCACTGCGGAGCAAAGACAGGACATGTTCACCAGTCTGGCCTCCCGACTGCACAGTGACACGAGCAGAAGCAACAATCAGGAAATCACATTAATTTATGCAAAGGCGATTATTCTTACTTGTAATTCAGCTGTAGCAAACCATCTTACAGTTTCATACATTTGAATACACAAGTAGCACCTGAACCTTTTATAGTCACAAATGGAATAAATGGAAGGATTAGGGAAGAAAGAAATTATTTTTTACAGCTTTTTATTAGCTTTCTTACTTTTCCTTCTTCCTGTCTATAAACTCTTTCAGTTTGCATTTTGTTCATATTTTTGCATACCAACTAACAGATCTGAGAAAGGAAAATCTCAGTAAGCAGCTTCTCAGACAGCAGCCGTATTTGAGCCTCTGGACTGCAGGAGTTCCTGCTCTAAGTGCTGGGCTGGCAGCCTGCGCTGCCTCAGTGGACACGGGGAGGGCCCCGAGCGCTGCGGCACTGCCAGCGGAGCCACCGCACAGCGCCCTGCAGCTTCACCGGAACGGAACCCCTGGAAACAAAAAACTTACTCGGCTTTTTAAACGCTTTTTTTTTAACAAACAAAACACGATTTTGAAACAACTAGGAATTAAAAATTTAAAGAGATGCTTATGTACTCCACAGGAGCAGACAAAAAATTGCTCATAGTTTGGAGGGAGAAACCATTCCATCGCAAGATTGAATAGTTAAGCTTCTCTGAAATGATGCCTATAAGTAACATAATGAACTTTTTTTTTTTTTGTGGAGCACAACAAAATTTTCCACTTCCACATAGATACGTAAAATATACTTAACTCCTCAGCAAACCATATTTGATGGCTAATGAGGTATTTTCGAAGTAAAAATGGCAAAAACTTCAATATACAAAAATGATGTAAATTGTGCTAGTAGCGAACATCTTCCTGTTTATGTAAACTAAAACTAAATTAAGCCTACTTCAAACAGTCCACGCCTAGGTAAACCGTTTAGCTGAGCCCTGTAAAATGGCTCCCTTTCAAGCCCACTGTACAGAAATACATTTTGTGGCTGTTAATATTTTATTATCGGCAAGTACGTTCAATTATATTATGCATAGAGAACTATGCACATACTTATACTTTTCTTATTTCTAAGTGATTTTCATTTGACAATTTGCTTTTCTGCTTCGCAAACCAGAGCTGGAAAGAAGTTTAGTCTATAAAGTCATCCAGAAAATCTCCATAGTCTTATGTTTTAAATGATTATGCATGAACTAGGCTGACATATCAAATAACAAAGGAAATACCAAACGGGAAGGTATAGGGGTGTCCCACCCTCTGCTCAAGATTTTACAACAGATTAACTACTCTCAAAGGATTTACAAAGCAAATTTAAACCTGAATGTTTCTGCGTTAAGTATTTGGGTTTTCATGTTTTTTTCTTCCTTTCAGTAAAAATCTTCCATGTGAAAGCCATGATTTCCAAGGCCCAAGGCAGGGAGTAGGAAGCGTTTGGATAATGAATCCCTTTGGCTTTCACAACTGACACACCCACTACTTTCAATTTTGTGCCATTGATATGTTGCATTAATACACAGTAACTGCCATAACCTAACACTGTATGACACGAGGAACTTTCACAAGCTGCAACTTCTCTGTTCTGGTCCTATTATTAAAGATATTTTATTTCACTGTCTTGTTTTAACTGGCAGAAATTCCTCAGAAACCTTAGTCTGTGGAACAGCCTCCCTCGTTTTAAGGAGTATGCCATTTCTCCTCTTCCTGAGGTCCTTCCCTCACGAGTTCGGTTTCAGAAGCTTTCCATTCCCATTAAAAACTACAAATAAAATTAACCCCCCCACCCTAACCCAGTGCTCTGATAGCTGTCAGAAATCAACTGGAACGGCAGTCCAGGAAAATAAGGCCCGTTCCTGCAAACTTGGAAAACTGCGAGTGGAAGCCTGAATCCCAGTCACAGCCCCGGGCCCGGCAGAGGACACAACCCCTTCGAAGCGCCGGTTCCCCAACACGGCCGCGCCGGGCCTGCTCTTCACCCTCACCGGGGCAGCGGAGCCGCGCGGGGCAGCAGGAAACCACCTGCGCTGCAGGGCCCTTCCCGCCAGGCCGCAGCAGCACTCCGGCCCTCACCCCAGCTTGAAATAACAACCGAGTCCCAGTAAAACGTCCCACCTGCGCAGCATTTCTGTCTACCACACTTTAACCTTCATCATCTTAATTATTCCCCACAAGATAGTGACTTTTTTATGAATCATCCTCCTGATGTTACACTACCGCAAAAAACAAAAATGAAGATCTATGTTCGAAACACACTTACGAAACTCCGTTGCACTACTTGACCTACTCCGAGAAAATCCCTTTCAGCAGGGATTTTAGAAGGATTATGTAACCTTTGTTTTCCCAATAATAAACTAAGAATTGTATCTCAGAAACTCAACTCTGTCGCAGTTCCAAGACTGGGGGCAGATTTTCAAAGCACATAAAACTGTTGCAAGCAGGGGGGCTAGTCAGAAATATCCTTATGTATTGCCAAAACACTTTCTGGTATCTGGATTTAAGTTATTTTCCTTTAGAGTGCATCTATGTATACAGTAGGTGCTGGATCAGAAGGCAAACCATCCCTGTATTTAGTCTAGCAGATCCATAGTGTCCTTCCAAGGTAACAGAAGTTTTGAAATATGGTCTTAAGGGTTTTTGGAAACCTCAGCTGGATCGTGATTGCTTCTACATATGCACTGTTACTTTCCTTATATGTAGTTGGTACTTACATATTACTAATGCTCTCTGAAGTAAGTAACATTAGGAAACAGACTTCTCCACTACTTGTGCTCACACAATAAATATCACTTCCCTTGACAGCTGTAGGGACTTTTTTTTTCTTTTTTTTTTTTTTTGTTAAGGACGCAGGAGATTTTACATGTGCCATCCAGATGTAAACAAAAACAGTGAAAGAAGAGCGTGAGCTACAACATTCATTGGTGGTTCCACGTTTGACTAGTCAACCCACTTATATCTGTTAGGTAATGCTTTAGGACTGTAAGGAATAAAGCGTTTATTTTTACGAAGCACACTACAGTTCTCTGATGGAAGATGTTATAAAAGCATTGCTGTTACTCCTTTTAATGAAGAGTGAAATCCAGAGCAGGGGTTTGACCTGTTTTGATTTTGTTCCCTGATGTGCAGCGTGTTTTCTTCTTCCCAAGATTTTATTTTGGCCTCAGAATCTCATTAACATCTAAGAATTGTTTGTATTTTGGCTTCTTTTCTAAGTATGCTCTAAACATAAAATGAGAAACAAATGAACAGAGGAGATGGCAATGAGGAATAAACAAAAATGCAAGAGAGGAATGCTCCAGTTAGCTGGAAGGAAACACTGGTGAATCTCCCATTGCTGTAAATCAGAAGAGTGCAGTTTCCCACTTCTGACCCATAGAGAAGAAACTTTCCAGCAATTAGAGCTGTCAAAGGATCGGTCATGTGAAATGTCTGCAAGAATCTCATCTGCTCCCATCAATCCAGCTTTTTTGCTAAGTTCACTAAGGTTCAGCAGCTTTACTCTACTGCTTAATGGATCCAGTTTGGTGGAACTCTGCCGTTTTGATGCAGTCTGACATCTTAAAGAGAATTATGAGATAGGAAGTCATCATTCCACAAAAGTATGTTAGAATATCACAAAAGTTTATCCAGACTGTATAATCAAAAGGGGTTAAATAGCATGTAGAAGACAAAGCCATGAAACTTCAGTTAATTCTCATACTGAAGACAGAGCAACAAATGTAAAGACAGTACGGTGAGTCTCACTTTGCTGCTAGAAACTTTTAACCTGTAATCTGAAATCAGTAAAAATTTATGTTTCTCTCAAGACTGAGCCTGGGGGATATCAGAATATGGCGTTTAGATCTACTTTAAAGAAAAATTACAGAGCATATACTTTTCTGAAAATAAGTCTGTTTCTTAAGGATGATCTGTTTTCCTTCCTTCCTTTACGTGTTCCACCAGAGCACAGATGGTGGCCCTACAACTCATGAGCTGTGCTGGTAAAAGGGTGTGGGGAACATACACACAATGGACTCCGATACCTCTTCATCAAAATAACGCAAATCAAGGACTGTATTGCCTTAGGAACGCGGAGGGCTTTTAAAAATTACTTAGGATTAGTTATATGTATAAAGAATCAATCTGCACATAAACTGAATCCAAGAAGGTCAATGCCATGAGAGGAAACAGGTGGGCCCGAAATACATAATATGTTCTGGGAAAACAAGATGGGAGAACAGGGTGAGAAGGCAGCCAAGTGCTATTTATGGAGTGAAGCTCCATGTAGCCCACCCTGGGAAGCAGACACAACTCATACCCACAACTCTGTAAGCACTTTGCAGGTTTTTAAGTGCGCACACGGTGTTGTATTGCAGAACTTACATTTAGGGAAGTTTAATGCTACAATCTTCCAATTTAGAACCAGAACCACCAAAACTATTCATGAAAATGAAGGCAATTAGCATGATTTTGCATTAATTAAAACTCTTCAAGGTTTCAGTAAAATAAGAAAACCCAAAATCTTTCTGCCAATCCCAAATTAGGTCCTGTCCTTTTCTTAAAATGCAGACGTGACTATTCAGCTCTTCCTCTCCCTGTGTTAAAGAATACCCTTGTCGAATTCTGCACAAATACATATTGCAGTTATCAAATCCTGAAATTTAACATCTGTTGGCAGCAAAGATAATGGTAACTTTTTTTTTTACTGTGTTTTTTCTTGATGTTTCGCTAATTAACCAAGGCTATATTGTAATGCCCCATACATCACATAAATCCAGACATGGAAGTTTGATATATCCCTTGCTGAAAGAGAAACTATGTGCCTAACCAATCTCTGATAGGCCTCTGGAAATCCGTACTTGCTGCATGTGCAACAGTTCACATGAAGTGTTTGCAAATAGGGTTCAGAGAAGTACAGGCCGGGCCTTCTCTTATGGCGGTAACCAAGTTTGAACTCAACCATTGCAAAGTTCCAGCCTTCTCAAAAGTTATGATAAGTTCTTTTACCTCTTACTTCTAGCCACGGCTGAAATGTCAAAATACAATGGGAAAGACTGTTCTGTGGTATTTCCAGCTGGGACCTGAAGTAGACATGTAATAAATCTCACAAAGAAGGTCTGTTCTTTTGAGATTTCCACCACAGTTCTGCGGACTCAAGAGGTTTGAACACGCTTTCTTTAAGCATTTGAACTTTGGCTGCTTACTTGAACCACATGGTTTAGTGCCAGTGTTAGGTTAACGGTTGGACTTGATGATCTTGAGGGTCTCTTCCAACCAAAATGATTCCGTTCTATGATTTGTGGCTGCCCATCACTGATCTATGCTCATTGCTCAAGTGTGGCTTGGCTTAAAGTACTTTTTAAAGAAGTGACTGGGGAAATTACACATGCGAAGTCCATATACTTGGGAACGCCCGTTTCCATTCCATGACAGAATTCTTCTCTTGTCTTTCAATAGAAACACACTTCTCTACAAAGAAGGAGAGACGTCCGATCCTAAAAACCAGCCCTTGCAAGGCACAATAAGGAAGCTAATGGCCAAAGGCCTGACTTGGCAAAGCTATTGACTGCTCTTATATTTCACTGACTTCCACTGGAATCACTGCCACTAACTCCGAACATCCGAGGCAGAAGGTGCGTGTGAACCTTAGAAGGTTCTGCACATTGTAGCCCAAACCTACTTTTTTCCTGAAATAAACTGTTCCTTCCATTCTCTTTGTGAAACAAACTCCAAACCCATTGCTGGCAGAAGCGATGGTGAATAATGCCAACTGCAGCAGCAAGCATTTGGAAGAAATTAATTTGTACACTTACATAAGCTGAGAAGGTAACAAAATGAATTATTTACTCTCTGACCTTAAAATGTTTGTGGTAAGAAAAAATTCCAACATTTCCACATTACCTGCTTCACTTCTCGTTTAATACATACAAATAAGCATAATAACATTCTACAGTCATAACCTTCAGCTACAAAACCTACTTTTAACTCTGCAGAGGACAAAACATCAGTGTAGAACAATCAAGAAAACACTGACGCTAGAGTCTTCACTGGAGCGTGTGTGCTTTATGTGGTGGAGCAGCACCAGCTGACAGCTGCTGGGCCAGCTTTGTCACGAAAGATGTCCTTGAGGGTGGAATTAATTTTCTCTCTTACTTGTAAAATATCACTTTAATAGCACTGTACAAAGAACAGCTCTATAAGCTTAAAAAAAGAAGGCACTGCCGTTTCCCCTACAACAAAGACTTTGCCATTTGCACTAATACCTGTACTTTACCTGACACCTTTCAGTCCATGCTATGGAGAGCACACACTGTGTGACTAGCAACAGGAAAAACAAGTTCAAATGGCAACAATGAAGATTTATTAGTGTAAAATTTATTTTTCTTTATAAATATCTACTTGAGCTGTCTAGAGGCTGAAAATTTTGCAAGCCTTTAATTGTAGCAAGAGTCCGATCAGCCTTTTAAAAACTATGTGACATACCAGGTACCTGTCCTATCTGTGAAGTTCATCCGCTGTCTCTGCATCTAAAACATGGAACATCTTCTGTGTCCAAACGAATGCGTTATCTATGAGCCAGACATGCCTAGCTTTCAGAGATACTACCTCAAAATCATCTACATAACGAACCAACAAAGTTATGACTATAATCTTACAGCTTCAGTGATAAACTATATTATTTGCCTGCCAAAACAACCAGTCAAAGAAAAAGGAGATGCAATCAGGATTGTACAGACTGTAGGCTCAACTTGCCTACAGACGGAATTGATACGCACACATCCACACGAGGGACCAAACCACCAGGCTTTTCTTAGCCCGTGTTTGTAAGTCTTTTAATGAAAGCGTATAAATATCACTACTGAACAACAACTCAGAGCTCAATCATGAAACAAGGTAAATCTCCACTGTTTTTATTGCTTTCATATGGAGAATCTAACTCATTGCAACCAAAAAAATACACCCCTGTTCACAAAGTACAAAAGCCTGAATTAACCTTGCCTGAGTTACGAAGCTGTTCCTCTCTTTTCACAGCTATAGAATAATTGTTTTATGGCTTGAACTTAAACCCAGACATGAGGCCTCAAACCTCCATCCATTAAAAAAGCAGTAGTGAAACTCCTAAGAGTCTGAATCTTGAAACTCAGGGCTAAGCAAGGCAGAATAATATATCTCAGTACACTCGATATTTTGGCACGTTCAGACACAGAGCCAATTCTAAATCCAGATGTTTGGTCACGTACCCACACATTCGCCCTTTCTATGCATTCTTGTATCTAACACAACTCAGGATGCCCTTGGGATAATTATTTTTTGTTTGCTCTGGCCTGTTTCACAGATCAAGAATAAACATGGAAAATAAGATCACTCCTCTTATAGCTGTACAGATGTATACTTTTTAATTCTGATGCACCTAAGTTGTTTTAGAAGATCTGGCAGCATGAGGAAAATGAGAAGCCTTACCCTGTCGCTCCACTCTGTGAGGAACCAGCTCTTAGCACAGGGACCCATGTCGCAGTTCTCAATATCGTTTGGCCGCAGCTTCATGTTACACTCCTCATCATCAACAACGTCTCCGAGGTTGCTGACGCACTTCACATCCCGGGTCCTCTGCCCCACTCCACAAGGCACTGAACACTGTAATACAAGGGAGGTTGCATCAGGGCTCTGTGCAAGAATGAAGTGGTTTATCAGGAGCTGGGAACGTATAGCTCCTTAATCCCTGGTAACACATCCACAGAAGGTACAGAACTACTCTAGATTGCTAGGAATAGGGAATATATATTCATTAGTAGTTTTAAATAATATTCTCAGTCTGTAGTCTTCTACAGTATACTTTGCAGATACATTTGGAAAACATAAAATTAAACCCTGCCTTCAACAGGCCATGCTGCACCTCATCAAAATGTCAAGGATAATGGTATTTGAACAGCAGGCTGACATATTCTGCATAATTTTGATCTTGACCTATAAGCAGATATGAAGCAAGAGAAATGCAAAGAAAAACAGCTTCTGAATCCCCTTTATGACGAAGGATTGCCTTCTCCTGCTCTCTTTTCTTCAACCTTAGAGAACGCTGACAGCTATTCATATCTCTGCCTGATGATGGGAAGCATCCAGATTAAGAAGCAAGAACGAAACAATTTTCTGCTGTGTATGCATGAAATGTTTAGATGAGTCCTGTAAACACTCTAGAATTAAAAGGGAAAATCCCTGGGAATTTGAAGATTAAAGACTGCAGCACCTGCCTACAAGGGTACCTAGCAGAGCTTCCAAAGGCAGTCTCATTGTTTTTTCCTTGCTTTCAAATGCTTAATCACGTCTGCTATATTTACAGGTTGAAGTTATTTACCATGCCAGATATATTCCCTACAGTAAGATACCTCGCAGACTTCATCTTCAGACTGCAGCTATTTCTTCAGCTGTTCGCTCTGTTTTTTGAGGTTTCGTGCCCCACGTTAATCCATCCCACTTACCGAAGTCCACTCTGTCCTAATCTGCCATTCACTGCAGATCTTCAGCTGGCAAGTGCTGGTTGTCTCTGGTTTCTCCAGGTGATGACAGCGGTACTGCTGAACTGTCAAGGTACGGTTGGCGTACATTTGCCGGCATAAGATCTGTCGATGCTGCATACCAAGGCCACAAGTTTTGCTGCACTCAGACCACTCCCCTATATCCCAGCTAAAGAAAACATAAAAAGGTGTTTTTTCAGTAAAGATTTCTCTAATACTTATCCTGACAGAACCCAAATGACATGATTCTGATGCTGGTATAGAATCTTAAAAAATAACACTTTAAGCCTCTGCATGCTTAACTTAATCCTTTATGAAGACAATGTTATATACCTGTAACCAATCTACCTGTAATTGTTGATAATAAGCATGCATACAGATTGAACAAGTCATGGCTTCACGAGATATTACAAACATTAAGCCACTAATACCTGTTCTTTTTTTAAAATTATCTATCTATCTATATTATTGCTCTAATGACACTTCCCCAAAATTTAAGATGTGTTGCATAGAAGTTTTCTGCAGAAAAGGCTCTAAAAATGACAATACCACAAAAATCATGTAACGCACCCAGGCATCCATTCATCAGTAAAACTGAAATAGCAAATTATAAGCTGTATTTATTTAATCACTTTTGTATAAACATGTAACTTCCCCCTTTCCGTTCTTATGTCAAGCATGAAGACGTACACAAACAAGGGAAGTATCTGAACTGTTTGCAAATTTTATCTCCGAACTCTTGTGGAGAGCAAGCAACACCTCCCTGCTCTTTTTAATACATATTTACCTATCTTTGTTTATATTCTTGACATTATCCTGTGTAAACAAATGAAGCTGAACTAATACAGCTCTTAGAAAGAAAAAGGTGAGAATAATGATAATGTGTGAGAAGAAAATTCCAAGTTAACAGCTTCCTAAGCTCCTGAGTATCTAATAGAGCCTGGAAAATGGCTTTGGCAGGCATCTTTAACACTGTTACCAGCACTTAGAGCACCAGGAACTTCCACGGGATGTGGAAGTGGCCACTGGCTGCTCTAAAGAGAACTGAAGAATGTAGAGCTGGAAAACACAGCTGCTGACCTGAAGTAAAATTGCTATAATGGCAACTGGGCTTAATCCTTTTAGCTTCTTGGTATATACCCTGGATGAACTGACACTTTTTTCGCCTATTTAAAAGAAGTTGCTTAGGCAGCTGTCAGTCACAGTCCCTGGTGGCAAGCGTCTTTGTAGAAGGAAATCACACCTGAGCTGGTTGTGTGAGTGTGCTGGAAAGGAAGAATATCGCTTCCGATCCAGGCTTCACGCTGAAGAAATACTGAATTCCAGGACAGCGAGGTGACGTCCATGAGGTGGCTGTTGTGAGCACTGTCAGCCTAATCGCATTTTTAAATACAGCACCATGGAATGAAGAGGTGGGTACTAGAGCACAGTGATCCAGCGTGGAGGGATACAACCTACACAGCCTCTTCGTTAGACAGGTATGCGCAGAAGCCTGTCAGTTGAAAAAGTGTACACACAGAGAGCATACACAGCGTGCATACCTGAACAGTCACACACATTTTGAGAAATTACTGCACTCCCTTGTTGCCAACTTCCCTTTGTCTTCTCTGAATGCTACTGCTCTCTGTGAAGGGGAAGGTCACCAACAACTAAGGAAATATATCCACTGAGCTTTATGACAAAAATGCATAGTGCTTAGAAGTTCAAACTAGTTTCCTACTGAATGGCCTCTCTCATGTGCAAAACTTCAATGACATTGGCTTATTTCACTTGACTTAAATTGTAATAACTTACAAAGCTGGACACGGGAAGAGGTTGCAGGCCTCCTCTTCTGGAATGGGTTTGGTGCTGCTGTCACAGTAACTCTCAGATACCTCTTCGTGAGTCTTTCTGTTGACACAGTGAAAAACTGGGTACTGTGACCCTGAAATGAAGAAGAAAATTAGATGATGTATTACAAAAGACTCTGCAGTATAAGCCATAATAGTAGCGTCCAACACTGATACAGAAAGGAAATGCATAACTTAACAACAGGAAATACAGACTAAGATTTTATCCAAAATTTCCAGACGTAAGGGCTGAATGCTGTACTGTCCACACTGCAGTGTTAAGGGAAGTCCTTAGGAAAGGGAAAGTACAGCATGGCATTGTAGGGAAGGCTCACTAATTGCCAGTCCCTTTCCACCGCTCTGGCTTCCCACTTCTCCCCCATGAAAACCTCAGTTTTCTAAAGTCATGTTATTGCTGCTCCAGCAACATCCAACGAGGCCAAGATAGGGCTGACGGAATCCCTGTGAACCTTCCCGTAAAGATCAGAAACCTGTTGGCAAAGACACTGCAAGCACTGAGGGTGCATGTGATAAACCTGGGGAGGCCAAATGGAAGGATAAAGAATGCCAAAGAATATTGAGGAAAGCAGCTGTGTATTAAGGGTGTGAGAGCAGTTTGCCATAAAATCCTGAAATATTTCCTTTCAGAGGCAAATGCCATAGATTCCCTTTTAATTTACATACTGTGTATTTCACATTTTAAATTGTGTTGTTTCTAGTGATTTGAGTACTAATATAAGCACACATAATAGTCCTGATAGGTCTTTTGCTTGTAAGATAACAGAAAACGCCAGGTCCTGCAAGGCTTTGTGCATACAAGAGCTGCTGAACAGTCAAAGTGCTGCTCCTCTCCCAGGCTGGAACCCTCCTGTCTGCCGTTGATCTCCTGTGCATGGTGTATGAAGCACTTACCTTTCCCACATGTAGCCGTGCACTCAGTTTTCCCAACCTGTTTCCAGTTGTGTTCGCGGTTTTGCCGTGGTGGCTGCACAGCAGGCACCTGGGGCTCTGGCTGATGAGCGGAAAATCTTCCTGGCTGAATAACCGGAAAGGTTCCAGTGGACTGTGCAGTGAGAGCGTCTGTCTCCCTGCGCAAATCTTCATCCTCATAATTTGTACTTTCTGGCATTCCTAATTGACCATTCAAGGGCTCCCCTGATGATGGACAATAACAAAAAAGTAAAATAATGGGTCTCAATTGCAAATATCAGTCTTTGTTTTCAAACACTATCACAACTGGAGCATTGTTAATCTTGAAAGCAGCTTTAATCTGCTGTGCACAGACCTCCTAATAGTGTCCTGGAAAGATTGTGTTGTTTTAAACTAAGACAACCTAGTCTCAGCTAGCAAATACATTAAAAGCTGAAGAATCTCCAACCATACTGTAGAGTTAATGCACCCAGGGTCAAAATTTCCCAAAGCTTTTTTTTTTTGTACCATGCTCTGTATTCTGTGCCCCTGCATGTCACAGCACAGCTGCTGCTTGTTTTGGAAAGACTACAAATCATTTAGAAATTCGTCAAGGCAAGTCATGAACATTAAAAGTAGGATGCAACTCGCTTGCAAATTTTGTGCTACCCTCGGAACTCCACAGCAGTACACACAGCACACACCAACGGCTCGGGAGCACGAGCTGTCCAGATTCTAGCGCGGGAAGGCAACCGTTTCGTGTTTGAGCCTCTCCAGGTGGGAAAGAGAAACTGTGAATGGTTGTTTTAAATTATCTCAGGCTCTGAAGAGAAAAATCATGTTCTACTTCATTTCTGAGGCGTAGTTTTAACACTCCAGCTCATGCAAAGCCATGGTTAACATTTTACAACAAAATTGTTACTGGAAGTAGAAACATGCGACCAGAGTCCCTGCTACAGTATAAATAATCCCTGCCAGTATCAATTCACAGAAATATCTATGCAGACTTTTCCTTCAACATGTGGGGTGAAATTCTGGGCCCTTCCCACATGAATGGCAGCATTTACGCTGAATTTAATGGTATTAATTTCTCTATTAGCTTAGTGGGTAACAAAATATGTTTAATAATAGGAAATAGTGGCATTTTACCTGGCCTCCTGTGAGCAAGCAACTGAGGACTAATGACATTGTCTCCTGGAATGATATACTCATAATGTATACCTGGGTTAGGCTGCTGATGTATCATCTAAAAAGAAAAACAGCCATATATTCAGTTCTTCCACTTGTTATATTACTAATACTTAAATATGTACTTGAACTGATCAACTATGTAGCATTATTTATCATTGGTCAAGACATAAACAAGAGTTAATGCCTGCCTCCAAAAAATGCCAAAAAAATACACTTGTTTCTGGAAAAAATAAGAAAACACAGGTTACTGTCTTTGCAAACTGAGCTCGCTCGTGATGGCACAGGATCCGTTTCTCTAGATCTTTCCTGAAAAGGTAACGCTGCCACGCTGGGGGCCGAGGTGCAGCCGTGGGCTGCCCCAGCTCTGGCCCGGCCTGGGGTCCAGCAGCCTCACAGCACAAGAGATGGCCCTACGGTCACCCAAACACCGCCAGACAGGCGCGTGACAGAGGAGAACACACACCACAGACCCCAACCTACAAACCCAGCCAACTGCCCTTTCTAGGGTTTATCAGCTGTGCTTGGACGGAGCACATTCACACAGCACATACGTTTTCTGTGTGTATTGTCTCACGAATCAAACTGTTCCTGTCATCACCATGCAGCTCCCTCAGCAGCATTCAATGGAGACTCAGCAATCACAGAGCTAAAATGACTAACATCGTGCCACTCTCACCATAAGCATTGCTCAATAAAGATCAAGTGAACAGATTACAAAGACCCACAAACTGGTTACAGCAGCTGAAGAGCACCTGTGCAACCCTCCTGCGTCCACCCACGTTAATTTTCAACCGAATGAAGATGTAATGTAAGTACAGACTGCCACTGCTCTACAGCCAGCCACTGCCACTCTGTCAAGGTGTTTGTTGTGAAACACAGGTGGGAACCGTAAGCTTTTCCCCTTTAACTGTGAACATGAAGCTGAGCGGTTCCACAAGGCTGCTGCGCGAGGCCCTGCGAGCTGCCACGGGCACGATGCCGAAAGTCAGCGTCACTTGTGGTGTGCCTGCCTGAGCAGCCAGGCTTGAGCAAGACAGGACTTCACCAAAACTGTTAAAACTCTCAGCAGCACACTCCATACCCAGCTGGCCTGTATAATGTTATGGCGCTGCTGCTGACAACCCAAGCGTACTCACACTAGAAATGCTGAGATGCCATCAGCTGCTAATTTCAGTGGTTGAGCTCTGATTCCTTCAGTACTGCTCCTACTGACACTGCACACTGCTGATTTGGAAGTGCTGAACTCCTTGTGGAGATTGGTCCGGTAGAAGCCTCAGATTACACTTAAAGCACCTTTTAAAAACAACTGAACAACCAAACAACCCCGCGCACACAAGGTCAAACACCAGAGCTGGTGGTAGCTCTGCGGTTCTGACAAACCATGGGTCAAAAGGAAGAAAGCCATGCTCTGCCAATGGCTTTATGTCCCAGCACAGCACACTTATGTCTCAAGGTTTCACCAAATCCATCACACCAATCAACACCAACTATACGGGTTCAGACCTTTGTTTTTCCTTCTGTCGAAATAACGTTTTCCTTGCCAAATATAATAGCTGTTCCTCAAAACTCTGTCCCTCAGAGATTGCTCACTTTTCTGAACCATCTAGTAACGCACTGCCTGTAATATTTTTTTTGTAAGGGTTGGTCCTTCCCATGTAACTTTGTTATCCAAAAAATACACCCTCTTTGTGTTCGGTCCCAAGAGAACTGAGCGCTGTGAAGCTGACTTCAGCAGAACCAGGACCCGTTCTTAAGATACTTCCAGGAACAGCTTCCCAATGGTTCCCATATTTTTTCCATCACATTTCTCAAAACAACTAAAAGGCACATGTTATCAAAAGCTTAGCTGATGAAGTCCCTATGAATACATTGTCACAGGTTTCCTGCAGAGAAATACCTGGAATCACACAACAGTTTTGGTTTGAGTTAGTGGACCTAAGTCTTCATAGCAATGTATACTTCACACTTGGACAAAACTCGCATTTCTTTTTATCTTACTAATTATAACCTGCTCTAATTTAGAGAGCTTTTTCCTCTCCATTTTTAGAGTGGAAGAAAGATAGCATTATCTCAGGAAAAAGGAAGAGAAAGCCATTTGGAATTCCCATCTGCAAATCTCTTCAATTTTCCACACAGAGCATAAAGATGATGAATATGGATGGAAAGAGATTTACATGAGTCAGGAACTGCAAGACAAAGTCTGAAAAAAGACATCTGTATCTGCATAGCTACAAATTTCAAACCCGTAAGAGAGACTGAGTCATACTGATGATTGATTTTCTTTCATCTAGCACTATCCATTTTTATCTTTCCACACTACATTGAAAAAGACACTAAACTACCAGCTTATAACGAGTTGTAGTGTTCCTCATATCTACAAGAAACATCCCAGGTAAGAGTCCAGTCAAATTAGAAGTGGCAATCCACAGTAGCAGCCACAGAGCAAAACTGATAAAGCTGTGCCTACCATACCAGCTTTCTTATATTCATTGCAGAAGAAGAAAAAAAGATACTAAGCCTAAACTAAAATATTAAAATATGATAAATCATTACACATTAGGCATCAATAAGCTGAAAATAAAAACTTAAACGCAAACCTCAGCTCACAGCATCCTACACAGTGACACATATATTCTAAAAAGATGGAGTCTGCATCGCAGAATCTAGGAGCCCAAACATTTGATCTTCCAGGCTTTTGCCAGTCTTACATTGCAATCAATCAGAAACTATCAAAAAAGAAGTAATGTTTGCATAATTATTACACTGCTTTATTAATACACCATATAGCAGACGAAGAGTAACTTTGCCAACATCTAACTTTTCCCAGCGGAGTAACCGGGGTACTTACTATTCATTTTTCTATGAAACAACCCAGCACACTCACTTTTCCACCCCATGTAGCACTGAAAGGCAAAAAAGCTGTAGTCGGATGAAACAACCATCTCACCAGTGAATCCAGCTTTTTCAACGAGTGAACTTCACCACGTGAAAGTGTGCAATCTCAGAACACGCCATTTATCTTTGAATAAGCTGTAATCAATTCCAGTTATATTTTTTATTTCAACATGATGGAGTAAAACCTGTCCCACTTGAAGTGAACAGCTTTTTCAGTACGATTCTGCCCTCTTAGTCACAACTTGTCTTCTCTCTTCCTTTCTCAAATGGCTATTGTCTGTGGTCTCCTAGCACAGTTTTGTATTAAAACTGCTCGGTTTCAAATCCCGCATTCTATAGTTTTTTGGACTTGTGTTTCTTTTAAAGAAAACTTAAGCAGTATCACTCTGTGAGAGGCCTTGTCTGATTTAGGTATTTGCTTCCGTTCACTGTAAAATTAAACTAAGCCAAATTTTCTTAAGCAGGAAGCTATCCTGAGAAAATCCAGTTCAGAACCCCTCCCGATATCTGTATGCTTTATCTCTCTTTTACTGAACACGTAAAACTGGGTTTACTTGATCAGCGAAGTCTGAAAGAAAAAGGCTTTATCGTTATTTAGGTTTCCTATGATCTGGAGCAAGACGGGAGCAACAGCAAGCAATAGGAAAATATCAAAAATAATGTTTCAAAATTAAAGGAACAAACCAGTAACAAAATATTGGTAATAAATGCAGTTTTAGAGTTACACGTTTACAATTAACTGAATATTTTTTTTTCAAGTAAGAAACTTACATAGACATCAAGGACTTCATTTGTTGGACCATCAGCTAAAAACGACTCTCCTGCAGTGCTGGAGATTTCATTTGGGCGTTTGTAAGTGAACATTGTCCCACCACCTTCGTATCTCCCAGGTCGATCAATCGCCCAGTTTCCATTGATGATGGACCGTCCCGACCGACTGCGCAGCGCTGCAGAGGATGGGGACAGAAAAACAGGACATGGATCAGAGTAAATCACCTTCGCATGCCGGTGCCAGCTCAAATCCCCACAGCTGCACGACACTGTTGGGTGTTCTCTGAGGCCAGCGGACAAACCTGTGCAGCTGTTGAAAAGAACAGTGTTACGTTAGTATTTGAGGAAAAAAAAAAGTTACAAAAAAAAAAGCTTAGCAAACTTTGTCAGAATATTTGGTACATTTATGCTGCAAGAGAAAGGAAAATCAAAGATGGCTTGGAAGCCTTTCCCAACAGTTTCCCACGGGTTGCCGTGCGCCCCTCAGCCAGCCAGCGGCACACGTTGAGCACAGGGCACCCACGGAAGATGCTTCCCCTCCACTTCCCCTCCGGTGAATTGACTATTTCAGCATTCAGACAGAACAAAACACAGAGGCGGATAAGGAAGAACAGTACATTATACAATGCAGAAGGACCAGACAATCTGGGGACACATGAACGTCCCGGGTTGCCAAATTCTCCAGTTACTCTTCACAAAGCCATTTGGCGAGTGCCTCCGCTTCCTTCTCAGAACACAACTTTTTTCCCAGAACATCCGCAGAGAACACCCGCAGAGCCCTGGTCTGGAAAGGAAAGCTCTCTGAAAATGCCAGTAGGATCTCTTGTGTTAGAAAAAGTGACTTTGCTGATCATAGACAAGGAACCATAAAAGTCTGGATTCAATACCCAGTTGTGCAGGGCATTCCCTTTGCAACCATAGGCAAGGCACTGATTTCTAGGTGCCCCGGTCCTACTTTGTTTATCTATGTGACTATAATTTTAAACCCTTAAGGTCAGAAACTCCTGCCGCATATGTGTGCATGATTTTATGCAATATTACAGTTATATATTCTAAAATATAGTAATATCTTGAGGGTGAAACCACACCAGACATTGTTTAAATACACAGAAAAGACATGACACTTTCTCTAAAAGCTTTACTTAGAGCTTCCATTGTATTACAAAAGCATTTGCTTTTAAATACAGACTTTAAAACAGACAACAAAATCTACTAACATCCTTGGCTCTACACTGCTTGCAATTTACTTTTTAATGCAAATTCAAGGCATGAGCTTTGAACTTACAGAAACTTATGGCTGAGGACCCAGTTATTCTAGAGACTGTTTCTTCTTTTTCCTGTCACAACAACTGTGATATTTAGTTAAAATGCTCTCAGCATTATATACAACTATTTATACTGCTGGGAAAAACTTTAAGAGCCTGCACACATGGCCTAAATGATGGGAAATTAAATTTGTGCCATTAATTCTGAAGTAATACATATTAGAGAAGAAGCTTAAATTGTTCTTACATATTCCAGACATCCGAGTAAACTGAATTAACCAACAGATGCAGCCTTGCTGCTTTTGCTGCAGGCCTCTCGGAGGGGAACATCCGTGTGACTGCGCGGTGAGAATCGGTCACAGAACAGCAGTGTGAAGGGGCATTACGCTAAGATAAAAAACGAGAGCAGGAGAGAACCGCACTGCAAATAGCATTGTCCTTTTACATAAATTAGTGATTTTAAGTGCAGCACTGCTGCCACACTTCAGAAACCACATCCATCACTTCATTACTCCTGTTTGAGTACCCCTTGCTGAAAGAACACCTCCTGTATTGAGAAAATTCCATCGTTACAGATGACGATGCAGCCAGGCCGGTAGAGAACTCAGAGCAGAACGCGCTGGCTGAAGGGACAGAAGGGACAGAAGGGACAGAAGGGACAGTGACACCGTCGGTGGCCTTGCCTTGTGAAAACTTACTGCTCACATCCTACTGCATGCAGGTTAAACATGAAATCCAGGCTATTTATACTTGTTACATTTTAATTAAAAAAACTGTGGGGTAAACGCTTCTGCAGAATTTACTGGAGTTTTACATGCGTTTTTAATATGGAACACTTCCTTAACTTTATGATCTGAGTATTTTATCTTGTATTGCTGCTAAACAAATAAAATAAATGAATCATCAAGAGCTCAGAAAAAGAGAGCTGGGTAAGATTAAGTTGTTAATAATGAAGCTGTAGAAAGATGGCTGTCCGAGAAACTGAGACTCCATTAAACTTTCCCTTCAAATCCATCATATGGCAGGTCCGAAAGAGGCCTCCCCATAAAAAGGGAAATGTGCCTCTGTTACGTTTTGATCACGCTGCAGCTACCACCGCGACTGCCCCCTGAAGGACTCTTATGGTGCTAATATTTTTAGCCAAAGCATGAAAGATTTTTAAAAGCTTTACTGTTAATTTCTCATGAGGAATTGCTCATACAGTCTGTAGCGGATTTCACCTATCTTTAATCTTGTGATCAGCTTCTCAACTAAAACTGTGTTCTTTACATTGGCCTTCAGTAACGTTTTGCAATAGAGATACAGAATATTTCAGGATACAAATTCTGATCAACACTTCCTGGGCTACAATCTGAATAGGCCATATATTAAGACTTGTATTTCAAGCATCTGAAGGGTATTAATTAATTTTCTACGGTTCAGCTTACAAGTCTCCTTTTAAGGGTGTTTTGCAGCTCCTGTATTCCTGTTTAACAATTCTACACAGCCCTCCCTAGAACTCGGAAAAATAAAGGCAATAGATCATTTAAATCAGAGGTGGTCGATGCAGTGGTGCAACAAGTTCTGTAACCAAGGGACGTGCATCCCCGTCAAGGTCAGTATTCCAGTCAGAGGGTATGTTTGATGGTTTATAAAAGCAGCTTTTCTAACCCTAATTTCTGTAATCACTGCAATCATAAAATGTAAAGAAAAAAAAAAAAAAAGAAGGAAGATAGGTCATAATATGTACATGTTCAGTTTTAGTCTACCCAATGTTAAACACACCTTATATTATATAAAGTATGTCCAGTCTGGCATCACAAATTTATCAAATAGATGCTTAAGTTTTGTATGATCCAGAAAGAATACACATGTGCTATTCCCGGCAAAAAGTCCCACCTGTCCTTCAGAAAACTGGAAACATCACAATCCATACAAGCAGTTTGAAATATTTTGTAAACTTATTGCTGAATGACTCCTATTTTTCTAATCACTTCATATCTGAGGAGAAATACTTTATATACAGGCCTAGTACCTCACTATCCGCAGTACATTTTTACTCAAAACTGCATCAGCACAGTACCACTAACAAGACGAAACCTCTCAAGCCTGACAACAGCACTAACATTCACAGGAACACAGTATATTCATTTTCGGTCCTAAGGCCTTTTCATCTGGGAGAACAGTGTCCTAAGTCCTACTTAATTGCTTTACAAACCCCGTAAAGTCTTTAGACAGACAGAATCAAAGTTCCTTCCCATATACGAAAAATTGTGAAGTGTCTCTCATTTGGGCCTGGCCGAAGAGCGAGAAGCAGAGAGCAGTTCTGCCTCCTGGGAAGGGGACTGCCCGCTCACAACCCAAGGCTTGTGCTGTTGAAGTTAATTGCAAATGGTAATTTAATCCAGGAGACCTTGACAAGCTGCAGATGCACTCAAGATGCAAGTCAAAGACTGATAAACTTGGTAAAAACCTACTTGATAAATTTCCTCGACAGAGGCATCTAGAGAAGGCCAGTGGATAAGATGGGTGAGGCTCTCGCATTTGTTTTGTAGCTGCCAATTAAGTCAAAGCATATAATAGGCAAAGTGTAGCAACTGTCTTATTTGTACACCCCAGCACAATTTGCACTTGACACACCACATTTGGAGCATATTTTCTGTGTGGTTTTGGTTTGGTTTGTTGTTGTTGTTGCTTTGTTGTTTGTTTGTTTTTAATTCTGTTGCCATTTAAGTTGAATTCAAGTGCAAGAATGTTTTGACTAAACTAGTTTGCTTTAGAAAAAAATGCCTTCCGAGGCTCTTTAAAGAAAGTGCCCAGAAACAGCTGCAGTAAATAATATGACTGGTTTTGAGTACACACTATGATGAAAGAAGTGAAAGAAACTCTCAGCTTCCACTGTTTATTTTTCCTGTGTGAAAATACGTTATATGGAGCTTTTTCTAATCCACAAACTGGATTACAAAAATCAGTGCAGAGTGGAGCACCTTGTACCACTAAAACATATCGATCTTCTTCGGTGAAATCTCCAAACAAATCTCAGATTCAATCTGCATGTTACAAAAGGGCATACATCTTCAGAAGATGATCCAGTATTTCCTCATGGTTTTTAAGGCAGTCTTCTCCAATAGGATTAGTAACAGGCAACTGAAAGGAGAACGCATTAGCGAGTCCACCCTTCCTCTTTTGTTGGGTCTTCTTGATAAGGTGAGAAGTAAAACGACACACACTCTCCAACTACCGTATTCTCACACTTCAACTTTAATACTCTGGCGTTTGTGAGTTACCACAGAACACGCATACAGTGATATATGACATGACATTTGCAAAACATGTCATTATACGGCATTTATTGTGCCTCAGTGTCACTATTGCTCAGGCACACATACTCAGCCCCACTGGGGACCAGTGTGAAACAATGAAAATCTAACCAGAGACCTTTTGAGAACAGATATAAATAGTAGGGTTAATCAATCAGAGGATTGATTTACATCCTTGGACTCACCCAGCTGCTGGGGAAAGACTGTAAATATACGTCTGTGTACGGGCTGGAGCTTTTTAAATAGGGAGTTCAGGGAGCAGATTAGATGATGCAAGTGAAAAGGTTAATTAAAGCAGAATTTCAGCATTTTGGCAATTCTTCCACTGCTAGGCATACGCAGGCCTTATAAATTGCTTCTTGGGTTTCATTTTCAGTGGGTTTTTTTCCTATTATTGCTTCCCCTCTTTAAAATTACTTTAATGAAAAGCCTTTTCCCATTTTTCAAACAGGTGTTTTTGAGTGATCTATGACTTTTAATATTATCATTCATAAGTACAGAATTAATAACACAGGATTTCTATGCTTCCACAGGGAGTAAGTTACATAGAGGCAATACTGCCAAATGTTGAGATATGACTCTAACTAGCTCACCCAGAGCACACAATTAGTTTCTAAATGCATTTATTGTAGGACATGCTAATATTAACGGAAAAAGCAGATAAAAGAATAAGAGGAAACAACAGAGATGATGTATATCTTTACACCAGTGTTACGTTTACAAGGCCTCTAGCACAAAAATAAACCTGCTTAGTCCTCTTTAGCGTGATAGGCTTTACTGAAGTCGGGAAAGTGTGGAGGCATTAACGGCATGCTGTTAACTATATACGCAAGTGGTGTGTGCTGGGATCTCAATAACCACTACCACGATTAAAGATAATCTATAAAAAGCTCGTTCTCTTGCACAGAAATTTCCCTGAAGTTGAAAAGGTTGGAAAGGGTTGGAGGATGACTGAATTCCCAGTTCCACTACAACCAATGTAAATATTCTGCTGTTTTCAATGGTATATAATTTTACCCATGTTCAGGTTGGTCCTGAAAATACTGCAGACTTAGTACAGAAGAGCAGGCACAAAAGTAGACTGAAATGAAATTGGGAGAATACAAACAACTGCACTAAAACCCAGAGGAACAGAGT
The DNA here is from genome assembly GCA_013399365.1 of Pampusana beccarii. Lineage (NCBI taxonomy): Eukaryota > Metazoa > Chordata > Aves > Columbiformes > Columbidae > Pampusana > Pampusana beccarii. Next base: position 688,971 of record VWYH01008204.1, read on the forward strand.
AAGCATCGTGTGTGTCTTGTATGTGTAGATAAACTTTGTTAAATGCATACGCAGTCGCACACACACTGTTTTAGGAAACAGCACCTCAAGGGAACTGTAGTGGTTCAAAAGACATAGGTATTGAACAGCATGTATGTAACTCGCAATCGGAACTCGTAATTTTGTCTCTATAAAGCATTTCAAAAAGTCTTTTCACATTCTGACTTACACATCCTTCATTTGTCTCTTTAAATAAGACAGAGCATAACTAAGGTTAAAGTTTCTAAGTGGAAGTCCCAGAACTTCAGCTCTTACAAGGCTTAACAAGAATTTCAGTCTCATCCCAATGAGATAGCATGGCTGGAATTTTTAGCAACGTATTTCCTATCATACCTCAGTAACATCGGGAAATACTCTTCACTGGCAATAGCTGTAAAGCAAGTATTTAGAATAACAAACAACATTCAGGACTAGTGATCTCCAGGAGGGATACGTTTCCAATGTAGCATGTGATATTTTAGCTATGCAACTCCCACTGAACCTGCAGATTATAGTATTTGGCTTAGTTACACAATTTCAGTTAGAATCTGGTTCTTATATTTTAGGAGTTGGTCAGACTGGCTGCTAACGGCTCTGAACGTGACGGCGGAGCCTTCTGGCACCGTGCAGCTGCACGTTACTTAGCGCAGCACAGAAACTCTGCACATATTTGGAGTAAGTCCTATGGGTGGATAAATGCAATTGAATTATCTTCTGAACTAGACACTACCTCAGTCAGAAGGGCCTGGGCAGTGAAATGCACACGTGCAAATACCCAACTCTTCTCTCCAGCTGGCATAACAAAACATGTTTTGTACCTACCAGCGCTCCTGCCAATTGCCAAGAACTGCAATAGTTGTAAGACAGCTACGTTAAAACAGCAGACTGCGATATCTCTGCAGAAAAACAGCACTGTGTCTCATGAGAATCAAATGCTGAAGTAAAAAGAATTATAACTGCTTCTTATTTTGCTATATAGCTTTAATTCCTTGCAATGAAAAACTGGAGCTAATGGATATTCCTAAGCTGTTTCGAATTTCAAGTGGAATTTCTCAAGAATTTTGGATGCTGTGCACGGTGAAGTTCAATACTGTAACTCAAAACACACAGATCTGTGAGGCACAAAGCCCCGCTGGGTCCCCAGCTCAGACACCCATTCCTCTGGCTCAGTCCGTCACCCCACTCTCTGGAGGGCTTTTGAACCCTTCAGCCAAGGCCGACGGAGCTGGTGAAGTCCCAAACACAGTAACACGTGAACGAACGCTGACGACAGGACAGACGAGAAGCGTCAAACAGTTTTTCCGCACTGAAGAGCAGGTTCCAGCAGGAGCCCCGCGGCCTGCACCCCAGGCCAGCCGGCGGCCCGGCACCGCGCGCTGGGTTTGCAGCCAGCGCTGGCACACCAGGCAGATCTGAACCGGGCACTGGCACCCAGACCGACCACAGGGTGCTATGGGTGGGAGAAGACTGGCTTCGATTAATTCAGTGGCCGTTACAGTAGGGATACAGGCCACAAACTAAACGAGATAGACAGACTTAGTTCTGCTGTCTATGTTCAGCCCTGAAAAAACGTTCAATTCTTCACTTACTCACTTCCAATAGAAGCTGACAACAGCGTAGTAAACCTCCATCTTCAGCTTAAAACAACATCAATTTACTACAGATCCTCCCAAGTATTTGGCTCTTGGCGAAGAAAAACACTCTATGCACTAGTGAAAGGCCGTCTGCGTTCACCTGAGAACGCTCCGCCAGAAGATGAATTCCTGGCACAACCAGCTGGGTGATCAGAGGGAAGCCGGAAATACAGCAAGTCAATTCAGCACCGGTATCTATTTTCTCGTACGTTATTTTCTGGCTACAAGGGCTCAGGGCAGTCTTAGACACGTTATTGTTCATGTTGGTCTGCACATTTAAACATCTAAAAGATGCTCTGGGACTGAACTGATCTGATATTTATTTGGCAAAGATATCAAACCATGTGAGGCACACAACTGATACCTGGAGTTAAGCCCAGAAACTTATAGACATGACGAAAATGGAAATAATCTCATTTTAATGACGATTTTTATAGGGCCAAGAACAATGAAGAATGACTGAATTATTTAATGAAAAGCATCATAGGATTATCACAAAGACAAATCATTTCAGTGTATCGCTTATCATTCTGTCACTGTTCTTTATTCCCAAGCTAACCTACGAAGCTAATGAAACAAAAATTCGTTCTGATGAAACTTTTCCATGGAAACATGGAAAAAAAATTAATTTGAAAGTTGTGAGCCTATCCCCAGACCACTAAGTAAGTCTGGGTAATTAATGGCAGTATTTTGTCTGCAGCATAGATAAAACAGTGGAGTCCAAATTCTGAATAGATAATAGAGGAAAACGAGCTAAGTATCACTAGTACAAGCCACATAATTATTTTGCCATTAGGAACTAAATAAAGTTTTTCCAAGCACATGTGGGAAAGGACATAAATAACAAGAAAGCTGTTTTCCCTCCCTTCACCAAGAAGGCATTTTCTCCCACCCGCGCTGTGCAGATCTCGTGCAGGCCGCTCTGCAGACAGCTGCGGTGTTTCTCAAGTTTACCTCCTAGACCTCTGGTTCAGGCCCTGTCTCCTGACGGGCGCACCGGGCAGGGGCTGCTGCACACGCACCCTGGCACGGGCCCAGATTCTCCAGAGGAGCCCGTGAATCTCAGGAGCAACAGCAGGCCAAGGTCATGCTCCTAAACCACCAAATACGACCACAGTGAACTAATCACGCCGAACATTACATATTCAACATTTCAGAAGCAATTTTCTTACTTCTCCTTTACAATTCCACCTTAGAAAATAAAAATTCTTGCCTTTATGTCTTTGATTAATTCATATTAAAGTTTTATAAGCTCTATCTTTTCCCTTTAATGGAATTTCTTAAGTATCACCTACTCAGAACTATAAAAAGTTATAACCTATAGTCCTAATTTTTGTTTAAACTAAAAATTATATAATCCGTAATCTATTTTTTCTGCATTTCAGACAGAAATGCTTTTTTTTTGCTCGAAAAAGCGAAACCACACGCAAAATCACACCAAATGACCAAACAAAGCCAAGGTAAAAGAAGACACGGAGTAGCACCACAAACCACTGCAACATAAATAGTGCGCTAGCTAAGCAATACACACAGCCAAAAAGCAGCAGATTCTGTTCTCGGAACAGGGACGTTCTCTGAAGCACAGAGTCACTGCCCCCAAGGAGCTCATGGAGTCGTCTTTTTTCCTCAAAGAAGTTCTTCAATACTCTTCTCAAATACACGACATAAACACAGTTTCTTCCCACTTCTAAACGCACTGTGAAGAGAAAGCTACAGGTCTCTGTAAGACACCTTTTCAGTTATCACATTCCAGAAACGATGGATGCCAGGTGCCCGGGACACAGAGCCACCGGCCCGCAGCGGGGAGGGAGCCCAGCACCCCCAGCACCCGAGGCTGCTAACAGCACAAGATCGTCAGTGCACCCATCGATGACCAATAACAGTTTCCAACACTTACTCAGGCAGGACAGGATATTAAAGCAGCAGAAAGAACAACACACAACTGGATTAAATTTCTAGAGAACGAAGATGATCTACACTACTGCTCCAAAGCTGTAGTCTCTTACTTCGTGTTCGCGGCTGCACGCATACACGCACACAAACGGGGCTGGAGTCACCAACACATCCCCGTTTAGAGCTGTCCAAAGACAAGAGATACCGCTGCACGCTGAGCTCTCCACAAACCCCTCATGGCCACCCCGGCTGCCACAGACCAGAAACACCCAGCCTTGCTGCAACCTCAGCTCTGTGTAACACACCAAACATAACAGACTAATAATTTATTCAAGAGCTCTTCTGTCTCTTAGGTTCGTTTCTGTTCACACTGAATAGGAAGATACCGTAAGTCCGATACTGTGAAGGTAACATTTCTCATTTAAACTGCAGGCTGGAAGACCATTCAGTCTTCAGTATGACATATTTATCTGTCTTCTTTTAATCTGTCCCTGTCTCAGTGTTTCCAAGTTGACAGCCTACTTAACTAACAATTAGTTACTTCTAAACTAAATATCCCCCTTACATTATTTAAGGACCATAACTCCTAGGGAAAATATCTGTGAATTGACAATGTGAACTAAACATTAAAGATTGTTCTGGGCAGTATATATATCTGTGTATAGTCCAAGTCCAGTGAGTTTCAACGCTGCATATTTTCTGTCTATAATCCCAGCAAAAACCCACCCAGTAACTCCAGTGATTAAGAGCATTTCCTGATTAACTTCAGTGAAGACAGAAACAAACCCCACCCTAAATACCAAAACACATATGGGTTCCCTTCATAATGACTTACTGTCAGATAGAGTTTAGGATAACGGTCACTTGAGAGAGAAAAGAATTTTTGCTAATTCAGTGGAGAGATAAAGTATTTTCCATTTTCATACCAGGACAGATCCACAAACACAGATGACTTTATTTTGTTTCGCCTTTCTTTCGCATTCATTTAATGCGTCTTTCTCTTGACTCTGTCTCACACAAAATCTATTCCATGTGTTTGCAAGTATATCTTCATTATAGCTATTATTACCACTATTATTATTATTAGGTTCTAAAGCTCTTTATTCAAATCAGGTGTTACTACAGATTACTTTACCTCCCAGTCAAAGAGCCAGGTTGTTCAGCTCGGCCGTGGCAGCGCCGCTGCAGTGAAATCAATGGCACCATTGTAGTTCCCGTGCTGCTGAGGACCTGCCCCTGCTGGAACAGCAGCTTTGTTGCATCCACGGGCACGTAGGCATAGGAGCCTGCCCGAAGTTCAAAAGCATTTCCACTATTTGTGCACTTCTTTTCGAACACTTTTAAAGTTATTTGGGCAGTAGAAAAAACACTTTATCCAGCTAGGCTCCAAAAGTGTTTAACACAGTTAATTGCAGCAGGGGTGCTTAATGGGCATTTTCAGGCTGCTCCTTATCCTGCTCACAGGATTGTGAGGATCCAATTAATTAATGTCAGAAAAACACTTTGAAGATAAGAAGCACTTTCTGTGACAATTTTCTCAAAGAACCAAGGAGCTTTTGTTCCAGCAGCCAAATTCTCGATGGAGGCATGAAATACAAACCCGTACACCCGTGGACTTCAGCAGAAAACATCAGCGAGAGAAGGTGAAGGGAGGGCAGCCTTGCACAGCAAGAACTTTTGGTCACTGCTCCCACCTTCCCTCTGGAACTATTTACCATGCTGAACAGATTTTAAGCACTAAACAGCTACACTGCTATCTATTGTTAACTTTACAAGGCAGTGTCTTGAAATACTTTTGGAAAATCTTAACGCTCTATTAAAGTTTGGGAGCCTTGCAAAGAACGAGAAATGTAGGCAGCCCTGCTTGTACTCTTAGGCACTATGTGTGCAAAGCCATGCACAACACGAAAGGTCAGGCCCCTCACTGCGTTCCCCTAGAAGGTCAGTTCTAGGATTTTTCACATATTGGTCTGGCCTCTGTGGAAGCCAGATCACCATGACAGTCAAGAGGTCAAAATAAACATTTAACTGGAATCCACCATCACTGCTGCTGGGGATGCAAATATGCACCCTCACTTTCATCTCTGCTGTGAAACCAAATACTTTGCAAAAGATCAGTATAAGTCATCTGATGCGCAACATGCTCTGTCACTGTGTTCCTTTGTTTCACTGCACAGCACTCTCAGTTTTAGATTCTTACCTTACAATCTAACAGATAACTTATTAACTCTTCAACACTAAGGAGAGCTGAGGGTCTCTAAGCTTCTTTAGAGTACTCCTCAGCACCTGCAGAATTCAGGCCCATGCAGATGCATCAGACTAATTCTGGAGCATCGCTGGGTTCCAACATGCCTGCTTTTGCTTGGACTTCAGAGGAACCCTGACCGTATTACCATTATTTTTTTCTTAAAAGAAGTGATGAAGCTAACGGACTGAAAAAAGCCTTCATCAGTTTACCTCCAGAGAAGTGTTAAACTGCTATTGCTTCATCTGCATTGGGGATGATATTGAAATAAACCACAAATGATTACATCCTATTCCGCACTTGCCGTTTCTTCCTCCTGAACCTTTAGAGACATTCCAAGGGTGGAACAAAATTCTTCCATCTGATCTCACCTTTGCTTCAAAAGTATATGCAGTAGAGACTGAGATGCTAAAGACACAGCACACATTCTAAACCGAAAACCAACAGAGAACAGCGGATTTTAAGATTCCTTATTTGCTTTGTTTCTCACTAACTTGCAACTTTAGCCAACGATATCTAGCTCAGGAACACGACTCCAGCAGGACAGAGCAGCACACGTCCTAAGGCATCAGACTCACCTGATTCTCAGTAAATACAAAACAATGCTCATCTGCCAACGTGCATACAGAAAGTCATACTGCTGTTTCCTTAAGTGTCTGAACCTCTGAAATAATTATCTGGGTTTATTTTTACAATAACGCTGTGTTCTACTTGTTGCCATGCTCATTTCACAGTCCGTTAACTGAAAACAAATAAAGGCAAAGAACAAAGATGCAAGCTGCACAGTCCCGAACAGCGTGTGAGAAGACTCCTGTTTGCTGCGGGGCCATGGGACGGAGTTCCCCCTGCGCCCCGGCGAACACATCTCCTGACCCAACCACCACAGCACACGGGAACCCAGGGTTAACCCAAAGACATTAACGGAATTTCCCATGTTTACCTTTTTAAATTAAATTGCCTACTAGGTTCATGGCAACATACTAAATTACAAATACGTGACACTTCTTCACAACCCATCAAAATGGAACAAACCCCTGTATTTTCTCTGCAGTTCTCCGAAGCGTGTGTCCTGCAGCACTGCTCACGCCTGAGCCCTCACTAAGAGGCACGGGGAAGGAACTCTCCTCTTCATTCAGAAACCAGTGAACATTTGCTTATAAACAACGGGCAAACTTTGCAGTTCCAATGCACCATCTCTCTCCCTCTGACGGAGATAACCGCTGGTAGTTAACAAGAAACTAAGGTGGTGCTCATTAGGACTGTACAAACGGCTTCAAAACAACTGATGAAGAACTGTTTTGAACGAGAGACTCAAAAGCTTTACAAATAAACTATGAGGTGCTATTAAAAGAGACATCTCACTGTATCAATAGGTATACAGTCCGAAGAAACCTCCAAGTTCCTACGATGACATGCTTTTGATGTCGGAAAGACGGATTCTCTTTACACAAATTTAAGACTGCACCATGCTCTCAGTCTTTTTTTTTTCTTATTAGCAGAAGACAACTGAAGAAAGGTGGTGTCTGTTTATAATGTAAATTTAAGCTCAAATCAATCCCCATGGCTTGGCCTTCCCCTGCATTAATTAGGCTTCTGGAAGGAAAGAAAAGGATTTTGTAAGGACAACAGAAAAATCAGAGGGAACTGTAATTCTGCATATATTAATATATAGCAACCTCTCCTAGCTCTGCCAGATGCTTAAGGAAAAAATCCATCCTCCCAGTCCTCTGGAATATTAACCTAAAAGAGAATGATGAAGTGATATGACAGAAATTCAACAGTAAACTTATAATTCCACTTATTGAGGAATCTTTATTCTGCAGTCTGACCGAACATCTGCAGACACATTACACACTAAGACATTGTTGCCTTAGGTCCTTACAAGCAATTTACAAGACAAATGACGGGGCCTCTTGTTGCCAACAAAAATATATCTCTTCCCCAGTTTTCCAACGCTCTGGTATTGCTTATCATTTCAATGTTCCAACGCTTGGTTAGAGCCCCCTGCTCAAGGAACAGCCCTGCTCCTGCCCCTCCCCAGGTTTGCCCCCACAATTCCAGAGGAACTATCACACAGAATTCTTTTTTAAGTCGCACTCGGATGCTCCTTGCTCTGTACCAGCTCAGGTTGTACCGGTGTGGAGGGAACAGCTGCCTCCTCGCGCCACAGCACCCAGGAACGCCCGCTCACAGCTCGCTGCTCTCTCCAGACACGCTGGGGTAGGTGGATGAGGTGGGCTAAGTATTGACCTCCTAATGCCGATCAGCTGCAGCTGGACTATCACGCCCTCAATAAATCCCTTTTTTAGCATTTGGTGCTCACCAGTGGCCACGAGGCACTGGGTTTTTCTCCCTCGGGGTCCCGAGGCCGTGCCCAGCTCGGCAGTGCGAGCTGGTAAGCTCAGCCACGCAGCTCACTGGAACCACGCTCGTGTCCTCAGAGCAGACGCTCGCCCGACCCCGAACTCCCGGCCACACCACCAAAGTCTTCAGAATTACAAAAATCTGGCTATGGCACAAACACAGAAAAGAAACAGAGCCACAGCCATGGGGCAGCTACTGCTGCCGTGAGTACTGACACAAAGGGAAGAGTGGAGCCATAAGGCTTCTAAGCAACCAAATTTTTCTGACACAAAATGTTTGAAGTAATATTCAATAGAAAACAAAGACACTGGGCAGGTTAAGAAATAAAGGATAAAGTTTAATCTCCCTTGACTAACTTAATCACACAGTCTATAAATCAAGTTTTAAATCCCCATATATATTGTGTTTTAGAAAAGACTTGGATTTCTTACGGAATTTAATGCTGCAATATAAAAAATATTCTCTGCAGATGAAATCTCTTTATTGGATCTGACCATGAAGCCACTAATCATGTAGAATTTCTACTGGGCGATTATTTTACTAAAAGAGATTTCTAAAAGGCTAAGGAACAAAAATGTTGAAACTGAGAAGTTCAAAGGGAAATAAGAGAAGCAACAGAAAAAAATGATAAAAATATGTTTCTTTTACAGAATCAGACAAAGATGCAAGAACACGTTCTATCTGACTGGATCAAGGGATGCTTAAGGAACAAAGAAAGGGTTTTCTGCTATCCAAAAGAGAATTTTGCTCAGAATAAAATAAGATTAGGGAATCAAAGAATGGTGTACAGAAATACCTACGACAATTGAAACCAGGTTCCCAACCATTTTTTCTTAAGTTTTGTTGTGTAGCATTCGAACAGCTATTTAAATTAGTAACAACCTCTACTCTTGGCAAGCAAAAGAAGAGATGTGTCTTCATGTGATTTGGGAATTTGCCTATGCATAGTTTATGAATACGGACTGATACTAGAAATTGTTTATGTAGAGCTAAGTCTGAGTACAAAACTCATTTTGAATTAAAATTTGTAAGAAGAGAAGTACTGTAAGGTGAGATGACCACACCTTGGTCATAACTTTAAAAAAGAACATCCTTAGTCAACGTAGTGTTTACTCCAGGTAAAAAACAACTGAGCAACAAATGACATGTGAGGGACTCAACCCACAAAGGTAATGACTGCCAAGGGACACGTGACACTTCCCAAACGGTCCCTTGCTGGCCATCGCAGAGACAAGGGGAGAGCAGAGGCAGAGCAGAAGGTCGGTTGCACTAGCGACTGGAGAAGCCACGTTACTGCCTGCTGGTCAGTGCCCTGGAGCGCCTGCGTCACAAGATGCTCGGTTAACACACACTGCTCGCGTGGGCCTGGAGATTTCAAGAAGCCTCGGACAAGCCACGCGTTGATAGTCCAAACACTGCGCACTAAAACGAGTATTTTCATGCAAACTACTCGATGGTTTGGCATCAACTGAATGACAAGAATAATCTAAAGCTTTCAGCCCTAAGAAGTTCACACTAATTGGGTTCAGATTAATAAACACTGTTCAAACAGCCCTCTTTCATTTTTTAATGCATTTTCTTTGAATTTTGCATTCAAGTTCCTTGGTTCTGTCCAGAACTGGAAACATAAGTACAATCTAAACACTGTGAAAAAGGCTGAAGTTAAAGATTTTGGGGTCTGACAAGAAGCAGGAAACACTGCAGATCTTGACGAGTCAGTTCTCTAGAGGCTGCCAGGCCGAGGGGTTTGCAAAGTTCTATAAGCAACCAGACTGCTGGGTGCTTTACAAGGCAAACTGAACAACCAGCTTGCTGAGCTTCCTCTCACTATTTCGCATACTTCTGTTTATCCCTTTCCCTTCCTTTCAAAACAACCTTTCCATATTTCAAGAAGAGGAAAAAACTGTTCCTTTAATACAGACCTGATGAAACAAGCACCTCAGTGAGACTCACTGCTCCTGGCTGTTGTTCAGATGATGTATTTTGCAGGGCACATCATCAAAGCAACAGCAGGCTCCAGCTAGGGCGCTGCTGTTGTGATAGCTGCTTTTAGAAGAACATCGCTTATAAACAAACAGTAAAAAAAATAACAACACCTCTGTCAAATAATGACAGAAGCAAGAAACACAGGAAATGAAAACGTGATTTCTATGAGGTCCAAAACTGGTCATAACCACTGTCATCAATGAGCAGGTATGAGCCAAAAAAAAAAAAAAAAGCCTAGCCAACGGGTGCTAGAAAAAAATATTTATATTCTTCTTTAAGATGCAGAAAGAAAAGAGGAGAAGGGCCAGGAGGCTGTTTACCTGGAAAAGCAGCAGGGAGACCCCTCCTTAAGAGCCAGGCTCCGTGCCCATGCCCCCGCCAGCAGCAAGCACAGAGAAACCCCGCGGGAGTTGCCCAGTGAAGGCTCCACGGCAGGCAGAACACGGAGCGCTAAGACAGCGGTGGAAAGCTGCGACACGTAAGTTATCTCAGCATTAAGGCTTAACCACTCTCCTGAGGCCAGGGGAAAGAGTATTTCCCATCACCCAGACGAGTAACATCGTCCGCCTTTTTTAAGATCTGCCATTCGATATACAAAAAAGAATAAACCAACTTTGAGCAAGAATTTCTTTTGTATTTTTCAAAATGTGCCTGGAACCCTACAGACCTCTATATAGAGTGTTAGATATTAGCTTGCTGTTTAATGAAGCCAGAAGGGAAAAGGGCACCTTGGAATTCCCTATAAAAAGATAACCTAGCCAGAAACCCTAAAGTGTAATTACTTAAGCAACAGCAGTACTGAAAAAATATATGGTCAGCAAAGAGTAACGTCCCAAATACATTCTGGTTCAACTACAGGTCATCAGACTAGGTAAGACTCCTGTGCAACTTGAACTCAGTGGAGCTGAATTCATTAACACCAGGGTTGAATTTCATCCAAAGTCTTAACAACTTCAAGGGGTTTAGTAAGTGATCATCCTAGCCAAGTAATACATGTTGGCTACAATACGATTAACGTCTATTCAGTGAAAGAAACTCTCCCTGCAGAAAATCAATTTGGAACTATTTTAAGGACAATAATTCAGAGGATATGTAAATGTAGAGGTGTGGGCACGAAGAACCAGGCATCCTAGTGATGAACTTCAGGTAAGAAGTGTTAGAAGGACAGCTATTGCACATTTTTATCTTAGTATCCTACCTCCTATTACTTTTTAACTCTTTTGCAGTAGAATCAAACTTGTGACAGTCTTTATTCTCCTTGGTAACCTATCTACACATGCATGATCCTCAAACATAGGCTGAACTTCAAAGGTCCAGTACTGATACCTATACCTTCCGTGAAGCTGTCTGACCATGCTTCTTCAGTTCAGGATGTTTCTGGTTTGGTTCTTTTAAACTCCATGATAAGCTCATACTGTTTTCAAAAAACATTGTCTTGTAAAGGCTTTTACAAGTGAAAGATCCTACACTCTCCCGGCTTTGCGTGTCCTAGGTGCTTACCTAGCACCACGACAGAAAAGGCCTTCTGAATTCCAGAATGGACAAAGAAAAAAAGTACAAAGAAAGTACAAAGACTGTTAAATGTAACACAGTGAACACTTCATCTTAGCTGACTTCATCCTGACCTTTTAAATAGGGAAAAACCACACTCATTGTGACACAAATCTGACACAGAAGGCAAGGTCCAAACCCAGACTAACCCAAGCATTCTTGATAGAATACGGTTCTAAGTTTTCTGTCTTCTCCATGCATAAAACAGGCTCCTCATGCCTCTTCACTATTGTCTTCACTCCTCCAAGCAGAACATGTCAGCCACCCCGCTGTGTTCAGGGTAATTCATTACCATGACCCAAAACAAGAGCAGGTTGCAGGCCCTGCCTCCACTGAAATTAGAATCTGCAGAAGGCCATGAAATGATCGAGAATCACCCAGGCAAACAAGTTTTGCCATAATCATCTAACCACAATACTGTGCTTACATGTTGGCTTGAAGAAATGCAGCCCCTTGGAAGTCTCAGGCCAGTGTACGTAGTCTAAACATAAATTCTGAAGTGAATCTGTCAGCAGTAAGTGTAATATTAACTCACGTGCGCTGGACTGGGCAGTTGCTAAAAAATGCATTTTTGTCTGATTAGACTGAGCATCTGTGCATAAAACGGCAGTCACGGAAAAACACTTTCCTGGATAGCTCAGCATTCAGCACTGCAGTACTGGGGCTGTTTGTCCATCCATGTTAAGACGAATCTCTTAGTAGACCTGCGTTAGTTTTGAATTAAAGGATGTCCATGCAGAGAGCAACTAATTCAATTCGTTATTAATTCAGATAATCAATACACGTACAACTAACCCACCAATGCTAACTAAAGTGAACTAAGTGAGGTGGAAAAAATCGGAATCTTCTCTGCTCATCAGATCTTTTCTAAAACTGACATAGAATTGAACTTTTTGAGGTGGCCCAAATTGGTTAAGCTTCTATTAATGGCCAATTTTGTAGAGTCAGAAAATTTCTAACCAAAAGCAAAATCTGAAGCCCTGCAGGAAAAGACTGAGAGTGGAGACAAGGAGATAAGGCACGAAAACAAATAAGAATTTATCGATATTACCACGTTACCATAGGACTGCCTGATTTTGCAAACATTTTCCAAGAAACCAAGTTGTTCTCTTTCTATGTAGTATTTCCTGACTCTTCAGTTCAGTATTCAGGAAATAACTATGCAACAGATTTGCTAAAATTCCTAATCATAAAAAGCATAGTTTAGGAACATTATTCAAAATGTTCTGGTTGAGTTTACACTGCCTCTTCAGATATTAATAATTTACTCTGAAATTCCTTATGGTTTGAATTTGCTGTGCTTAATGTCAGTTTACTTAAGAAGTGATTCCTTACATCTTTTCTTTACAGTTTGGTGCAACACCCACCGAGCACTGTACCACAAGTTTACTGTAAGAAGATCCTTGGACACAAAGTAACTGAGAAAATGGAAAACTGCCCTCCCCTGGCATATTTGTGCACGGTCATTCCAAGCCCCCAAAATTCAAACACATATCCTCTCTTCTCCATATTATTATATATATCTGTTGTAATTTTTGTGCACAGAAACTCCTAATCTTGTATACTTTTTTTTTTAAATCATTAGGATTAATTTTTTAAAATGCATATTTTTATAGTCTATTAAAAATGTGTATTTTAAAAGTCTATTGATCTAATTAGCACCACATGAAGGAAATCAATGACTTAATTGCTAATACATAAATTATAAAACTTTTAATATTATCACGTGATACAGCAGTGCCTCTAATTATGCTTATCTTCTAAATTCTCTGTCTGTTCTAACTCCTTTATTTGCTGTAAATCTGAATCTCTAAACTGATTTCAAAATGTTACTTTAGGTTCAAGAGCTGCTAAGAATATTTCATCATGAGACACACCTTTTGAACGTTATCTGCTGCATGGAACACTGAATCAAATCTAAAGAATCTTTCCACAGCCCCTTTAGTATCAGCCACTGCTGTTTCCAGATGATTAATTCCTTAAATCCATATTCACGTCCAGGCAAACCAATATTCCAAAGAATGCTATTAACATCTCTTGGACTTTGTTTAAAAAAACGTAACTCTTATTTTAATCACAAATACTGTATAGTGGCATGTGCCAATAGAAGACGCTAGGATAGCAGAGTGCCGTTTTACAGAAAGCAGGGAAAATGGATTAGATCCAAGGATCTCCCTATGTCATTTAGTGACTGAAATAACTCCATGCAAACCACAACCGAAACACATAACACATTCCCTGAAGGAACTGTAAACAGCTTTACAATTAGCAACGAAATAAATTTCACTATGAAACATCTTTGTAAGGCACGAAATGCTAAGAGAATTGCCAAAACTGTAACGTAGATCCTTTTGTCCCTCATAACCCGCAGCGCCTGGTCCCATTTGCACAACTGCACCTCAGACGACTCCAGGCCCAGGCGCCTGCTCTACACAGAAACTGCTGCTTGGCTGGGGGGATATTACCAGATTTTTAAAACTATTTTTAAAATTCAAGACTTCTGCTTATTACTATAAATACAGAGAAACCTGGAAATACCAGAGCTGAGTTCTCAAGCTTCCCAGCTCTGCCAGTGTTATGTGCTGTTAAAAAATGTGCATGTCTACTTTTTGCTGCTTTATCAGTGAGAAATTTGTGACCACCAGTATGCCAAAAACCAACCTCCCAATTACCATTTCACTTGTTCAATAAATTGCTTGATAAATCTTTCTCTCGTTTCAGTTTCCAGACCTGTTAGAACATGCTCATTCCTGTCCTGGTACAGCTCACCTGCCCCAATACACCCAGTTTATTGTGTAACACTGTAAGCAGAGGGGCTGTGACCCTTCCAGCTGGAACGACAGCCCCAAGAATTCCTGACAGGGGAGGGAGCCGGTAAAATTAGCGGACTAAATCCATACCAGCAGCTTTAAAATGAAACATATGAAATGGAGAAAAAAAAAAAAAAAAAAAAAAAGAGATGATAGCATAAACCAAGAGCTCAGGGAATAAGGAGAGAAGAAATAGCATGGGAAAGCAAAGCTTTGCCACTTTCCCATACATGCCAACAGCCTGGTTATTTTTAAGCAAAAATGTTTTCTGTCCAGCCCATTACAAAAACGTTCAAGTGGCTCAGGACATTTTCAAATAGTTAAGGGAATTTTTCTGCCAGCTGTTTTCAGATGCTGGCATGTCAATCTGACAGAAAAATTACATTCAGCTACATGATTCTATTTATTAGTAACACATCTACTTTCACTGTCCTGCCAAGTAAGCTGCCCTCTCACCCATTTTCTATTGAATATACATCTATGGAAGCTCTTCACATTGAATTACTGGTTTATTTCATCAGCAAACAAGTTAGTGTTGATGGACGCCATATAAACTGTTCACATGAAAAAACGAATGTTAGTGTATGTAGGTGTAAATAACGTATCAAAAATACACTTGGGTGAAACCAGGACAAACTAGACCTGGTAAGACCCTGCTACAGCACTTTGTTTCCTTGGACTGTGGGTAACTTATTTCTTCACTTCTGAAGAGTCACTTTTCTGTTACATGTTGGCGTTTACAGGGTGTTTCAAAAAGATGGACCTAATTGGAAATCTCTCTGCTTTGAAACGGGGTCCAGCTTTCTGAAACACCCCGTACGTTACAGTTGAGCTGTTGCCCATAGAACCAGTTACAGAACCAGTCACAGAACAGCCGGAACTCAGGAGATCCGTGAACTCTCGGAGAAGTTTAACAGTGTGGGAAGTATATCCAACACAGCAGAGGAAACACCAACGCAAAGTCAGACTGGGAAATAGATGGTAACAGCTCTGCGGCGTTTGCCATGCAAGATCAAGCCAAAATTATAAACTGTCAGTTAGTTCTGATCAAAACGTCTGTTTAATGATTCCCCCGCCCCTTCTCCTCTCTTGTTCTTCACATCTATTTCATGCTGCTTAGAAGGCCTTTCCTGGCGTGACCTCCCTTCCCAGCTGCGCTAGCGCACAAAGAATGCTTTATTCACTGAGGTGCAACTTACCCAGATAGTTGTTGCTCTTTGACATCTCAGTAATGTTGATTTTAGTAGCTCCTTCAGGAATTTCCACTATCTTGTGGTAGCCCAGATTTGTTAGCGTGTGTTTGAAAACTCCAGACACGACCTTGCAAGCAGTGTTGTCCCCTCCACATATTCCACACTTGTCAACCACCTTGTCCGAACCCAGGTAGTCGTCACAGCCAATGCTCTGCAAAATAAAATAGGATTTCTTTTTCCGAGATCTTACAACTGCAGACTTCAGACGTAACAACGAAAGACAGCATGACTTCCAGAGAACCTTCAACCCTGAAAAGATGTTGTGAATTAGCTTTTCAGCAGTTTCTCGCTTGTTCTTCAGTACGCGAAAAGGCAATAAAACGCAGAGGGTTCGCAGACTGGGGGATTTCGAGTGAGCTTACAGGTTTTTACAGACTGTTAGCAAACACACAAACGCAGTAAAGAACACTAACGCATTGATCACTGCCGACTGCTCCCTCTTCAGCTGAAAGAACAGTCTCTTAACTCAGAACCTGCAGCTGCTGATCAGAACAGAGGTGAGCAGCTGTAATTTTGTTGTGATCCAAAATGGGCTTTTTACAAATGCAGAACTACTTTATGTATAAAATGTTGTCTTAATCTCCTCTAAAATTGAGCACTGTGCCTGCTCTCACCAAAAAAGGTTTCTAAAAGGTCTTTATAGTGCAGCAAGGCAGTCACTGCGCCTAGGCAACGCTCCTGTTGACTGAGTAGATGAATTTTCAGCCCGCTCAGTAACACCCACTTGGACACAGCAGTTTAAAAAAATACAAAATCATTTAAAATAATGTAAATTAAAGGACAGAAAAAAATGTTACAGATTTGACACAAGCCAGAAAAAAACCTTTCCAACTTACCGCACTTTAGAAGTGCACATACAGTAGAGACTACCTCCTCTTTTACAGAAACATTTCTGCTCATTGGTCTTGCTGGTTTGTATTTACAGACTGTAAATAACACTTATGATGAACACTTATAATCTACCTATAGGATTAACTGGCACAGGCAAAAAAAAACTTTCTGTTCTTATTCAGATAAGAATGAAATACTACATGAGCCAGCAGAACAGAATCCTGTCATTTATTTTATGAAATGTAATTTGACGGAAAATGTTCAAAATAAATGACAGAGTATTGTTCTACTATTTCAAATCGTCAAAAATACTTGCAAATTCCAGCAAAATTCTTGATGAAAAAAAATGGTTAATAATTTCTTTATGGTCTTTCCTGGAAGCAAACACCCAAGTCAGAGGGGGAAGAAAAAGAGTATTTTGATACCACCAGCTTACATCATAGGGAGTATCTTGAGCCTTGTCATCACTCGAGTTCTTTCCTCTTCCCAATATTAACACTTGGTCCTTGCTGCGAAAAAATGTTCTAATGTGCAAGCCAGAGTCTGCTTAGTTCCAATACAAATATTTAACACCCAACATCTTTTTAATGACTATCCAAGAAACACAGATAAAGGCATCTAACTCATCACTGCCGGGATCACACGAAGCTTGACAACGGTACCTGTTTGTAGTCAGGAAGCAAGAGGATGAAGATTCCCCAGCACTCTTTGGTTCACAGTGCGGTAACCTGATAACTACAGATCTGTCCATCCTGTCAAATCGAGTGTGAGCAAATTGTTGCATGATTTCAAAGAGACTTTGGATTCAAATAGGAACACTTGGTTTAACGTCTTGCATTTGCATTGCTTGGTAGACATCTTAAAATCATGTACAAGTTGCACTTTTGTGTTTTGCCCTCAAAATGCATTTTATTGCTAGCAAAGTGATGCATTTGCTTAAACACAGGAACAACACGTGTCACTATACCAAATCACAGAATATTTTTTCAGACCTGCTAAAACAATTTGAAAAACGTGAGCGATCTAAATTTAAAAGTGCTGTACCCAGTGACTGAGTAATGTCTGTACTAGTCCTCCTGGAAGGATATTTTGCTGAGAGTATTTACCTTTTCTCTACCATATATTTTTTGGATGGAAATGTAGTGGTACTTAGCATCAGCCTGTGTTATACAGTGACTTTCAGGAAATTTCCACTGCCAGCAAGTCGTTTTATGGAGGAAATCCTTTCAAGTATGAGGTGTTATACAATATGGATTGCTAGCATAAATGGTGGTCTCCATCATTACTGAGTCCAACCCAAGTTAATACAATTTTCTTCCTCGTAGCAAATCAAAGAGTATAGAGAAAGTTGTGTTTTATTCATTCAGACCATAGGGCGGAACCAGTGCGGGTCTGTCTGAACAGAACGCCTGTTCACAGAGGAAACACAACCCATCACTACAAATGGGATTCTTGTAGGGGGAATAAATAGCAAACCTGTCTTAAACTCCCACGTCTTTCTTAGTCAAATGTTAACTGACATATTAATAGAAAACAGCTGTCAATCTTTGGCTGTACTGCTTGGAATTCTTCCCATGTAGGGTAAAAGGGGCCCGTGTCACAAAAAGTGCCTGTAATGTTTAAATGCTCTTTCACAGAAATGACGGAGAAAGATACAAAGAATGAATTACTGGAGACAAGGACCTAATAATCTGAAACCACCCACTGACAATGAGGAAAAAGCCACAGAAGCTCAAGTACATAAGTAAGATAAATGGTAAGACTATAAATAAATAACACAAGATAATTTAGATAACAAAATAAGTACTATATAAATGGCCTATATTATGCAGAGTGCACTCACATATGCATTTTACTTACCGACAGAACAGTTATTTAGCAATAAATTACAATTTTACAAAGAAAAAATAATTTTTCCTGGGGTGTTTACTGAGGCTTCCATGGAAATTGTGTGCTTTAAAGATGAATATTGCAGAGGTTTCAGAAGAAAAGGCCAGTTATAACCAATACATTCTAGAAAACCTTGACATTTGCTTAATACAGCTTAGGCAGGCATATAAAAATGACTGTGTACTCTCTGGTATTTCCAGATGCAGAAAGCACCGCACATGGCAAGCCTGTGTTGACGGGAACCCCCCTTTCCAGCTGTTGAAGCACAGATCTCTAGCACTGACGGTCCACGACAGCCCGGATCAGACACCTGCCCTGCTCCAGGACTCGACACGCAGGACACCCTGGGCCTTGGCCAGAGTCACCTTGGGAAGGTGAAAGAAACACCTCTCTGCCAAGCTGATTCGGTTTCCTGACTGCTTTTAAACAGCTGCTTGAAGCCGTGCAGAGATCTGGAATGGCAGAGTCATCTCTGTACAACCAGGCTGGTAAACACAATTCACCCAAATGAACCGAAAACGTAGAATCCATGCAGCTGTACTGAGCAGATAATTCAGCATTTTTTTTTCCTGTTATGACTATAAATTTAAGAAATACCACCTTGCTATTTGGCTAACATAGATTAATATAAAAATACGAACCAACTTCTAACTTCGCTCGGGATGTGGTATTCATTACATTTAAGTGTATGTGTACACAGCAAACATAAATTCCCTTATCACGCTGCGTAATACACTGCGATACACCCGCAAGAAACAATGATGTTAAGAGTGATACAAACTGGAACCCACTGTGAGTTCTCCTTCCAGTACTTGCTGTGGGAACACAACTAAGTCCTGGCTATGTCAACAGATATAAAGGTCAGAAGTTTTGCTAGATAAGCGGATCGGTCTGAGATCTCAGACTGTCTCCTTGTACAACTCTGCAAGCTTGAGACGTAAAGTAGGTGCCAAATAAATGAACACCCACCTCAGCAGCCCCGTACACTCACACTGCTGAAAGGCAGCCTCGGTCACAGAAGAGTTCAGAGTTCTTTTTCATCATACAATACACATTTAAGGAACCCAAAAGCAGATATTGCTTTTCGAGCCACCTCACCCACAACATTCCTACTCTGAATGTACAAATATTAGGATTGTGAATAGGAGATGAATGAGAAGACAAAGGTAAACGCATTCTGCCCACCAAGTGGCTTTGGACAGGACTACTGCACCTCCTTGGCTACCAATACGAAGGGGTCTAGAACACATCCATCCCTCTGAACATTTTCTTGCAAAGTGTTGTTTCTTAGAAAAGGTACTTTTGACTTGCATTATCTACACATTTTCTGTATTGCTCAACTATTTTGCAAAGTGGTTCAAGAAACTCTAAGTTACTATTTAGCATAAAACACACTGCTCAAGAATTACAGCCAACTGCATGCCAAAATTAATTTAAATTAAAACTCTTGAGAGAAACAAGGGACAATCTGGATGAAACATTCAGTGGTGGACTTAATAGGGATTTCGGACTATGTATACAACAGAACAGGGCTGGTGCCAGGCATCTGAAAACACGAAGTGCTGATCCTTGAAATGGAAAACAGATGCTACAATTCCAGTACTAAATGATTCTATTAAAAATTGCAATTTATGTGGTAGAGTGGCATAAGTAATAAAACATGACAATAACTTGTGTCCGTTGCTTTAGCTGCTTTGTATTATCAGGTAGGAAAGCCACAGCTATGAGTTGTAGTATATTATCACTATTAACTTCAAAAATTAGTTATATTGACAGATAGTTAGCTGCAAGGTATAACACGTAAGTAATTTGGAGCCTAGGCATCCATGGGGCTGGAAGACAGAGGAATAAAAAGTTTAACAGAAGTCAAAAATTCCAAGAAAAGGGCCAGGGCCAGTTCTGGATGTGCCACAGCTGACCCAGCTGCTAACAAACGAGAGAAGAGAAATCAAGCAAGGTGCACGGCCTAAGACACCACTGCAGAAGTGGGTGGCAGAATACCTGGCTACTGGTGGGACATCTGCTTTACCACTGCATATTATCAAGAAATCCTAGTTCCACTAATTGCTGAGGCTACTGCTAATTAAGTTTTATATGCTACTGTCCTACGAAACAGAGCTTCATGGGAGCCACCACACCTGCTGTTCAGCTTGAGCAACACTGCAATGCATCTCCAAGTCGGTATCACTGATTTAGCCACCAAAAAACTCTTTCATCTGCTCTGTGGAATAAACAGGAGCACAGGGACTAACTGTTAGCATTGTGGGTGATTTCTGGGGGTTAACTACAAGAGATAATGCCTTTATTTTTATGCTACTGCTTCTCCACTCCACGTTCTGAGAAACTTGGTACATGAGTCTTAGCGCATGGTGTAACGTAGCAGTATCAGAGCTACTAACACCTCCTTTTTCGAACTTCTGGCCATCCCTCCAAAGTAGTTCAACATCCTTTGACAGTGAATCCAACAAAAATAATGATACACCAAGACGATTAAAACTACCTTTGCTAGGTGATGATATCTTTTCAGTATTCTGATTTGCATTTATTTTTTTCCCTTCTATAAAGTATCATATTGTTCAAGAAAACACTTTCAATATATTAGGACCTAAGCGGGCAGCTGAGCGCCATGCAGCCACTCGCTCTCCCTCCCCGCGGAGGGGGAGAGACTCACAGAGTAGAAGTGAGAAAGCTCAGGGTAAAGGGTTTCACAGGTAAAACGAAAGGCGCTCACACAAGCACAGCAAGACGGGGCTCGCCGCTCACTTGGCGGCAGGCAGGTGCTCGGCCATCCCGGGACAGCGCGCTGCACGTCCAGCTACATGCTTCCCTCTTCATATTTAGCTCCCATGTGCTGTTACCTGATTTCATTTGTCTGCTAGCGGCTATAACATGAAATAGATTAGTCTTAATAATACATTATTTAAATCTGAAAAGAGATACAGAATGGTGACTGCGCAGCATACAGAGAATGAGATGACACACAGTCTGCCACCTAAGAGAACACACAGCCATTAGCTGTATATGTTAAGGGCAAGCAAGAAGCAGCACACATTATTTAGTCTACCCAGAAGGTAAAATATTCTACAGAGACTTTTCACAGTGACTTCACAAGGACTTCATATCAACAAGCAAAGATTAAGATCCAAACCAGTATACGTGTCTCTTGAGAAATTCAACACAGAGGGCACATATTCTTCCCACAGTGACTGCACGAAATAAAGCAGACTGCCCATGTTCTTAACCTTTAACAAAGACCATTTGATTAAGTATTTTGAAATTCTATCAGATAGAGATTCGAGGGTTTTGATGTAGGAATACTAGCTGATAAATCATAAAGCTAGTACTATCATATATGTCATCTAGCTGGTATTATGAAATCTGTCACCCTTACAGTAACGTTATTTTCTTCTTGCCCTTTTTTTCCTGGATTATCTATGAAATGGCCTAAAAAGAATAAATAATGAGGCAGTAACATTACCATTCGAACTCTCCAGGAAAATGCCCTTGTCAGAATTCATTTAAACAAGCCATCTACAGAATTAATTCACAATGATATGATTTTTTGAGAAGATCATTTACTAGGACTCATTTAGTATTTTGCAAAATTTATATTTAGGTTTCTCATTGACATTCAGATAAGGAAGATGGATTGAATGGGTTCTAACTAAATGTCTTTTTTAATTAGGTATCACAGACTCTGATCCAAATGTCAGGAGTCTGGCACTTCCACCATTCATGTTGTAAATCTGCATACATATTGCACTATAAAGGAACACCAATTTAAACCAAGTCAAGACAAAGCACAGTTAAAGACAGACCGAAATAATTATGTGAACTTCATCCATTAAACAACACAGAAAAACCAAATAAACAAACAAGAAGAAGAGAATCCTTTACAGCTGACAGGTACATAGACAGTAGCTTCAAGGTTATGTGGCAGATGACTCAAACACGCTCTTCTCTGTACATAGATACTATTTCTCTTTTTGTGCTTCTAAGGTCCATGAAAAGACTTGAATCTGTTTTTCAGAAATCTGGCGTGTTTTTTCAGGGTATCTTGTTATTTCTGTAGCTTTTTGTATTTTCTTGCAATTGCACCTGAGTAATCCATTCCAAGGATGCGCAACAGCAACCTCAAGCAAAACTGCAGCACAATTAAAAAAAAAAAAAGTTCCTGTGCTCTTCATCCATATAAACAACAAAGGGCAACAAACAAAAGGTGTGCACACAGCTACGCACCGGCCCTGACACAACCCTCGTTCTGCCCTGCCTGCACGACACGCCAAATAGTCCGACTTCTTTCCTTCCTCAAAGGAGGAAGTGACGCACACCAGACGGGCGGCGAGACACGGGACGAGCTCTGCAGTCGCAGCTTAGTTTCCCTTCGCACTTAGTTCCATGTGGCGTTTCCTTAAACATGCAACATTTTCCTGAACACGTTTGTTCAGGTCTACCAAGAAAACGCTTGTTCAAGCACATAGAAATCATTCCCAAAATCTGGGCTCACACTAACGCTGAAAGTCAGGAAAGATGTCACTATAAGCTAGAAATACAGCAACAATTTAACAGAAAAAAGGAAAAAGCTAAGACTGTTAAGAGATAATTAAAGTGACTCTTAGAGCCACTCACGGTAAAGTTGCAAGGTGGTGAAAGCATATACACAAGACAATTTCTCCATCATTCTCAGTTATTTCTACCAAATGCTAGAGCTTTACTCACTCCTGCTCTACATCGTTCGTGGTTCGGCTGGTAGGAGAATCATCTTTGACCTTCTTTCATCTTCCTTTTCATAAACAGTTTCCTATATTCTAGCCAAATTTCTAAGGCAGGCTGAGCTTTTCTTGCCATGTCAGATATTTTCTCCACAGACAGTCTGATGTTTTTACTTGCCAAGCCTTTCAAGCAGAAATGGGAAGATGTTATCTTAATTCAACCAGTAATGAAATGGACACAATAGAACACACACATTAGAAACTTAGTGTTGCCCCAGGACACGGGGTGAGGTCACCATCTGCACGATACGTAAAGCATGTTCCCAAGAGCTGACATGCTAACTTAAAGACTTCTTCACGGACCAGGAATATAACTCTATTTTTACAAAAACAATGCTGCTGTATATTTTTGTAACAGTTTCATCAAAAAAACCAACTTAGCTATAAAAGAAATCGGCTTCTGTTTTGTAAGAACACACAAAGAAGTCCGTCGACAATCAAGGAAGAGGAATGATGTCCTGGAATTCGCATACTGGTTATGGCCTAAGCACAGCCTGGAGACGAGTCCGGGACTCCCCGTGCACAAGCGGTCGGGATGGCTGAGGCCACACCGCACACACAAACCGCCTGCTGCCTGCTTCTGGAACACACGCCGGAATTCGAGTTGGCTACAGGGGAAGCTCCCAGTCCTCAAGAGACGTTTTTAAGATAAGCCGCAGATACTTAATACACCTGCAATCTGATTGCACTATCTTTAAGTTATTAGAAAGCAGAAAAGTAAGCACATATAATTAGAACCTCTGCATTCCTCAGAATAAAACTTGGTTTTATTTGTGCAAAGCACAGAAATGCCTGAGTGAGAGCTTGCTGTTTCAGGCATCACTGTACCTAGGCGTTAGAGATGAAACATTCCCCCAAACTGGGTATAAACATGGCATCGCTGACCCACCCAGCGATTCTTGAGAACACGAACAGCTCAGCAGTGCTCCCGCTCTTCTTCTGGCTGCAACATAACATTCCAAACATTTCTTTTGACAAAGAAACTTACGAGGAAGACATTTCAGACAATAACCAAAACCCTCAAAACCCCAAAGAAAATGTAACTGATGTCTCTCACAATATCTGAAACTGAATTTTACTATCCTACCTCACCAATGTGTGTCCTATAACAAGACACAAGATACACTGACCACAAGGTGGCACTTAAAATCCTCGTGAAACCAAAATGTAGGAAGGCCATGGAATAAAAAGTTAATTTCTTATACCTGAACACAAAGTTTGTATTGCTGATATTGTCAAATTAGCCTCAACTACGTAAGTTCAAACTACTGCTATTTTGTTATTGCTAATGTGTTCTTAAAATTTATCAGTCAATCCAAAGATTTCTTTTGGTTTGGGAGGTATCTGAACCTGAAATAAAACGTTGTACAAAACTGAAACGAAGGACAAACTCTTGAACCGATACTACTTCTGCCTTTGCCTCCTACAAAAGAAGACAGGTGAAAATACCATTAAATGATACAAAGAAACGTGAAACCACAAAAAAATGCATGACTATCAAAACAATACCAGTTATCAGCTGTTTCCACTGGACAACTTATAATATGATCTGCTTCACCTTCTTTTCATATTTTCTGTTCCAAGTTGCACCACCAACTAGCAATGGTTCTCTCTCATCTCTTATTAATTCCACTTTTATCTCTGTTAGTTTTACAAGAAGTAGCCATTGCAGAACAGGCAACAAAGTTGACTAAAACTGGCTAGATGTAGACATCTACATTTATGCTTCCAAGAATCGAGGTTTCATTTCTGCACTACTATTAAAAGCCAGGCCTTCTTCAAACTAAAAGAAACTTAAGGCAAAGATACTTTTATTCTTTCAATACCAGACTTCTCTTCCTAAAGACAGCCATGAGTAGCTTTTTTCAGAGCATGATTTGTATCATGGACATCTCACAGAAATGCAAAAATTACTTTAAAATAATAAACTCAAAATTTTAAATGGTAAGAGAGGCCAAGGATGTTTGGCAAGAACAACCTATTGCTCATTTTCTCCAGATGAATATTTATGTCTAAGAGCTCCTACTTCTTTTATAACCAAGCAACACCATAAAAATATTTTTCCGCCAAGTAATTTCTATGTAAGTATATGGCTGGGAAAAAAAAAACAACACAAAACTTTAAATTATGTCCTTTTGTATCACTACTACGACTCTATTCACTTGAAACTCCAACTTCTACGAGTTTCTATTAATATGAATTCAGCTGCCTGATTTCACTTAAGGTTGTACCCCATAGAAGATCTATACCTCTCCCTTCATTTGCATGGGTCACTTAACATGGGTGCATTCTGCTTCCAATGGCTCAAATTCACAGTGAGTAGTGAATACACCTTCACAAACCCCAAATACACCCAAATTCAAAGAAGTAAAACAGAAACGTTAATAAGAAGCAGTAAGGCTAGTTACGAAAAAACAAGGTCAAACATTAAAATACGTATTTATGATTATTCCTTTCAGTGCTATCTGTCCAGGACAGGTATTAAATGAGATGCCAATGAAGATTTTAGGACTGTTAGAGAGTAACAGCTCGCACATGGCAGTACGGTGCTCTCCTGGTGAGATTCCCACTAACGTACACCTCATTCACCAGAGCTATTGTCAATGACAAGAACCGTACAGCTCTGCTGATCCCTGAGGGAGCCAAAACGCACATGCTCCATGGCATTCTAACAGAAGAGCAAGCAAATCACACCACAGCCAGCTCTTTAAGCGTTTTACTGTATGAGGTTCTTCACATGCACAAACAGAAGCATGAGGTTCAGCAGAAACAAAATACCCAGGCTGTTCCAAGCGAAGAACCGTGCCTGTACTTGTAGAGCAAGAGATACCTGCAGAAATTTCCCAAAGGCAGAGCAAAACCAAGCCCGCATAGCCTGCCTGCCTCACTCGAACATCTCACAGGTCTTCAGGGGTGCAGCCTGGCCCTCATTTGCTCTACAAATCAAAGGAGCAATGCTGAGAATTTACATTCAACCGCAGGATAACAACCAACACGCTAAGGGCTCTCACTTGATCTGTGGTTAGCTATAACCATAACTTTCACCCAAACATTTGATCCTGCTTTGGCTTTCAAATATTTCCTGCTGTCCACAGACCTAACGGTCACAAATCTTTGATGCTATTTACAGGCCTGCACAAATAGATTGTGGTCACATCCAGATGCCATCCACTTAACTAATCACAGATCTTCTACCTGCACAGTAACTGTTTTCATTGCTTCATCCGTGCTTTATGTTGAACTTAATTTTGTCAGATAAATTTCAGGCAGCAAGAAGAAACAAACTATTCATTTTTGACAACCTTAAGAATCCAAATGACATTTATAGCATCTAGATATGCAGCAGTTTAATGAAAAAAAAAGCTACTCACATAAAGACATATAAAGACCCTTTCACTAAGACATTCAATGGTTTCGTGCTGGCTAGAGAATTACTTGAGAGAAAAAAGGTTTTATTCTTGGTACAATGGAAAAAGTAAAGCCATCCAGGAAAAGTAATAATGTGAAAAGATGGTCTTAAAGATATCAACTGGTAACAGCTAATAAAAGAGTATTAAAAATATAAAGCACGAATCTCACACTGACACCTCTGACAGTCAGCAAAACAACTCCTCTCACATTGTTCTTGTCCTAAGGAAAGAGACTAGAAATGGGACCTGGAGCTCTGTTACACACAGAACCAATTTAAGGTGTATGCAATCAAGCTAATGGGCAGCAGTACCACAGCAACAAAGAGCTGAAATTGAAATACACCACAGCTGGCTATCACCCTATCAAAGCAAGACAGCTAGTCAACTTTGAGATGTCTACAAATAGCTTATTAAAGCAATTCATTACTCAAGTGTTTTGAAGTGGCCTTGTTAATAGCACTGAAGAGTGAAGGAGATTAAGATAACTCATCATAATAAAAACATTCCACTCGAAACTGAAAATCATGTACTGAAGGTGAGTGCAAGGCTTATAGGCCCTTTTCTACATTTGGTAGTGTACAAGTTAGTCAGCAGCACCCATTTCTGCCCGGGTTACAGTAAATCTGTCTTAACCATTCCGGAGCCTCTAAGCACCGAACCCAACCACAAGCACATGAGCACAATGCAGGAGACGGATTTCGGCAGGCCTGGACCCCAAGGTCAGCGTGTTCGGGGCCCGTCTGCGGCCAGAGCAGGCGGGAGCACACCCCGAGCCCTGCCTGGGCCTTCAGCTATAATATTAGAAACGTAGGAAGGTCATGCCGAGCCAGACCAAAGGTCCGTTATTCAAGGGCATCTACAATGGATGTATAGGAAAGATCTTAAAATCAGGAAAAACATATGCTATTTTGACAGTATATTTTTGCAGGTTGCATTGTTTAGCTTCCTTCCTAAATTTTAGCACCCTAATCCCTATGACAGCGAGTTCCAGTGCTTAACTACATCATTGTTTTATTTTGAGACTAACACTAGGTACCTTCTGCCAATGCCTTGCAGTTCTGGTATTGAGAAAGACAATGACTATCATTTCCTCTTCACATTTTCTATGAACTCCCAAGTTTTATGGACTTGACTCAATCATTCTCACCCCAGTTTCCTTTTTTCCAGACTGAAACGTTCAGTGTTCTGCCTGCTGAAACGCTGCTCATGCTGTTTCATTCTGTTGTCATCTCTGTTGGCTTAACTGCACCTACTGCAGCTCAAAATGGTTTTCTAAAATGTTATAAGAAGGTAACTAACTCCTCTGCTGCTACCTTTCTTCAAATCACGAGTGCTGGATCTCAAACACTGTTTCCCTGTTGCAGTGGAACTGTTTCTCAACATCTTTTTTTCTTCTTTCTTGGATATCTTGACAGGTCAAAATAGACACGAAAACTGCAGTCAGTTTTACAAGGTGAAATCCTTCCCCAGGGCACCATCCGTTTGGAACGCCCTGTGAAAGTCACAGCCACAGCATCTGGATTATTTTCTGATTTTCAAGGTAGCTGATTTCATCTCTTTTCCCAGAGCATTTATGTTCAAAGAGTTGCATTTAGATTCATGCCGTTCTTCAAACAATCACTGTGCTATAGGAAAAGTTAACAATAACAAATTTTTGAGCTACACTACTCCATTCAGATTCTATATTCCAGTTGTAAATGCTGAAGAACGCACAGGCTGCAGCACACAGTAACAGACTGTGCCTGAATGAGAAACAAGATTTGAAATTATAGCAGATGATTTCAGACGACAAATGCAACCTCCAATTTGACTCAACAGCTGTTCAAATACTCAAATCTGAGTTTAAGTTTTGTTGTTACAAATATCATCTGGATTTCAAACACAGACACACATCACTGTACAACAGGAAAACAGTCAAAAGGAATGTAATACTATGTGTCCTAGATTACTAGAAAACGGATAAACGTGCATCAAAGGTCGGACTTCAGGAATTCAACTTTGTTTCTGGTTGCCCATGGTCACTACACAGTCACCATATATTTGATACATCTTTCGTACACCCATCACTACTTTAACACAAATCCCACCACTAGGATAGAAAGAAGTTTAATTTGTGGATGCTTCCTATAAATACATCACACGAGGTACCATTCACACTACAAGTACCTTTTTCAGGGTCAAACAGAATATGTGCATCAATAGCTCACACAGCTGAAACAAGCTAGGGCAGCAACATTAAGTTACTAATAATGATCAAAACAAGGCATTTGTTCTAAATTCCTTTTAAAACAATGCCTTCACGAGGCGTTAATCAGTGAATTCTTAGGTAATGTGTGGTAAGTATTAATAAACAAAAAATCAAGATTTAAAAAAAGTAGCATTGCTGAGGTTCAGATGAGAGATGGGCTTGAATTCTACTGTGCAAGCTCATAGCCAGTTTTTATTTTGTTTAAATACTTATTGCAGTCTGTGTCATAAGAGTGCTGATTGCTCCACTCCACCGATAAGTAGAGATAAAGGAATGCCAATAGTCTCTCAAAGCAGCAGAATCTGGGTTAGAAATAAAGTGCCTAGAGGCAAAGTATGGTCATTGCTAACCTGTTTCAATCTTCTTCTCTTTTACTGAAGAACAAAATAGAAGTTAAACTGACATAATCTGCTAAAACAGCAATTTCCAGTTCTAACAGGTAACAGTTTGGTTACCTCATCGAAGTTCTCAGTGGATTGGAGAAACCTAAAATCTCTGAGGCAGATACTACACTGCACAGAGTTTACAGACAGGTAAACTGAGGACAAAGGAATTAAATAACTAGTCTCAGTCACTAGTATTGCAACTCTTGTGACCTGGTCTAACACACAGAGAATCCAACCCTTGCAAGCTTTTTTCAATAGAAAAGAAATGCGTGCAATCTCCTGCAGAAGGCAGTTCCCGGTCCGGTACCACCGCGGCCAGCGCTGCTCCCCGGACACGCAGCCTCTCGCACCTCTCAGCTGGCTCTGCTCTCTAAGAGCAGCTCTACGAGCTCTGCTGCTTGGCATGCGTAAATAACTGTCTCTATGGGTACTCAAAGCTGAAAGAAAGAAATATTCAATATTTTCTGAAAAATAACAGAACATCTATAAAAGCGACCTAGTGTAACATTCCTGTAAACGTCTGTCTCTTCCATCCTGCTTAACAATACAGAAGTCAAGAACAGAGACTCTGTGAGCTGCCCTTGAGATGGGGCAAGTCAGATTCACTGTCTTTCTAATAATTCCCAATGTGAAAAGGACTCTGGTCATTGTCAGCAGACTAGTCCCAACTGGCTTTATACTAGGGTTGTGTTTATTCAAGTGTTCTCCTTTACGAAAGAAAAACTTGGCTTTATTTCAAGGTAAAGAAAAAACCTCCAAGCAGCAAAATATTTTAAGGACAGATGTCTGATCTTGAAACAGCAGCTAACACAGCCAGAATATATTTGTGCAATAAACACTTACTCATCAGTCCTGCCTTTCAACTGCATGTATTTCTTTTTATCCGCTATGTTGCTCACAAAAAAAGCAGCACAGAAAATAGTGTTCTCTATTATCTCCCAGGACAGCTTTAATTAATTATTCTAATAAAACGTGAAATTCCATAACAAGTGTTAAAAATAACCTCTAGGGGCTTAATTATGCCTGTGGTACCTGGACCTGTGCTCTGAGAACGACGAGGTGCACGGCCAGGCGGCAGCGACACGCAGGACTGCGGGGACCTCCTGCGAACCCAACCGCCACCCGCACCTCTCTCCACCCCGCCATGCTCGTTGTCGCTTGCCTTATGTCCTTAGTTCTCTCCACCTCCACGCACCTACTTTGGAGACCACACGCACTGATGAAATTTCACCACAGCAATCGCGCAAGTTACAATTCAGCTTTAAAAAAAAAAAAGGCAGAGCTGGTAACTATAGTAACAGGTAATATTTTTGAATGCTTTCCAATAATATCCTTGTTGCTTTTAGGTGGTTATAGCTCTGCCAAAATTTAACCCACACTGAATATTTCCTTGCCAGGTACTGGAAACAAGCTGAACATTTCAAAGAAAATAAACAGTAAATATAAGAAATATAAGTCTACTTTAAAAAAAAAAAATAGGAGTACACAAAAATTTGTGTTTTTTAAAAAGAATGTATAACTGGTTTACTCAGAAATTCTTGTACTCTTCTTGTTTAAGATCAGGGGCTCAAAACTGGGAAGCAGGCTGACACAAATCAAGGATGTGCTCTTTCCTCCTCTTAAGAAACAATGTCCATGTCTAGTCAAGATTTAAACCGCTGAGTATCACCATGGCATCCGGTCAACACAGACTTTGTTACGGATTGGGCAGCACAACACTACAGAAATACCCCAGCCATACTGTGCACGCTCCGGAGTCTCAAGCAAGGTCAAGACGTTGCCCGCAACTGCTCCTGTCAGGAAGGACGGTGCACGGAAGCAGCCTTCTGGCACTGAAGCATTACGGAGCCGCTCAGCAACAGTTGTTCTACTGCACGGAACCAAAAAAACACAGGCGGGGGGAAAGGACAAAAGAGAAGCTGGAGCTCAACTCACAGGAAGCGTGTTCTCCCAGCACAAGGACAAAGGAGGCGAGGGCAAGTTTACAGCCAGAACCTGCAGAAACTGCAGCAAAGGATCCTGAATCTTAGCACTTGAGCTGCTCAGCACACAGCTGACATCCACTGGCTTCTAAGCACTTGCTGGTCCGTGTGAGAGCCAAGGTGACTCCACTGTGGAATCTCTGGAGAGAGCAGGGGTTTGCTGCCTTCCTTCCTTAAAAAACAACTTCAAAGGACTGTTCTGAACACATGAAAACAACAATATTAAAGTGTACGTTTCAATACACTCTCAAACTCTCCTTATCCTCCCCAAGCTCCATATTAATTCCCAAGGGGAGACTTCAAGAGCTAGAGGTGCTCCAAATCAGAGAGGTACACAGACATACCCCGACACAGCACCCATACCGAGTAGGCTGGGTGGCACCATCACCAGGTACGAAACACTCTTTCTTAGTGAGAAAACGCTACAGATTTTATTGAAAAGTCTGGCTTGCCACTTTTGTGGTAAAGCATTCAATAAACGCTCTTTTGCCCCAAGGCAGTACCAAGTCTGGGCTTCCGGGTCTGAGGTTCAAACTGGACAGTGCCGGCAGGCAGTATTCTCAGCTTCTTCCTCATTTCCCATTCTCGGCTGCTCCAAGCTCCCACTCATTCACAACTGGTTTTCACGGTGGTCCGTGGGCTGCTCTGAAGGCCTCACCACCATGTTCATGTTCTACAACAGCACTGGGCCTGTGCTGTTGGGGCCTCCCCTCAGCCCTCCTCTGAAGAAAAGCGGCAGCTCTTTAAATACCAAGAAGTCGTACACAGTCCCTGGTAGGAAGTGGGATCTATTTCACCATGCTTTCACCTTTAGTTTGCGTACATCTATCCAGCATCTCTCTCCTCACTGTGGTTTAATGAAGTTACACGGTGCGTTACCACCCTGCAAAGCCATCCTGATACTAAAGAGCAAGGGACTGAATCCAGCGTTCTCCCTGCCTTGCCCTGGAAGTGGTACCTACCCCTGACAAGACAAAGGACATCTCAACAGCACCCCTTATCTGCTTTGATAGCACCCCGAAAGCCAAGGGATTCTGTAGCACTGATGTGTTGCAGCAACAAGACCTGAGCTGTTCTTTCATGAGGTATTTTCCTAGCTTGACTTCTACACTAAAAACTGGAATTGATCGTATTTATCATGCTGAACACCCAGCACTTCCATCCTTAGAATGTACAATCCATCTCTCAATAAATGACTTTGGTCTCAGGGATCATGTAATATTCTCACTCCCTGCATGGCACCAACCACACATAATCTCAATTTCAGCTGTATTTGAGACATTTCAAAATCTCTCACGCCAAACTGCAGTGAACTCACTGATGTAATTTAATTATTACATGATGTTTGTGCCAAAACATGACAGCTAGGATTAACCACACAGTCTGCCCATTCTTGACCCCCAGCAAAATCACAGCTCTTCTATGGCTCTCTAGGTATATTCTCTCTCCTCCAAGTGCCTGACAAAGTATATTATAGGAAGCCAAAGTAACACCACATTTCCATACAAGGCAGATGTACATGTAGGCTCTTGGTGGAAATAAATACACATTTTCCTCTGGCCCTAAACTTAGGATTTTCTTCCACTTAATTTTGCCTTTTAAAAATTTATTACTCTGCCAGTGAGTGCTTTTCAGATAGAAAACTTGATTTCTTTCACTTAGCTCTATCATATTTACTGTGGCTTGAAGGCAAAAACACGACTTTGCTAGCGGCTGTGAAGAATTTGAGTCCCATTCCCTTTTCAATCCCACATGCTTTTCTCCAGTCTTTTCTACCACTCATGTTTCTGTTTATTTGTTGGGGTTAGGGGGAGAAACAATAAAACGTGTTGTACTTTATCTTCTAAAACCTTTACCTGGGTACTGAACTCAACAGTGATTCTGCTACTTCATTCATTGAAAAAAAAGATTTAATAATCAGGCAAACTCTGTGGAAAAAATATATCGCTTTTCCATAACATTATTCAGCAACAGCTAATGAGCTGCATGTTCCGCCTAGCTAAATTTCCTAGTGCCTTTGGACTGCAATTTATTGAACTGGTCCTATGCAACCAGCAGGCCCTCTGATTAATATTTAGGCTGGTATAGTAATTCCAGCTGTCCAGTGTAAGTACAAAAGCCCATCACAATACGAACAGTGCAAACTCTCTGACACGGAGCCAGACACCCCAGACAACTGTCCTCCTGCCCAAGGCTGCTCTGCTTGCTCTATCTTCTACAAGGCCACAGCTCCAAAACGCTGGAATCATTTTTATGCTGTTCACCAAAACAGGATTAAAATCCACTTTGAATAAAACTACTCATCTAAGCTTTTACTGCACATACAGCTGAAAGAGAGAATGTAGGTTTCGTATCCTTATCAGATTCTAACTTGCTTACAGCTTCTCTCTGAATTTGAAATAGTACTCAATTTCTTATGTTATTTAATTATTACTTTCCTAAACATCTGCTCTAATGCCCGCTGCGATATAACCACCGGCCAACCATAGAGATGTAAGACTATCAGGTATGAAGAACAAAGACATTTCTGACATGTAAAATCACCCAAACACCTAGGAGAAGCTTTCTCTGAGGTAAGGAACGCTAGGAAGCGGAAAAAACAAAGCCTTACCAAAATTTAGTATCTTGGACTAAAGCACATGAGACTTGCACAGTCCCAAATAAGAACACTTCTGCCCAAGAGCACTAAGGCCTATCTCGTATTTTGCTATTTTAAACTAGGAGAAAAGGAAAATCCATAAACAAGACCACCTTTACTTGCTGAGAATATGGTGGGAACTCCCTTTGCTTAGAAAAGCTTGCTTCAGAAAATATATTCTACATAAAGAATAGAGGGGACCTAAATTCTACTCTGTTCCTCTGGCTGCCAAAGAAATTGTCAGTACCCAAGCGCAAAATTAACCCCTAGTCTGTGCAGTTCTCTAGGATTAGTTCAATTAAAGGAACAGCCAGCATTTCAGTCACTGAGATTAAGTATTTTCTTTTACGCCAGGCAAAACTGAAGAAGTGGGTACGTTGTGCTACGAAGACTTCAGACTTCTGAATGACAGTGAATTTTGTAGCCTACTATTTCAAAGCAAAATACTAGCAGCCAGATTATTATATGTGCCTTTCTCCAGTGCTTTTTAATTACAACAGAAATTCTAGTCTAGGTCGAATTAAATACTAACTAATAACAAATAACTTTAACACAGAAGCACATGTATACCACCTCATTCCGGTTGTGTCAGTTTGAATATTGCACACACATACATGAAATAGAAAGTAAAGCAAATTATCAAAAGGTCAAACTAGGTAAACCAGTACAACCATAGTTACGAATGTGCACAACATAAAAATATATGCTGACTGCTAATAGAAAGCACCACTTGTATGGAAGTTCTCTCACAGTGTCACACATATTGCAAATATTTTATACTGTTCCACATGCAGAAACATACGAACTATTGCTGAATAATAACTGCTAACCTATGTTAATTCCTATATGATCTTTGCTAAAACATTGGTTAAGCAGTCAGGTAAATCGTAGCCAATGGGATAATTACATATAATTTTTATATGACGCAAAACAAAGCCTTTAGCTTTATGTTTATGTATCATTTCTGCTGAGCCAACACTCCACTTGTGCCAGGTTTATGTGCTTGCTGTGCTCTGCATTTCCTAAGCAGCGGACATTCCCCACTGACAAAGGGCGAGGCTCACAAGAGAAGATGCAGAACTGACCGGCCTCATCATCTTTCCAAGGATCTTTATTTTTACTAGTGCTTAAAACTCTAGCCAGATGAAAATAATAGTAATAAATAACAGGATGTTTTTCACAGCTACTTAATGCTCTGGTGACAAACACATTCTGCTCAGGCTTGCTGAACTTAACTAGACAGGCTCCAAAATCTGTTTATCAGACAGAACCTTAGAAAAGCTAACATGAATATGCAGTAGAATGCAGGGCAGATGAAAAACAAAAGCCTAAGCAATTTTACGGAGTAATTGTCTTTAAACGTTTTTAAATGTTTGCCCAGACTCACTTGCCACATACACACAAAGGGGGTAAAATAAACTCTGCTCTTTTCCCCAGCACAAAACAAATAACTACAAGAGCAGGTAGTACAGCATCAATAAAATTTCTGGCAAACTTAGGTTCTTCCAATTAGAGAAAGAGCCAAAAAGATAAATGAAAACAGCAAACGAAGTGCCAATGGCAAGCAAGGAAAGAACCAGCCAAGAGAACACACAGTTGGGTTTCCTAGCGGAGGAAGCAGAGAAGGAAGAGAGGTGAAT
Organism: Pampusana beccarii; assembly: GCA_013399365.1. NCBI lineage: Eukaryota > Metazoa > Chordata > Aves > Columbiformes > Columbidae > Pampusana > Pampusana beccarii. The sequence continues at coordinate 724,522 of VWYH01008204.1, forward strand.
TTCCACCTGGAACAAACTCATAAAGCAGTCCAGCGCACGGAGTTCTGGCAGCCGTATTTGCAGTTCCACTGTATCAACACCCGATCGAACTTGCCAACACACACGCAAGCGTCTGCTTTCTGCATGCAGGCCTCTGCCGACCCTCCGGCCGCACCGCTGGCGCCGGGCACTGCCGGCAGCGGGCGCAGGCCAGGGAGCAGGGCAGCCGCGGGCAGGGCTTCCCACAGCCCTCGGCACCGCTAAGCAGAGGGAACCACATCTTTCCCAGCGTGACCCGCACACAGCCTACGTGCAGAACCGTTCGCAACTCACCGTGTCCACTGCTTCGCCAGCTGTGTCACACGGTCAGCTGACCATCTGTGCACAAAGCAGCACAGTGACTGAAAGAAGAAAATCTTCTATGCATCTAATGATACATTAAACAGACATTATTCCAAAAATGTGTGCAATCATACAACTAAGTATTAAAAAAACCTGTAACAAACTAGAGATGAAAGAAAATACAAGCACAAATGAAGAAAAAGGGAAAAAAACAAGTTCATCGATAAGACCATAGCACTATTGAAAAAAAAAAAAAAAAAAAAAAAAAAAAAAAAAGGAAAAAAAAAAAGTTAAACAAAAAAACAAAAAAAAAAAAAAAAAAAAAAAAAAAAAAAGAGCTGCCCTCAGAAATCAGCTTAAAGTCAATCAGAAAATTAAGCGCAACTCTTCTCTGAGTCCTAAAATTGACCTAAGTCAGCTAGGTAGTCATAAATAAATTAAAAAAAAATAGTTAAATGCAACTAATACTTTCAAAGCATTAAAAATTACAATTCCACACAATCCGGGTCTTTACTTCTGCAAGATTCACCTGAACAAAACAGCCCACAGCAATCGTTTCTGAGCAGTTTTATTTTACATAACTTCGGAACTGGGAAGTCACAGGATGATGTGCTCACGAGTCCTTAAAAGAATCAAGGAGTGCTATCAAAACATGCAATATTTGTGCCAAAATACCCGAAGGGTTATATAAATTGCCGACAACAAACCATCACGAATTTGCTGAAAATCATTATTCCAATGAGAACTGTTATTATGCAGTATGTGTTCGCAGTCACACAATACAGACAACTCATTGTATATGAATAAATGTGTTTCCACACGAACACCAGACCGCATTTGTGTTGCATATGCCTACATTTAACATCCGTATCACTAACAAATTAAATAGGTGAAAAATTTGCCTGATAGTTCAGTTCAGATGAAACTACAGAATTATCATAAAAGAGATTGTACAATATTGTTTCAATAAAATTTACTGAAGCCAAGAAACAGCATAAAGGAATTAAAAGTACGTTGCATAATACTACCGCAGTGTGTTTTCACACTAAGAACTAAATTAAAAGTATGCTTCAGCAGTTAAGAATTGTGTCCGTAAGTAAATTATCATTCTGACAGTAAAGCAATCACTACTTCAGCCTTGCCAAAGTATCAGAGTACAAAGCATATCACCTACTCTCATTCTACTTACTGCTCAATGTAAGATTTGTTATCTCACATTTCTAAATTCAGTCAGGACTATACACGAGTCCCGATTTCAAGGCTGTGGATTAACAGATAGTTTTCCAACACCTGTCCTCTCAATTTGGAGAATGACTGCAAGTCTCATTTTGCTTGCTTCACCAAGTATCACTGAGTGTTAACCTTTGCTTCCCGAACAGTGAATGCCCATTCCCAAATATCACCACTTTTGTCAAAAAGCAGAAATGTTTGACTTTCTACTGACTGAATCACGTGCTTGGCCTGATATTCTCATTCTTTATGGATATATAATGATTAGGCACTTAAGATACATTTTTATATTTTGCAATCCAGCTTTTAACCCATAGGTTATAAATAACTGGAGTGTTATATATAAATGACAGCTCAAAGATAATGTAATCACTACTAGCATGAGTAATTACACGAACCACTTTCTTTTAAAATTTCATCAAGCTTTCTTGTTATTTCACACTGATAAAGCACAGAAGTGCCTGCAGCAATGCCAGTTACAATGGGAGGAACTTCTTCATCCAAAACTTCTGTCTGACAGTCCCCAAATTCCCAGACCTCTGCAGCATCAGCCCAGATGAGTTTTTGCCAACGTCCCTCCTGCTCCAGAAGTGAGGCCGAGCTACGCGGTGGTGGGAACCGCGGTACCTGTCAGGCCATGCAGCCAGTGTGCTGGAAAACAAGGCTCCGTATTGCAGTGTCAGTGCTGAACAAACTGCCCCAAGTGCAAACGAACACGAAGCAAAGCAGAAGTTTCCAGTACTCTGTGCTCTGTACATGAAGCAGTGCCAGGAGTTTCCACCACCCTGTGCTCTGTAGCATAAAACCAAATAGAGATTCAAGCACACAGTTAACAGAACAGGAGGAAAAGTAATTCTCTGCTCCTCTACTACACTGAGCAGGATCAACGACCAGGAAATTCAAGGAGTTTATGCAAGGAGCACAGACTTGCAAAATGTAGAGTCAGGAAACTTTATAAAGACCACAGAATTTGGCCTATTATGTACTTACCATATTATTTTAAAAATATTTTCTTTCTGGATAATTTATCCCAGATTTCATATGAAGCTGTAAAAAAACCAATACATGATGTTTCATACTATCTACTTATCAAAAATCTCACTGCACTGACTAGAATTCAAAGAAATCAGGACGTTGAGTCTGTTTGCCCATATGTGAATAATAGTTTCCAAAAGAACCATTTCTATTATTCTGGATACAACGCACACAGTCTCAGTATAAAGAAAAGTCATATTGTAGAGAATTTTAGAAACCTGATGCTAGAATTAGAAAGAGCCTAAATATTCTACTCCATACCCTAGAGCAAAATTAGCAGCACTTTGAAGTTCTGACACATAATCTTCAAAGTCTGCCTAACATTAACAAATAGTTTGCATTGACGTACACTGTTTAAAAGGGACTATGAAGTCTGTAGGCCTGAATAAACTACCCCGGCCCAGGATCCAGCCCTCCCTCCTGCTCCCTGCAGCCCTGTGCGGCTCCAGACCGCCCTGGCAGACTTCCCTTCCTCCTCCTAGCTTTGGCCACAGGATACACCACAGCATTTCCATCCAGAGGCAGGTTTCAGGATGCCAGGGTTCAGCATGAGGTCTCATCAACGCTTCCCCATCCTGTTTCCACATTCCTCGATGTTCTCCAGCGCTACGCAGAACACCACAGACGAGAGCTACTGTGGTACCTGATGTAACCGCCAACGAAGACAGCGACAAACTGCTCCTAGAAAAGCAAACGCTGCTGTGTAATTCCCGATCAACCAGCACCCGGCCCTCAGTGACATTTCAGCAGGCCACATTTATGGTGTTCCTGGCCTCTACAAGCATGAAAGCACAAAAACTAATTCACATGAAAAATCTCAGGCCTCGCATCCTCTTCAGTATTGAACTCATCAACTCTGCTGTACAAATACCTAGGAAGATGCTATTGCTACATTTTTGCTATATAAGTACTCCAGGCTTGCTTCTCCAATATTTTGCATTTTGCTTGAACACAGGCACAAGGGAAAGGTATTAAACACCAGTGGTTTGTTAATATTTAAAGCTTATTTTGCACTGCTTGTGTAAAAACTGCATGCTCATCTTGGTACCTGGGCAGTAAATACTGTTATGATGAAAACTGTTCTACCTGCATTTTACTGCACAAGCTTTTAAAACAAGCTGTAAGCAGTAAATAATTTATGATGGGCTCTTTGTATATTTCTTGTATTAGGTAAATAACGTCTCCTGGACTTGGTTCAAGGTTTTTACATTTGTGGGATATTTGCCCATCTTTGTTTTAAATTTAAAGCAAGAGAAAGCAAGTACACTGTTCTATTTCACAGAACATCTCTCCTGTTACCGTAGAACAAAACCCCTGATGATACTAATACTTTAATTCATTGATGAGTATCTCCTTAAAGTTGGCACTAAGTACGAAGAATTTCAAATGTAACTCTTACCATCCCCAGCCCCAGACACTGGCAGAGTTCGGAAGCCAGGCTTTCTCAAAAGGAACGCTTTTAATTTGAGCACTAACACGGCTGAAATTACTGTAGGAAAAAAATGTATTTCCTTTCTCCTTCAAACACCCACTGTCTTCTGTGCAATATAGCCCAAGGTTTAGAAAACTCTGTGTTCTAAGTTTGGTGATCCAAATCCTTCAGTCTTCACTTAGGCAAAACTCCCACTGAAGTCACTGAAATCAGAGGGGGTTTTGCCTGAGTAAGAACCGCTGTCTGGCTCAGAACATACGTGGCTCTGTAAGCTGAGGGGAACGTGCGTGAAAGTCACTGCTGTGTGTAAGTAGCTCACTTTTCCAGCCACAAAAATCAGATTATTTTACGATATACAAATGAGCATCTTAATAATTTCATTTTATTTGCACTATATTGCGGAACACATATGACAAAAGGAATAGAGAAATGCTTGCACAACGGTTGACAGAACTGAGTGACCACAATGACACTAACTCTGTGTGCGGTTACAGCTTTTCAGCACAACTTCTCACTGAGCAATCAAAAAACCCCAAAAAATCTGGGCCCTAAAAAAAATCCTCCTTGAAAAAAGGCAGGGAATGCTTACTTGAACCTGCAGCTCTGCTTAGAGCTGTGCCCCTCACGAATGGGAAGCTGTGCTCAAAGCCGTGTACCTCCTCTTACCTGAGTCCCATTGTAACCCCTGGGTTACTATTCTTCAGTACGGCCCATAGAAAACTGCGGGGTATCTCTGAGAGACAGGAAGGGTCAGACTCAGAGAAAGAAACGCTTCACAGAAAACAAAACACTGTTACTCAATAGGTAGAATGACACCACTGTGACACGTCCATCCTGGGCCTTCAAGGCACCTTAGCACGCTTGCACTTGCCTGCATTAAGTGTTTTCCCTCTCACACACACATATCTGCAATCTGAGTGAATTTCGCCTGTGTTCTCAGATTTGGGCAGCCCTAAACACCACCAGGATTGTGAGAAAAGAGATGTGGGACCCTAATCACGGTTTAAGAGTGAAAACTGGTTCAAACTGAAGCGAAACAATTAAAAACTACAATGAAGCATATATTTTTTTAAAATCAATTTTAGCCAACCCTCAACATTCCACAGAACTACATCTTAAGTATCATGCTTCATTTTTGATTTGCTTCTGCATGCTTTCCTTTCCCACTTTTTAGCTTAACTTTAGATTCAAATTCATAACTAGGTTTCCAAGCCTCATAAAAACTGTTGTAAAATTAAGTAACCGAACTGTTTGCTCACTTAGAGCAAGACACCTTGATAAAACTGCATGACATACCACTATAAAAAAACATAACACCTTAAAGTTCTGCCTTTTGACTTTTTTAAGTCTCACTCCTCTGCCCTGCCAGTATGCATGTGAAACAGCTGGATCTGGTACCTGGAGTTAATTATCACAGATATTTAGACCACTCCCTTGCTCCTTGAATGGAGATTTAAGGATTCAGGCTCCACCCAGGCAGCAGAAGTGAAAAAGTAATAGGAAACAGACATAAATCTCTCGCATGCTAATTTTCCGCCTCCCCTCAGTATTCTCTGTTCTGCACCTGTAGGAAAGCAAGACAAAGCATTCTCACCTGCGTGTCAACCACACACAGTATTTTTCAAAAGATTTATCTAAGCCGCAATGCTCTCTACACATGATCTTCAGAGAAATTAACTGGCTTGCTAACTGGTGGAAAGTCCTCAATTCGTGCTCTAATCTGATCCCTTGTGACACCCCAGGCCAGGCTGGACGGGGTTTTGAGCAACCTGAACTAGCTGAAGATGTCCCTGCTCACTGCAGGGTGCTGGACTAAATGAGCTTGGAAGGTCCTTTCCAACCCAAACTATTCGATGATTCTATGAAGTTGTATGTAAAGAACTCTGAAAAGGTTTAAAAACAACTTTTCTCCTATTCAGTACATTTCACAACAGAGTTTAAACCTTTCTAATGAACTGATGGAACTAGAGGAACTACACACTAAACCAGCATGCAGTCTTGTTCCACTAGATACAGAAATAAGATTAGTTAAAAAATAAATCCCTCTGTGACATTTAAGGCTTAAAAATTTAAATAATGCTTTTATTTATTGATTTATTCTTTTGTTCCTCCCCAGCAGGCCCATTTCAACCTGGATTTGTAGGAGCACTTTGGGAGACAACTGCAGAGGACAAGAGCTGCTGCTGGACCTCACCAGGAGCTTGTGGAAGACAAGAGGGATGTGCCGGGGCAGGCGGGCACACAAGCCTGCGTCCCAAATATCAACAAGTTACACTAATGGCAGACTTGTGTGCACTAAACCCTGTGTCTCAAGATCAGCCAGCGAGTGTTCCCACCATCCAAACCCCTGGGGCACAGGGCTGCCACCTGACTGCCCTCGCTTCCCATGCTGTTCCTATGCGAGTCCTTCATGACGGGCAGGAAAGGAAAAACTTCAGCTTTCCAATCCAAATCATATTCTTCTATATTCTTGTATCAAAATCTGAACTAATGATATTTAAGGGAGGATAAATGGATGCAACAGGATGCAAAACAGTATTTCCAGAACACTTCAGATCTGTAACACAAGCATAGATTCTCATCTTCCTAACACAAGAAGTTGTTTTCAGTAAAAAGAAATCTGTCTTCTTTGTATCCTTAATATTTTCAGGTAACAGGAACAGAAGGGATTCTCTCCCCCAGGTTCATCTTAAAGAAGCTAACAAACACACGGATGTTCCACCTGGGAAGGAAGGCACAGGTGGAACATCCGATACGATGCTGCTGCTCTACTTGCCTAAAAGAAGTCTGGGCAAAGTTCTCCAAAATCAGGGAACTTGTGAAGTCAAATGCTCCTGCAAATGGGCTGCATGCACAGTTACCACACACCAAGCAGTGAGGATGGATTTCATCTGGGAGGTTAAGATGGGAAGAAGGCATCTGCTTGTGCCACTTTACACAAAAACTGAGTTTCAACCTCCGTGGCACTTTTCCCCTTTCTTTTTGCCGGTCTGCTGGACTGTGCTGCAGCAGATGCTCCATCACTTGTCTCCACCTGTTTGAAAACCAGTCGAGGAACGGAGCTCTCCACACTGTTGATGCAGACCAATGCATTTCAGAAGGGACAAAGCTCACAGCAACAGGAAACAAGTCAGAGGCCAAATAAATATTACTGCTTTGGCCATCTACATAACTGGAAACCACTGACTCTTCAGATGAAAAATGGATGCTGCTCTGCCAGGTTGCCATGATAGATCTTAGACACACACAGACAGTTTTATGGTCTTGTAAGTGTTCTTCACTGAAAGGGAAACTTGGAAGCAATAAAGCATTTTCTTACAACTGAAGCCTGACCGCAACTGCTGCCAATTCAACAGTAAACTGGCTTCAAGTATGTGGAGCTGGATGGTTTCAGCTTCACCACGACAGGGAAACCAACTCTGTAGCCTGGCACATCCACCAGCTGGAAATGTGCCATGATTGTGCATTGAGTTAAGCTCCAGACAGACTGTAAGAGCTGAACTTTAAGCCATTTGTATTTTTAACGTACACAAATAAATTTATAGCAGCATAAAAAAAGTCATGCTTCAGGGATTAACCTCTAATAACCTCTCTTGCTATGTTAACAAAGACATTTAAAATCTGCCTCTCCAAGTTACACAGGACTCGGGTTAATGAAGGCAATTCAAAAAGAAATTTTAGAGCCTCATTATATCTAATAAGGGATTAGTGACACCAGCAATTTTAAAGACCATTTGTGGACACTTTGATGCTGCCCTGTGGCTTGGGACTCCCTCATTTTACCTCAGGATTCCCAGATTAAGGTAAGTTTGGCAAGGTGAACCTTAGAGAAGCGAGTGGCACGTAGGACTTGAAAATAATTTTCAGAACGTCATGACATACAGCTTTCATTGTAGGCATTCTACCATCTAACAGTTTAGTGTTATCTCTCTTTAACAAATGAGAAAAGTAAGGTCAACCAGGTAACGAACCTGCCTGAAGAGCGTAGTTGTTCTCACGAAGCAGAGTTTACCAAGGAAGGACACGTGTGGCTGGGCAGTACTTGGCTGGGCAGTACTTGGGTGACACTAACGCAGCCACAGACGCTACCAGAAGTTTCCTACTTCTTCAGTCAAACAGAAGCAAGACCAGAAATACACGGCAGAATAGAGAGTAGTCAATGGGACATTTTAAGAGCAGAACAGTTTTAAACACACCAAACACTTCCATGGCTTACCTATAGGATTGACACAGGCACTACAGTTACTGGTAATAGGAGATGATGGAGAAGAAAGTGATTGTACTAGCACTGCCACTCAGAAAAAGTCGACAGTATAAACCAATCTTCCCTCGGTTAGAGAATCCATAAAGTTGTCTGTTCTGAATGTCACAACTTCAGAAAAGCGTTATTTGAAATATCTGAAAAATCTGACGAACTAGACAACAGAAGATCCATGCAGGAAAGACCCCTTAAATCAGGGTTGGCCTGTACCACCAAACCTGAAGCAGCTACAGAATTTAATGTATTGATAGGAAGAAACTGAACCTGGCAAAACAATTCTGATGACATTCCAAACAGGGAAAAAAAAAAATCAGAAGCTTGCCTTTTCTCCTAGTTGCTATAGTAGAACCATTTCCAAAACCACTCAAATTTTAAAACAGAAAATGCAAAAGGCTTTACTGAGATATAGATGACCTTATGTATTTTCTGGGAAATTGTCAAATATTCAGAGTATCCAAATTTTGTAGGCTTATTTCAAAACAAAAGGCATATTCCTAAATTAAACTGCTTATCTCAGACCCTTCAAGGACAGAAGGCTGGGGCTACACCAACTGCCATTCTTACCAAGGCCTAATGGACGTCAGTGCATCACAATACCGACTTCTGACAAAACAGAAAAACGCATTACATTTTTCCAAGTAACTCCTACTGTTTAAGTACACTGTATCTTGACTTGTAAACAGATATTTACTGGTTCCTCTTTCCTAAAATCACCCTCGGGAAAATCAGAAAAGAATTAGACATGTCTTTTCTCACAAGCAGAATGTACCATGGTGAGAATGACAAAAATAAAATCAGTCTAATGACTCAATGTATCCACTACTAAAGCAAAAAGGATGGACAGTAAAAACCCACGCTTAACAAATAACATTTGTTATCACCTTTAAAACAGTGTGGTATTTGGGTAGTTTACCAGGAGAACAAAGAAGAAATCAGAACTGTACTTGATAGATTCCTGGCCTGATTCTCACCAAGAATTAAGTTCCTTTAAAGCCTCTTGGTATCAACACAGCTACGTGAAGAGAAGTTACTACACATAAAAATAATAATCTCATTTCTTCTGGATAGGTTATTAGAATTTTTTACATTTATTTGAATCCTAAGCACAGTTTTATCTAGTTATTAACCTTTTTTATGCGGTTAGAAATCAATTTCTTCTATTACAAACAAAGCATCATGTATTAATTGCCACTCCTAGCATTTCTCACCCTCCATCTGTCAACTGAAGTGGCAGTCATTCAGAAAGAAAAGGCAGCACACAACCCAGCCTCTGCCAACTTGATCTTACCAGAGATAAGCCTCAATAGCCCCACTACGGCAGCATTAGGTATTTTCTGACTTCCACTATCAGAATGCTCTGCTAGTGGAGCTGCTTATCCTTTCGCTTTGCTTTAGCTTTCTTAATTTCCTGGACCATAATAAAGCAGCTGAAGAAATATCTCTGTTTCTTACGTTATTTGTAATCACGTGTTTCTCCGGTAATGCACTGTTCTTTCTGAGTATAATTCTAGCACCAGCTGCCAGGCATCTCAACGAACGTAACACGTTCCTAGCGTTTGGTGTGCGCTCTGCCAGGCAGCCTGAGGATAACCTGGCACAGTTAACCTTGCAATACTACACAATCAGCTCAACACCTGAACATTTCGAAAGGATGAGAGGCAGCCACAGAGCAGATGGCGATGTGACCACCCCGTCGTGAGCAGGGTACACGTATGCTGGCCCTAGCGCCGTGGGGCTACAGCACCCCTATCACTTAAGTCTCTTCCCACTCCTCCACAGTACCAAGAAAATCCGTGCCTGATACATCAGCAAATACCTAACAAACTTGTCTTCAGCTCAACAGATTTGCTCAAACAACATAATTCTACCATTTCACCAAAGAATTTTCCATTTAATAAGGAAATAAGTCATGTATAGAGCTATTCTGTGCCCTTGTGCTTTTCTAGAGGATATTGGCTCACAGTTAACATCAAAACAGTTGGTGCCCCTGGCTAGAATACTTCACTATCACCTGCTCGTTCGAGCTCTAAATAAATCTCAGTTTTCAAGTACTTACAAGCAAGAGTCCAGCACGTGTTTCAAATGCTCTATTCATGTACAGATGTTAATATGCCCTCCATACACGGAATGTTATCAAATGTGTTTCTGTTGTCTCTGCAGCAGTTACTTAAAACTCATTTCAAAAGTATACTGAAATTCCTACATTAAGAGAAAGAAGAGATCTTTCCTTAGAGGGGTAATTTCTTACCGTAAATCTGTTAGCTGCTTGGGATTACAAAGCAGCATCCCCACATGTTTTTACTATTGCTTCTATAATTTCAACTTCCAAGGACCAAGAAGGTAATCTTGTATTAAAATACCAAGCCTTCTACTACTACTATCCTTTACCTGTGAGGATTTACATATTAGCTCGTATCTTTTCAAAAAACAGTTCTAAAAAGACTTTCAAATTTTCTATTAAATAAGTGGTTTCTAACGGCCGTATTTTAACAACAAAAGGATTTTTTCCTAATTTAAGTAAAAAAAGTAAAAGGATTTCTTCCCACCACCATGACATTTTTGGAAGAAATCTCATGAAAAATGGAAGCAACCATTATGCTGTGGTCAAATAGCAGGTACAGTTGGAAGGATTAATTCATTGACTCCTAATTCACCTCACTCCTCTGTGTCCGTCAAAGAGGTGGGAGTGGAAATCTGTCAAAAACTTCTGCCTCTTGATAAAACCTTCCTCACAACCTACGTGCTGAGAAAATAATACCTGTAACCCACGAAGAAACAGATTGACAGCTTCAGGCAATCACATACACAGGCAAACCTTTAATTTAATACTCTCTGATGCTCCACTTTCATGTCTCTCATTTAGAAGGGGTCTTTAAAGAGAAGCAACATAGCTGCTGTCAGTGATATAATTGCCGTGCTGGTGCCTTTGGGTCCTTAAACACACCAGCAGACGATGTTTGATCCCTGCTGCTGTTCTTTTGGCAGCAATGAATGGTTGAGTGACATGGAAAGAACAACCAAGAAAGCTGCAGATCAAGTAAGGATAGGGCTATGCGTCACGGATCCCAGCCCCCTTCTATCCAGTGCTTTCAACCACAGTGACAATTTCCTTGATACTCCTGATCACTGCACCGCTCCCTGTGACGGTTGGCTCCAGGCCCTGAGCCCCAGCTCCGGAGCACTGCAGCCAGCCCTCTGCAGCAGTTCACTGCACGAAAGCCTGCGGCAAAACCGCAGCCGTGGCTCCAGAGCAGGGCGCTTACTCAGGTCCTTAGCACAGCCTCTTCGTGCGCCAGTGCTCACTCCCAGGATGGCCCTGGTCACAAGAGCCTGGGTAGTTAATCTATTAATCAACTAGTTTCCTTAAAATGTGTGCATCATCCGCATACAGCACATAACAGTGCTGCACACAAAATGAAAGATAATCTCAGATGCTAGGAGGAAAAAAAAAAGTGTTTTAAGAAGTTATATTACTTAAAGGCAACTACCAGGAGTTTACAAGAACTTCCATTCTTTTAATTAAACATTTTATGAGTCTTGGAACACATTCCTGGGCCCTATTATACATCAGAGCACTTTAAAAAAAATTCAGAGCCTTATAACACGACCATAAAGAGATAGGAAACCAAAGAAGTGTTCTTTAGAAGAAAGATCTATTTATACAGTGACTGTTCTGATTTAAAAACCATTATAAGGACTTATTTTACTTACTAGATTTTATTCCCCCCTTTTCTGTTGTTCGTGAATGCATGTACCTTTCAATACATTCTAACATAAACTACCCACCTCCTAAATTCATTGCTCCATTTATACACTCAGCGCATTTGGAACAAATACTAAAATGCTAAGAAATTAAATATAAACTTGCTGTGCCAGAAGAAAAGGCATTTACATTACAGTGATAAAAATACATTAATTCATATTCAATTTTAAGTGAATTATTAGTTCAAAAAGCAAAGACGGAAAAAAGTATAAAGAAAGTAAATCAAGAGAACTGACACTGATAATAAAATACAATAAAGCAAGCATTTTGCGAACTGTTAGTTTCTAGGTAAAATAGCATTTCCAGGTGTAAAACTTGTGGTAAATTCTTTAAAACATATGTCTACCTAATATGGAATCCAACAAGTTTCTAGGACAGCTTTCCAGAAAATGGTCTGTGAACCATGTCTAAGAAACAAATTAGCTCATCCATCACACGTAACCATTTATTTGGTAACGACTTGAATTAATTTAGCTTAACTACGGTAGGACTGAGCATGATGCTGTAATTACTGTGGGAATCACTGTAGCGCTCAATCTGTCTTTTAGCTGTTTAGAGCATGGAACAAGAAGCTCAGCGCAGCCTGAGCCAGAGCCCAAGGTCAAGAGGCTTTGGCTGCAGGCCTGTGATCCGAGCCCTGTTCAGGAGGCACCCTTACAGGCTTCTGCCTGTACACACCGCTCTGCTAATAGCGCAGGCCTGTCGTTCCCACAAGAACAGGCAAGAATACGCAGGACAGGAAGAACTAAAAGCCCCACAAAAATCTTGAGAAGAAAACTGGACGAACACTTGTTCCCCCTAATCACAGAGGATGAAAGAATACATTTTGGGTCATTTTGTTAGAATGTAATTAACTTTAAACTGAACATCCTACTACACTAAGTTTACATCAAAGTTTTTAAAAGCAAAATAGGTTTGTGTTGGTAATACTGCAGTTGAGACAGACAATAAATCTAGGAAGAGGGGGGCAAGAATGCCAGAGGTCAAATAAACCTGTTCTGTAGTACTTACATCAACAGCAATACAGAGCATATTCTTATGATTTGGCCACGTCTGTGGATATTTACTTGACAGGATTATTTTTCAGCTACGGTATGTCTCACTTTCAGATGTTCTCCTGGTGATGTCAGCCACATGTAAATTACCATCTGTTTTTTCTAACTCAGAATAGGGTAATTTTAAAGTAAACCCAAGTAACTTTCTTTTATGTATGCTAAATAAATAAATGGTTCAGTCCCTCCTTAGTTACCAGTCCACAAAGGGGCTCAAACATTCTCATGCTTCATAAACAGAAGGGTTAAGGGTAATGTTCTATGGGAAAATTTAGTCAAGGTGACATAGCAATTTCTCAGGAGAATCAATGGAAGCCCTATTAATCTTGGCTTGCAGATGGAATAACTCAGGTATAGAGATGAGAAATTACTTTTGTCAGTATGTCAGTAGAAGAAATTATGTTTTCTTATATGCTGGCCCCATGAAAGTCAGTGATGGAAATGCTTGTTTTATTGGGTCATATCACGTGCTCCCTGCCTATGACTGCCGAAGGTGTACTGGTGACTAACCTGGTGGCTGAGCAGACGGGTTAACTACTTCAGTTCTTGGCCATGCTAGGATACAAAACCATTAAGGTGCTGGAAAGGATGATTTGTCAAGCATATCTAAGAGTTGTTCTTTTTGACAACTGTTTTGAGCTTCTGAATGGTATTTTACCTTTGTGGCACAGGAATTTGCAAGTAAAAACTGTTGAACAGCACTCCTCTAATTCACAGGACTATCATAAGAGAATTGATGACAACAAAAACAAGTCAGAAAAGAGTTCTTCCTTGACAAGAAAAAGTCAGTCAAGAATTCCAAAGGGAAGCGTTTCACATCTGTGATTAAATAAATGCTGTGTTTGTAATAAAAAAATGTATTAAAACAACCTTAAGGACATTTTAAAGTATCTTCTACACTTCATGTTAAATGCTAGTATTCAGATAGTCTTAATGCTAAATAGTACATATTTTGTCAACTGGAACAGGTTTTTTTTTTCCTCTAAATGCTAATAGGAAACAACAAAAACAAATCCCCAAATTGTACAATTTGATTTTGCTTTTTGCTGCGGAGGCCGGGCTGGTGTCTTCAGCACCTCTGCACAGCTTCACTGACACCTGCACTGATGGCACTGACGCACGGCCAAGGTATTCAAGATTAAAGAAGGTACTGCAATGGAAGGAGAATTCAGCTGAAACAACTGAAATCTCAAGGAAGCTGAAATTCCCTTCTCAAAATACAAATATCTATCAATTATACTGAGAAAACTATTTAAAAGGCTCCGTGCTTGACAATGTGTGAAGAATAATGATATGCTTAGGAAGACTTGAAAATAGGTGAAAAGGCTGTTCCTCAGGAAGACTCTCTAGCTGCTCAAAGATTTCTCAAGCCCAGTGTGTCTGGTCAAACCAAAGGCTTCCACTCCAGAGATGATTCCAAACCAGCAGACCGGAAGGGGGAAGAAGGAAACCCCGATTAGGAGTTGTTTTGAAATCAGGAGTTCAGGCCTCCCGCACTCCGCACAGGATCGCACGTTCACCCCGCTCCACCCTCCTCACTCCTGGTTTCCCAGCTGACGCCCCCTCAGCCCCAGGACAGCAGCACAGTCTGCTGGTGACAGCTGCTCCTGGCCACCCCACCAGACCGAACCCGAACCCCCTAGCAAGGCTGATCCTGGAAGGCGGTACCGGGTGGAGCTTCCAGCTGCGGATGAAGACAGTCACGCTCAGTTCCTCAGAAGCACGCAAAAAATAGTTTGGTCTTGACCCCTGCAAACCCGGTGGAAGCTGCAAAGCTGTACAACCTTACTTCCCTCCTGGATGGAAAAGTAGTGCAACGCGGTTTCACTGACTTCATGCCAAGTCAATCTTTAACTCACCAGCAAATGAAAAGCAGAACATAATTATACACACATTAGAGCAAGTGCTAGGCGTTCCTTATGAATTAAAAGGGCAAAAACATAGCAGTTGCATTTTTGTAACTGTTTCCCAAACAGTCAAAATTCTGCAGCATTAAAATACAGAGAGCGCCAGCTGGCAAGAAAAACATCTTCCCATTGACTTTATCATCTGTCACAAACTGACACTTTAATGAGCAGAACTTTTAAAAATACATACCTATGAATCAATTAAAATATCCAGAGAAGTAAACAGAACAGCTCAAAGGAGCACAAAACTACAATACAGGTTCCTTTTAAAAATGGCTTCTCAACTATTTTCCCTGTCTGTCCATCACAGGAAAAACCTTAACCGAGTCATTTCCTAGAGAAATAACATTTATGTAGCCAAGGTTCTGCAGCTGGAGCAGGGAAATGCACAATATTATCGGGTGGTCTCTTACAATACAGGACAAAGAATTACTGTATTAATAATAGTAGACACAGTATATTTTTTATTGCATAAATTTCAAAATTAGCCATGTTAACATATAGGAGAGATTTTCTCACTACCGACTAAAACCTACAACCTAAGATTCATTGATAAAGTAACAGGCCATTTTTCATATTCTGTCTGCTGTATTAGTTGAAAGACCAAGACCAGTGCAGCTTCAAGTACTTGGCATATGGATCACAGTGCTAAAACATTCCACATTGCACTTTTACTGCAGAAATTCATTTCCAGGTAAGAACACAGCATTGCTTTTATTTTAGTTGCTAACGAGGATAATTGGCAGGCAACACTGCTGCTGCTCGAGATCTGTTCTTTATATGGATCTCTGAAGTCCACATGTGCACACAGTGGTGACAGAAATATTTTCCATATGAGCCACCACACATTTTAAGGTTCCTCAGTGTGCACAAGGTGAGTCCATCAATCACTTTCTGTGCTCAATAACAATCAACCAGGAAGTTAAAAACGTAAGTGACAACTAGAGGGCAATGATCAGCTTCAGTTGCTCTGATCAATCCATTTAAACTCCCTGAGTCTCTGCTGAGAACATTTCCCTGCTTTAATTAGATCAAAGGCAGCACAAGATTTCATGAAAATACATTTTCTCGAACCAAAACTGTTACAACTTCAATTTTTAAAAGAGCCTGAAAGCAAAATACAGTTTATGTCAAGACATGTGAGCTACAGAGAGTGTCAACAACACACTGTTGGACAAGGTGTTTTTCCAGTTCATTTCCACTCTCTTTTACCAGGGAAAGTAATTGCTCTGGACTTCATTAGGCTACTATAAAGTTATGACAGGGATAAAGAAAGGCAAAGCTCTAAAGCAGAATCACTGCTTTCAGAAGATTTACTTAGGAAGGCATATTATGGAACAAAACTACCCAATGACTCCTTTAAAATGCATCACTATACATCTCATTTCAGCTAGAGCAAGGCACAAAGTGTATCACGTGTGTTTTCGGCTAGTAAATTCATGAGATGGAATATTTTGTATCTAATAGTACTATGCTTGATGAATTGTTTCCTAAATGACAAATGAGTAGCTGAAATCTTCTGCTTTGGTATGAAATAAGAACCTGATGAAAAACTGCTCTGATGAGAACAAAAAATCTGGAAAACCGCTCTTCGTAAATCAAGTAGCAACTTTTCAGAGTGCAGCAAGAGCTGCTCTATTCCCTTACTTCAGATTTCTCATATTAAAAATGCATAAAGTCCTTCTTTAGGGATACGACATACTTTCTTTTTTTTTTTTAAATAAAGATCTTTCTGTCCTACCACACACTAAACATTACACGTATCTGCCAAAAAGAATGTTAGTAAAACAACGGAGCCTAGAGTTTTTACATGCTCACATCACCAAGCTATAGCCTTATAAAAACTTTTTGTAGAAAATCTGAGCAGAACACTACCATCTACTGCTGCAGAGTATTGTATTTCTCTGTATTTCAGTAAAGAAAAATCCACAAATTACAGCCATCTCTCACAGAAAGTATATGTATATCAAATCAAAAGAACCTAACTCTCCTTTAGGACCTATAGGCTTTTGTACAAAACAAAACAAACCTCACAACAAACCCCCAAAACTAACCCAAAACAAAACAACAGCTTTTTACACATGAAGCAAGGCAATCCTAAAATGTCTGGCAACAAAAATCATTCACAATCTGTCTTAATAGGTAGGAAGAAAATAGAACTCCGACAACACGATTTTTGACAAGACATTATACTTTGCTTACCTCACCCCCAGGTCTCGCTAGCCCTGCTGTCTGAAAGCAGAGCAACGTTAGTATCAGGTAGCTGACAAACATCATTACCCCACGTTAGAGCCACTCCGGAGGAGAAAGCCCTCCGCCAAGTACTAACAGCTAGCAGATGCACTTGTGTCTGGGCACGGCAGCCCTCGGATCCCGTAGGTCCGACCCCGTCTCGCTCTCCCGCTCCGAGCGCACTCCCTGCACCACCAGGAGCTTTGCTCCCGCCACTGCTCTGAAGACAACTGGTAAGTTGATCTCTTCATGTAATGACTTCTCCCTGCTGGGGGAGGGGGCTCAGCCAGCAATGGGCTGGGGGCTGCAGTCAGTAGAAAGCAAAGGGGAGGGACAGAAACGGTCACTGCCAAGTTATGCATCTGCTGTGATTCATGGAACGAGCTACAGGGTAACCTTTAAAGCACGAGGAGGTTTGGCAATGCGTTATTGACTTAGGCAGGCATGATTGGAGAAACAGGCTGAAGCCGCTTGCAAAAGATGCCTGTTGATGGTTAGACAGCATGTGCTACTTAAAGGTACAGCACCTCCTTTTATTGAAGACATTTATAAGAAATAAATCATAAATTAAAACCTAATCAGGAAGCAGCCTATGGTTTTGCAGTCAGCCCCACACCAGCACACTTCTGCAACCGGAACGGCCTGATCCTGCCAGGGACTCGCCCGAATCTCCTGGCCCACAGGGAACCCAAACGTCCATTCTCCCTCGAGAATCTCCCAGCTGCTTCCTGCAATGGCCCCATCCGTTAGGATAATCCTGGAGCAGGGTAGCGATGTAATCTCTCTTTCATATTATAGCTGAATATAAGAAATTTTGATTCCTAACAGTCCAACACATCGAATAACCGCTTTGTCTTAAGCAAGCAGAAGTGCAAGCCTTTGAAAATGAAGCATTTTCTTTTAGAAGATGGGTAAGACCTATTTTCAAGTAAAGAAGAAAGCAGTATCGAAAGCCCGACACAAAGCTGAACCATTAATATTACATCTCACACGCAGACCACTGAGTGTTTGTCCCCCAAATGAGTGACATTGCCAACAGAGCTCGAAAAGTTGGAGGCTTCCCTTTAGTCGAGTATGCCTCATCGTAACCTCTAGCAATAGAAATTTTCTTATGGTAAACTAAGCAACACAGAAATACAGAACATAAAAGAAGTTTTGAACCCCAATGAACTATGACATTCAACAACAGAAGAGAGCAACTCTTTAATAACTTAGACGGGATGCTCCCTTTTCCTTCCTTTTCTCATTTTAAGCAGCTTCTAACTTCACTGTTACCTAGTTAAGTATTTTATCATGGCAATATGAGACATTATGTCTTTCTTAAAGTTCCAACCCCTGAAGTCAAGAAATCATACTATATTCTCATCTTTCACGTAAATACATATTTCTTATCCTTATGGTTGCAGGGGAAATCTCAAAAATATGACCCAAGAATAACCTTGTCTCATATGTCAGACAGTAAACCACATGAACTCAGAATGCAGGTACTTTAAAACATCAAGATTGTAGGAGGCGGGAAGTAAAATTTTTGGTGAAATTGAGAAGCAGACCACTACCATGTATTAGATTTGTTTTTGTAATTTGGAAAGCTTTGTATATACAGCTGAATATGTCAGACTTCTCACCCTTTTTTTAAACCAGCTTTATGAGCCTTTCTTTTCCTCTGCTATGAGAGGTGAAAGTCGCAAATATTTTCTGTCTTTTAATATTCAAACGAACCTTATCAACAGAAGACTTTCATGTATTAGAGAGCTTTCAGAATTGTAATTAAATACAGTCAAACTCCTAAACCAACACAGAAAAATTAGTATTCTCACTGCTGCTTAAAGTCCAAAATCTGCTGTATTTGAATGTGGCTATCTGATTCTCCAGCATAGTAAAATCTGAGCTGCATTAACTAGACACCCTTGTCACTGCGCCTCTACCTTCTCAGGCCTTTCCTTTCACAGACTACAACAATTGTCCATAAAGACAAATCTCTTCTGCCCAACCGGCCCGTGTCTCTTCCACACGAGAGAACAACCAGTCCTCAGCTCCCGGAGCAGCAGCCCACGCTTCACAGGTCAGCCGCTTCCTTCCCAGGCTCCACGCGCAGCGCCCGGGCCCGGCAGCACCCCCACCCAGGCGGGGAGCCGCGCAGGCCGCAGCCATCAGCACCCACGCCATCAGCACCCACGCCATCAGCACCCATGCCATCAGCGCCCGGGGCCATCAGCGCCCGCGGCCATCAGCACCCGCGGCCATCAGCACCCGCGGCCATCAGCANGCGCCCGCGGCCATCAGCACCCGCGGCTCCGCGGCACGAGACACCCCCCACCCCCCCCCCCCCGCCCCGCCCCCCCCCCCCCCCCCGGCCATCAGCACCCGCGGCTCCGCGGCACGAGACACCCCCCACCCCCCCCCCCCCGCCCCGCCCCCCCCCCCCCCCCCGGCCATCAGCACCCGCGGCCATCCGCACCCGCGGCCATCCGCACCCGCGGCCATCCGCACCCACGGCCATCCGCACCCGCGGCTCCGCGGCACGAGAGCCGCTCCAGCTCCCTGCCCCTGCGGAACGCACACCCTGACAACATCTCGCAGGCCAGGGCGAGAGCTCCAGTACGGAGCTGGTGAGCGGCTCTTGTGAACGAGCACAGGCAGCTGGCCACAGAGCTCAAAGAACGGTGACCGACAGCCCAACCTGCAGCTTTGGAAAATCTGACACTATAACCTCAACAGTACTTTCTGACAAAACCCATCCAGAACACTCTACTACTATGTTGATCTCACAAATACAACACCTTCCTTCAAGACTTGAAAGAAGAATTTTCCCCCTTTTTAAGGCAAGCTGAAGGTTTGCAGATTGTACCAGTGTGCTGACAGCTAAATGTAGAGCTGCCGTTACAGGGACTTTGTACACTGCTTGCCTATGGCAAAGCCTCTGACTGCAAATGTAAAGCCAAATAAACTTAAGGAAATTTTCCATCAAAACTCTGTCATGGAGCCAACCTGTCCTTCTGTATTTTTTTAACTATCTAGATGTACCATGAAAGGAAAAAGGATAGTGAGCGAACTGCCAACTAAACCGGAGTTCAAAACACTTCCAACATGAGAGCTCCAACTATGATACTTAAAACGACAGTTTCAGTGCTTGAAAAAGTTTAAAAAGAACAAACACACCATTGAGATCTTGCAGTGTGTAGCAGAAACTCCAGTGATTAAAGTTGCCTTACGCAGATTGACTACTGTTTCCAGCCTTGTGAAGAACTGCAGAAAAAGGCAAAGTTAACTAATTTTTGTGACTAAATATACAGCATAGGCACAAAATTGCCAGTCCTCTCTTTTTTAATGGCAAGTGAAAAAGCAAAACTAAAAAATTAGGAGTAACTGTGTTTTTAGTATTCTCTCTGCTAATTATTCCAGAAAGCAGTAAATCTTCTGTAAATGCTAATGAACATTATCAAAGTCTATCTGAATATTATTAGGGCAGGTTTCTGAGCACAGAAAATTGTGCCACATTCCCATTTAATAAGTTGTATAACTAATGATTTCCATATGCATTTCATTCTTCCTCTACAAAAACATACAGGCAGAACTCCCTGAAATCCAGAAGCCGGTGTTCTGTTCTCCATATTATGACAAGAGATCTGTCCATACCTGCTACTATGTTTTCAAGCTTTATCCAACTGAACTGGATGAATTGTGCCTGTTCACAACCACAGCCTTTCTCCACAGCACAGAGTAACCTGAAACTCAGCACTATGCCAAACTTGCACTGCTGTGACCAAGATCAGAATTTCTCTCCAAACCTCAACAATCAGTGCACTAGAGATTAGAAAACCAGAGGTGGAATAGGAAAAAAATGAGCTTATGACTGAAGAGCTATTTCAGATACAAAGTTCTGCAGCAGCAGATAGAGGAACAAAAATACCTTGCAATACTAAAATGGAAGAAATTAAATAAAATATCGCTGATTTCAACACAAAAGCATCTCTGCTTTTACATAGGAACATACAAACATAGCAAAACAATACCATAACTATTTTAGGCATATAACTTGAACAGAAAGTAAAAAGTATATATATATTTTTTCTAAATGCCACAAACAAACAGAAAAAAACCATCAGAATCTTTTGAGGAAAGTTCCTACCTCTTACTCTCAGAACTTAAACTACACAACGGATCTCTGGATAGCATAGTTCTCATTTAAAAAGTACTGACTTTCATCTGTGAACAAATTAGCTGTCAGTCTCAAGAGGCTTGTAAATATTGACCAGTTGATGAACTTTGCTTACTACCTACCTCCCGAGGCAATTGCACATAACTCTCAAACAAGGACAAGTTTGTTCAACTTAGCAAAGGCAAGCAATTTCTCTTCCACATCTCTCAGCTGTGCTGTGATTCCATGTGTAATCATGAACAGTATGCTCAGGTAAAATCACTCACAGTCACTTCTTTCTGCGAAAGGTGGATTTGCATAGAAAGTTGACCAAATTCCTAGTACAAAAGTAGTAGTAGTAAGAGAAAACTTGAGTCAAACATTTTAGAGACTTCCTTTCTACTTCCTACAGCTTCAACGTTTGTAGAACTCAACTCACAAACTCTTAAAGGAAGATAACATGAAGTATAACTAGAAATTTCAGGCTGAACCACTTCAGAAGAGAATGATGACTTCTGTGTATTTCAAAGTATTAATACACACAAGTGAAAACCAGTCTAATTAACTTTTTACCCCTTTTGAAAGGGGCATTCTCATACACTGAACCTAAATTTTATCAGCATCTCTATCTTTGTTGGCCAAGAACAGAAGAAATTACGACAGGTATAAGAAGGACCAAGAAGGCATATTTTGACTTTTAAACACATCATTAAACAAACCAAAACCCACACAGCTTGGGAAGGAAGTCAAAGTGTGAGCTGTGTATTAAGTATATGGAGCCCTATGAGAGCAAACCCCAGACACAAAGCGGTTTGGAGGAAACAAGTCCCAGGGCTTGACACGTGTTTCAGTGCATCTCAGCACTTCTTCTTGGTTGAAGCCTTCACTCAATTTAAGTATTTCAGACACTAACAATCTTCCAAGTAACTCCCAATGTTTTATTTGTACCCTTTTGCTTGATTTTTTAATTAAGAAAGCATCTGACTTCACATAATTCCTTGTTCAGAGGAAGCCTTAGGGGGCTAGTTATGCCCATAAAAGAATTCCTTCCAAAACTGAAATATTGACTGGCCACCAGTATACACCATTGCACGCGGCAGAATGCCTTCCGCTGTTAACTTCCATAACAAAGCTAGGGATATTCGTATCTCTCTGCATGTCTAATCCGTTTCTGATCTCACTGTGCAGTTATGGAAAAGACAAAGGGATGCTGTGGAAAAAAGATCTTTAAAGAGTTGTTAATAAATTATTCCATACAGTTGCTTTGTGCCCTAATTCTTTTATTAGTTAACCACTTTCCAACTTGCCTTTCAGCTTTGATTCCTGTTTATTTCCCTTTCCCAATGGAACAATCCTCATTTAACCACTTGCTTCTCATCTAAAGTCACTCCAAGTTCTGGATTTTCCTCTGTTTCTCATATTTTTGTTTTCTTGTTGTGAGGAAATAGAGATACGATCAGATCAGTTTGGAAAGTACACCATTAAAAAAGGTTCTGCATCCTGTGGAAATGGCATTACAAAGCTTCAAAGAGGCATTTGTATATAATTAGGTCAGCCCAGCTTACCTTACATCACTAGAAGTGTGTCAGTTACTTCAGTAATAGCACGTTAGTCTTCACTATCATCTTCTGTTTCCCCTCTTTCTACCACGGTACTGGCAGTGCATGGTGCTTTTAAGCTACACTGAAATCCTGAAAAGGAAATACGAGCATTTCCTTCCTCTTCTCCCTACTCTTAACTTGTTAAAGCTCAGACTTTTGGTTCCAAAGCCAGACTTTACTGAAAAGGTCCACCTTCAAAGAACTGAGTATTAACCTCAAATTGATTTATCATCTTGAATCCTTCCTTCAGTACTAAATCTATTATCCCTTTCTCTTTTCTGGCATTGCAATGTACTAGAGGGAGAAAAAGACCCTTGGTTGTCACCTGCCCAGGGCTGGGCTAGAATGCATATTTTTCATGGCCATATTCCCGTTTTCTGTATTTTGATGACAGAATTCTGGTTTATATCCCAACTTCTCAAAGCACCTCTTTGCCTCCCCAGACAGCAGTTGCATAGTGCAAGTAGAATAAGACGACATTTATGAGACATTCCTTCCTCTGCCCAACACTACATTTTGACTACAAAACAAGTGGACACCATGCTTTGCACTTCTTATTTTTAAGAATACCATTTATTTTGTGACAAAACAGGGCTAGCAGTAGTAGAAACCAAGTAAGGAAGAGGGTAAGAGACTGTATCAGGCAGCACACAGTCTCGAAATATAGGTAGCCTTGAGAAAGGAGCCAGTATTGCACATATTACACACACTATTTAGGACTAAGTTCAGCATTCCTCCCAACAAAGAACAGTAAATCTCAGACCAGCAGTCGAACAGCTGCAGCACCAGAGCCAAGGACGGCTCTGCAGCACAGGCACCTCCGCCTCTGATGTCACACGGGTGCTGACCCAGAGCCTGCTTCAGATCCAAGAGAAGAAAGGAAAAAAATCTTGGAAGACCTGTATTGATGATCAAATTGGATTTTCTGTAGCATATGGAAATACTAGGTTTCTCCTCTCTTCTGACAGGAAAATGAAAATAGCTGTGTGTTGCCAACGGAAATGTATATACTTGGCTGAAGACTTGCAATGCTGATCAAAACACACTGGATTAAGCACTCATCCTGAAATCAAACACAGGAAGAAGGAGGAAGATTTCCAAAGCCAGACAACCCAGATACCTGAAGTGAGCAGAGAGGACTCATCTCATTGTAATGTAACTTACACTTTGGGCAGCAACCACATCCCAGCTTCCCCCATTTAGTTAAAGAACTCCTGAGCCAAAGATGCAGTTTTTCCTTCCCAAAATCTCCTCATGTTCTATTTGATGTCACCTTCTATTCACCACCTCATCCAATAAGACCATCTGATCTAAGCGTACTATAGCATACAACCTGCCCCTAATTGCTCTGCGAATTAAAAGAATTAACACTAGCCTAGGTCAAAATCTACCCCGTTAGCAGACTAAATGCTCACTCTTCATCACCGAAGTCCACGCCGGGTCAAGAACGCACAGCACCAACAGGTCAGCTACACTGCTGCTGCAAATTAGGTACAAATTAGAAGCATAGCTTGAGCGAAAGAACAAGGCTTCTCTTTCTCTGCAGATGTATACCATATAAAAAACGAATGAACTCTTTTAATTAAAGAGAAAATGTGTATCTTTACTCTCTTGATGAAAACAAAATTCTGAGGAAAAGCGACTGTTTACAGAATAGATTATTTGATTGTTTATCTTATAAGTGTGCTTGTTTTCAAAGCAATCCCATTAAGCACACATTGCCCATTAGAAGCAAATTAACTATCAGTGTATGTGGAGATTTCCAGCTGTCTGGACTCTGGAAAGTGGTTCCACATGCTTAAAAGTCTGGGAAGCACATAGGTAGAGCAGATACCTGGACTTCACTCTGTTTTTCTAGGCATCTTGCGACCACACATGCCATTTACAAAGAGCAAATGGCCAATTCTTGTGCATGGTTGATTTCTGCCACGCAGGAAATTGGAAACATAAATAATAAAGCTACAGGTTATGTTAAATCTTGAGCCACATGTCTTGTATATGAATTCTGAAAATTCATATGCAGCTCAAACTAGATAACAAGGATCCTAAAATAATTATGCATTCTTCTGTCTCAAATATTTCATTTACTATAGGATCAGTAACTCACAAAACTGATAAATACGTGTATGAACAGCTGATAAGCCTCTGAGTACCCAGGGCACGTCCAGCGTAACTTGGAAGGTGCTCTCCTGAAGCAGACAACTGAAACAAGTTCAGTCAGTACTGTCACGTTCTCCCATGGACAAATGGCATGCCTAAATTCAGGAACAGTTCCCTACTATATAAGGAGGAAAGTCAAGCCGAAAATGACCACATGAAATAATTCAATATTCTGAAAACATTTTTTAATGTTACTTAGCATGCCACTTCATTTTTAAGCAGTTATTTACAATTATTAGCTACACAGCTTAAACTACAGTATACAGCGTAAAATCTCAATATAATGGTACAAAATCTGGAAATACTGTTTGCTGATAACAAGGTGCAAATAAATATGAGTACTAAGAACACCAACAAAAAAGGAACTTAAAAGGCCACATAGAACAAAGAAAGTGAGGAAACATTCTCTACGTATGTTTTGAAAGACGCAAATGGTGCCGATTACTTTATCCCCATACTCAGACTGTCTACATGGGTTAAAGCTAGCAATAACACCAGTTCTAATCTTAAAGGTCCGCCGAGAGACATAAAACTTGACTGTTTGAGAAATCTGGTTGTAAAAGCACATCTGTGCAGCCAACACCATCACACGGCTGGAAAACAATCAGAATTCCAACAAAAAGCAAGTGAACAAAACCACAGAAAATTCCTCCAGTGTGGAAGGAAGATTTCCTCCCGAAGATTTCCTGCACAGTTCCAAGTCTTTTCAATACAGTAACTTCATATTTGTATGGACTGTGCCTTAAATAATTTCCAGCCAGTGTTTCAGGGAAGACTTCCTCGCAATGAACTATTTCTCAATGAATATACCACTTGATATTTCGATACAGCTCCACGCACTAGCTCACATTCAATGAAACAAGTAACACCATTCACCAGTTAGCTATTTTCCCAGTCTAGCAGCATTACAACCCCGCTGTTCTGTTGGTAGCACGCTTAGTTTAGATTTGACTTGCCTTTTTCCCGTTTTTCGCAAACCACCTATCACAGCTGTTTCATATACACTGTCAAGCACAAGCATCCAAACCAGCTGCAAAATTAAAAACTAAAAAATATCATTTCTCCCATTTTTAATTTTTTGTTTGCTCATTTAGAGTTTCTGGGGATTTTGTTTAGTTCGCTCATTTCACTGTGGATATTACTGTACGAAAAGATGACTCTTGAAAGATAACGAACTTTGTGATATTTCCTGTAGGAAATAAACTCTGCTAGAAAATAGTGTCACATACCAGCCAACACTTGAGGAAGCTGGAGAGGGACTTCTCAAGGCGTCAAAAGGACACAATTGTCCTACAGTCCGCACCCCCAGGCTACCCCAGCAGAGCTACGAGGACTTCCAGTAGTTAACAGCGAACTTCCCAAGAGGCTTCATGAACTCGATCAGAGCACCCAGACTCACAAAGTGTCCTGGTCTAATGGTCCAAATTGTTAGTGACAGGAATTTGTCCAAGTTATTTTACCCCAAGATGAATGATCACTTAGTCAGAATCACCAAACCACACTAGCCAGGTGCACATTATAATCATGCTCCAACAGGAAAGAAAATACCATCTTAATTCATAATACATAAGGAGTAGGATTCTTATAAAGCTGCTGATCAGTCCGATCACTGATGACCTAAAGCGCTACAGATATTTCACACTTCGCCTCATCACACAGAAGCGATTGCAGAAAAAGCACATCTCCAAAAAAAGACTATTATTTTGCTCTCTTCAACTGAGAAAAGTTCTGACACCCAAGGGCCCTCACATTAACAAGTAAGCCTGTGGTATAACACAGAACTGAATTTTCTTTTAAACAGTCTCCTAAATGCGAAGGTTAGTAGTCAAGCCAACAAGTCATCGTTCATGCCAGCAGCAATTTAAAAAAGAATTACTCAAAGCTACATAGCAAACCATGGCACGAGCTGGTGAGGGATGGTAAGTATGAGCCATCCCACAGCCACTCTGCTGATGGACTTGGAAACCCCCAAAGACCAAACCCAGAGCTTGCCATGACACTAGACAGCTCCCCGAGGAACGCTATTGATTATTAATACTCGTCAGCTGGGAAAAGGCTACACACATACATAAATTCCCCAAACTACAAATAAACAAAACCAGACACCCATTTCCACACTGGCGGTTTTGTCTATTTAAGTTTGCAGATTTTTCACTACTTGTTTTCAAAGCAAGTTCACCATTAAGTAAGGTCATCTTATCCCTTTCCAAGGAAACACACCAAATAAAGTGCAATGCTAAGGTTTTCAGCTATGTTCTCACGCAGACACAATAAAAAATACCGAAATGATGTTTTGAACTGTTAGGTGTAGAATCTCTTCTTTTTTGTGTCCTCAGGCCTGCAAAGTAAGTAACAGTTTTATACTGTCTTAGTCAATTTATATTTAACCAGAAAAGGTGGGACTGACTGGAGATTGTTTGCTTCTCTTTCAATCTCAGCAAACATTTCCTTCATTTTTATAGTACCACAGACAGATTTTTCCCTTCTTTTTTTTTTTTTTTTACTAAAAATCATTGTTTTTTTTTNNNTCAGCAAACTTTTCTTTCTTTTTTTTCTTACCACAGAAAATTTTTTCCTTTTTTTTTTTTTTTTTTTACTAAAAATCAGTGATATTCTTCTGTCTCACTAAATGTTTCACAGATAAAAACTCATAGTGCAAAAGTCTACACACTATGCTAGAAGAGAAGCCTAGTTCATATAAAATATGTATTGTTTCAAATTTCTAAATGTGCAAGTAGGTAAAGAGAATACTTTAGTATACCTGCTAAAATGTGATGGTAAATGGCATTACACCAATTCAATCTGCCACGGACCACTGGAGACTACTTATCTAAAGCCAACATAGACAAAGATTAAATCAAGCATTTATCTATGAATTAAAGTATTTCTTATGAAGTATTATAATGGAAGATTAGGCATTCATCTTAAAAGGGCTTTTAAAATCTCATTCTTTAACTTTCCAAGCATTCCTCTTACATCAAACAGATTAACGTTAATCTAAATGTAGTACTTTCCATTTACTTTTTCGCAGCTTTTCCAACCTTTCACTTCCATGTTCTCAGCTATCCCTCTTCCCTCGATGCCATTTTCAGGTAGACTCCTCTGTAATACCCATTATTAGCTCCTGTTTCCTCACGATCTCTCAGCTTGATTGCTACCACCAGATAACAAAAAAGCTACTGTGCCAGTATCTTAAAGGGAAATCAAAATCACTGCTTCGCCAACAGGTATTTGTAAACAGCCTTGGGCATGGTCTTACAGGTGAATACTAAGTTTAAACGTAAAACATTTAGTGTAAGTGCCACATATAGCTTATTTTTTCTCTTATTTTCATGTCTCGTGTCATTAGTACAAAAGAATCAGCAGGTTCTATGTTAACTAATTCTTAGGACATATAATGTATTGCAACTTCTGAAGATTTTTTGCAACCTAGAGACACTAAAAGTGTATAGTAATTAGATTTCAATTTGTAAGCTTCTCTCTAGGAAAAAAACAGGCCTTTTGCTTTCCTCTAAAAAACTGACAACGAAGGATTCAAAGCCAGATACTGTACTTAGTTTCACTTATTAAAGTAAATATTCTGATGCCTATACATGCAAAATGATCAATATATCTAAGAAGAAAGAAAAAGTTCCTAGAAATCTCTATCCAAGATCACTGTTATATGTATAGGGAGAGTATAATCAACTTTAAGTGTATTAAGAGATTACCAGATAGGTTCTTCAATACCTCTATCCTACTACCCCAATACTTTGAATCATTGCCTTTTAAATTTGCGTAGGAGTCACAGACTATATTCCCTTCATTGTGAAGAAAAATACAGTACACATCTATAATTCCACATCGAGCCTTCGTGCTACTCACTGCCAAGGTGGTTTGGCAAGCAGTGAAGCTATTTCAAAGGAAAACATATAGGGCCTCACTCAGCCATATTAATGCTCCGTCGCATTCCTCTTGCAATATTATACTGCCCATAGGCTTATTTAAGTACAAGACCATCTTCAGCAAGCAGGGCTTTCACAGTAAGGACCTGTGTGGAAAATCCAACATCAGCACCAACACTTAGTTTCCACCTTCACACAACAGCCATATTACTAAAAGAACTTGTAGCTACATTAGAACAGAAAGGGATGTATAAGTTTAGAATTGAAATCAAATCAATCAAACTTTCCCAATGAATTTCAAAATTAAGGAAGTCTGCTGATGTCACCTGGTCATTTTGCATAAAAATTAAAAAAAAAAAAAAAATCAAAAAACCCTACAGACTTCAATATATAAGCACATATCCCACAGCAGCACTGCTGAGAGTAACTCTAGACAAAGAACTTTTTTTCATGGGCATAACAGGGAGAAAGTGGGGACTGAAAGAAAATAACATTCAGCCACCTCTTCCCTAACAAACATCTTCTCAAAGCACGTTTATATTATGAGTAGTTTAGCACACTGTTTTAATTGGAAGTATACGTAAGTTTTTAATCCAAAAGAGAGTAAACACTCATTATGCTTCATTTAACAGTCCTCTTACAAACTGAAAACCACCAGGGAAATTTGATCAGTTACAGTATGGTGCATCTTACACTAAAAGGACAAAGAAATTGTCAGAACTATAGTTCTGAAAAGAAGTGCTGAAAGCAAGATATCCTCTTGCATTTATATATGTAACAAAAAGCAACTAAGAATTTGAAGCCAAACTCATCAATGTAATTCCTAAAGCATAATAAGAAAAGACAGCAGGTAAGAGCTGCTGTGCAATGACTGTTGCTAGTTTAGCAGACATGATCAGAGTTTAGGAACGTGATTTTAAGATAGCTTTGTTCTTACTTCGGTTTTAGTACGACTAGACAGAACATTTTTGTAAGAGTCAAACTTTTGAATGTATTGCATGCCGGACCCATCTTGGTCCTAATTGTACAGTAAGTGTATAATTGACAGAATCACAACATTTCTGAGCTGGAAGTTGCTTTAAAATTACTTTCAAGTTCAGAAAAGTGGATGGAATTATGTTTAAGAAATACAGTCATTTAGTTTTACACAAAATTAAGTCTAATGAATTTGCTTAGAAGAGACTTGTCAGGGAACATATGATAATTCTGCCTCTAATTCTGCAGTTCTGCCATAATTCAATCAAGCTTCAGCATACCCCCAGTTTAACGCTGCTATCACTACTCACATCAATCACACAGTACTTAAGCTGAACATACACGCGCTCAGTCTGTGCGGACACTCTGTAAAACAGAAATTCCCAGGAATAAATTGAGCATACAAACCTACTATTTAAGGAGATTAAACCCACTAAAATAGTAACAGAATATACACACCATTCTTCTGAAATTGACTGATACTACTTTCTTCTATCTCTTGTATCACACTTTTGCTAACACCATCTTAAGATTTTTAGACTAGTTCTGTATCATTTCATATAACAGGCTATGAAGTCTTAAAAATGGACCTAATTCTGTCTCCATTTGGAAAATAACACAGCAAAACCCAATTCTTGAAAAAGATCTTACAGTCCCTCTTTGTAGATCAGCAGCTGGTCAGGGAATAATCTCGCTTTTAACAACTAAAATTCCAACCAAGTCCAAGTTTAAACAGATACTCAGAAATATTTTTTGTGAAAATAAAAATCTTAAACTCCTATCTGTGATTAATTCTACTTTCTCCAATAACTTATGTCAAGGTCCTCCTTCCAACTGACATATACACATCTCAAGCGTTCTCTGGTGAACATTATACCGTTTAATGGGCACACACCATGCACAGAGCTCTCTTTAGTTTGTTAAAACATGAGTTCATTACACTCATCAGCCACGGGAAAGCTGAAGAAAAAAACCTGAAGTCATGAGCATAAATAACTTCTTTAGCCTTCAAAATGAAAGCAGGGATGCTCCATTCAGGATGTAAACAGCAACAGATACAGCTACCAAACTCAACTGGCACAGGACTGTGACCGCCAGCCTTACGGAGATTCAGCACTGGTCTTCATTTTCCTGGTGCTATTTCCAAATCTTCTGCCTTTCTGCCTCTTTTGTCTGTTTGCTGGGTATTTTGTTTTGGTTTTGGCTTGAAGAACCGCAAATGCACAGCACCTCTGGGGCTGTACCTTGTGCAACTACAGCCAAACAGCCACCCGCCAGTTCACAGAGGGTCTGACCACGACGACTTCACGTATTCCGGCAGCCGTTATCATCACGGGCTGTCCTTCGGCACACCTGTTCTACATCTCCACCTGCCTTGTCCATACACGTAAAAAAGGTGCTGTAACTTTGTAGCATTCACTAGGTTGTAAAACTGAACATAATACATTATACAAATACACAAAAGCCTTTGATTCTCTCAGGTCAACATTTCCAGGGAGGAAGAAGGACATACTTTAGAGGAAGAGCTGAGGCCTGAACATATGCTTGCCATAACCAGTGTGGTGTCAGTTAATAAAAACTGGAAAGAAGGACAGGGTACTTCATCCAATATCTCTTTATGAATACATCTAAATCACACCCTTAGACACCACATAAACAAAGCAAAATATCATACACACAACAGGCCTGAAGAAAAGGAGAAACAGAAGGCCCTTTGCTAATTTTCTAGCTAACAGCAAGCGCAATATTCCCCTTTGGAAAAGGAGCTGGAGGCCAGTGGCAAAACCAGAACAAATTAGCTTTATTGGCCTGGGAAGTTTATGATTAGCACGGGAGGTCCGAAGCCTGCTGATGACTACAAAAATAACATTTCACTTTGATGCACATCTATCAACTCTCACTATATTAAAATGTTTTCCTTTCTAAATGTGGGTTTCAGCTGCTGTGTCTGGCCACCATGTGATATGAAAGTTAGGATCTTTAGACTATGTAACATTGTTTTTCTAATCAATATTTTGTATAAGAGAAGTTAGCAAACACTGAATATTCTGTGTGCTCATGTGTTTGCAGCAATTTTAAAAGACTTTAAATTAATATGAAATATTCGTTCTTGAAAACATATACTGGAATGAGATGACCAGGCTTGCCGCTAGAAGCAAGATATTTTAGGAAAAACTGAGTGGACAGTTCTGATTTTGTTTAAACGAAACTATGGATAAGTAGACAAAATCTGGCTGCATAAAACAAGATCAAAACTGCACAGTAAAAGCGTGTGAACTACTAAATGTTCACCATACATCCTCTATCGAACATATTGGAAAGAATTAGTTTGCGTGTTGGCAGAAGTACAGCACCTTAAGCTCTTGTGCAATAAAAATGTCAGACACAACAAACAGACTTTACGATACAGTATTCTTCTTGAGGGTTTTAATGTTTGTTATAAACTGATATATAAGGTAAATCTTTCTTTGCGGCTGTCTTCAGTATCTTTTTCAGCCAGAGGCAAATGTGCCAACTCAACCTCTGACTTGAGGGTCTGGCTTCCCTGAAGATGAGTTGTCTTAAATTAGGTTTATAGTAAGTAAGAAAGAAGCAAATAAAGAATACATGTCTTGAGAAGGACACAAAGACATTCACAGAAACTGCTGGAAACTTACAGCTTCTTGTTTGGTTGTTTTACAACGTGTAAGTCTCCCTCTCTCCCCTCTTCACTGCGAGGGATGGGAAGGGTTAATGGAGGTCTTGTGCCTACGGCAAGGCTCAGGGACTCCGAAAAGCTAGTCCTGCACCTAGGTACGGCCAAGTGAGCGGCCTCCTTCTAGATGGACATCCACACACAAATGTAAACCACAATCAAGTTTAAATTTTAAGACCAGCATTGAATGAGGACCAAACTTCATGACTTTGGATAAATTAGTGAATTCAGAGAAAAATTAGAGAAATTTAGAGAAATCTGACATAGTCAGAAAAACTCCTACACCGGACTGTGATATGCAGATGCAGTTCCAACCATCACTTCCAAAACTGTAATGATTTTAAATTCAACATTCCTTCTGGCCAATTCCTAAATGAACAGAGATGAGAAGTATAATGTTTGAACTTTCCTAGGTCCCACATACCCACTGGCAGCTTCACTCTTCCACACTATCTGTGCAGTTGTTGCCAAGGAAATTACAGAAAGGCCTCTATCAGTATTTACTGTTTATGTCTCTGTCTTCTTATTGGAGCGCCATGCCAACGGCCTTGTGACTTATCTGTGCAATATTCTTTCAGCTAGAGGAGGCACTGGTCTAGGCATTTCAGCAAGGCTCTCTTCTAGCCCAATAGTTATTCGCAGGGAACCACAATAGTGACAACTCTGCAAAGAGTTTCCAAAAACTAGGAAAAAATTATATAACATTTAAAAGTATCTGGAAGGCTTTGAGTATTAGCCATCTGCAATATTCTTTGTAGCTTCTTTTCTAAAACACTTCTGGTCATCCCCAGTGCCCTTTTCAGGCAGACACATTTTGTCCTACACAGAAATTAACATAGATTCCAAACATTCAAAGCTGACAGTTTATATGTGCAGCATAATGTATGGGTTACAAAGTTGATTGGGTATTACAGTTGAAGAGAGCATATACTATACAAACCAATAATTTTACACCAGGGTTGTCAGACTCATTTTCACCGGTGGCCACATCAGCCTTGCAGTTGTCTTCGAAGGGCCCTTTAGGACTGTCCTACATTTATACCTGTTTTACACCATGCTATGCCCACAGCTGGTATAACATTGTAAAAGAAATGCTCAATAGGATTAGGAGAAAAGAGTTTGTGCAGGAAGTCTGCAACTGTTATTAAAAAGAACTCCTGATTACATTTTCCATTTCACATGCAATTGAATTCTCATTCTTCCTTTGTCTATCAAAAAGAAGAGCTTCAAAGAAATAAAAAAGGCCATCAAGAGCCCTAAAAACAAACAAACAAACAAAAACAAATAAAAACAAGTAGTAAATGCCATAGGGTCAAAAATTTGAAAAATACCTGGCTTTTTGTTTTCTAATACACCCACCCTATGAGAAGGCTTCATTGTTTTCCTTAACAACGTTCTTAAAACTGCAGAGAACACATGAGCCAATTTCCTCGAGCTCTGGGGTAACTATAGCCCCAGGAGGTTTTACGCTGGCCCCGTAAACAGTGCTGTACGTTACTAGTGCTGCAACTGCTCAACCTGAGCCGTGTCCAGCCCTGCCAGCTCTGCCATACATAACCCTTCTGGGTCAGGACTCAGATTTCTCCATGCAAGGTTCACTGGCAACGGTGCCGAGGAATTAACCAGAGACTCAGGTCACAGCGGGTTTTATATGATTCCAGAAAAGCCCGTCTGAACACAGTAAACTGTAAACTACTAAAGAAGGCTTCTAAAACCTTACCATAGAAATTAATTACTCCTGAGCAGAAGGCTGGCATGCCAAAATGTTTTGAGAACCATAACATTCTCTAGATAACAGCCCCAGGCACAGCTGCTGAAATACTAGTCCTCCACATGAAAGCTGAGGTTCACTAGTAACGCCTTCCACAAAAGATGTGCACAAATCAGGGCAGCCACTCTACACAGGCACCAGAGCAACACCTAACGACACCCGCTCACAGCTCCCATCAAGTTAGCGGAGCGCTGCCTCACAATGTAACAACCAAACATGGTAGGTTTTGCCAGTTTTTTCCTACACTGTTACTTCTGAAGAAATGTCTACATGACATTTTTGGGGCAGATGCAACTCACTCTGTCCTTCAAACCGGCCAGACAACAACTCTGCCCAGAACAGGCGAAAGGCAGAAGGTGTAAAGCTCTGACAGTGTTTGGTGCGACTGCACGTCCTTCTGAGAGAAAGCACCAGCGCCAGGCAGAGCCAGCACCAGCATCAGGTGGTTACAACGCTGCTGGGTTGCAAGAAGCACGTGCTAAGAAACCTTTTATCTGTCTGCCCAATAGCATGGCAGAAGAACGCTTCAAAGCAAGATAGAAATAAGATTATCTAGGCACATGAGGCTTTTGGATGAACATTTTTGACTGGATGTCATGCGCACATGTTAGTCTCAGGGATGCTTCTTCAATGTAACTATTATCTCAGAAGAGACTAAAAGAAGAAAAGAGAAAATAAAAATAAAAAAATTAAGGCACATTAAGGATGGAAAGATTCTAAATCAAAACTCTCTGCAGAGACACTACATCTTCTTGATCAGGACAAGACAACACTCAAGATATTAAATACTAAAAATATTTAAAAATAAAGTTTAAGTCAAAAGCTTCCAATTAGAACTTTGTACACTCTTCTGAAAGAGCCAAGAGAAACTACACGTTCCAGGCAAAACTTTTGGGTTTTGGGGGTGCTTTCAGAAGCTGACCCACAGTAAGGCTTTTACTGCAGCCCTGTTGAACACTACGTTTGCATTATCTCAAGGACATAAGTCACAAATTATACATAGATGCAAAAGAGCATCATACTTTACACTGCGGAAGGCAAAAGCAATTGCAGTGATGAGTTTTCCTTTTCTGTTTAAGATCCTCTGCAACAAAAGGATGCAAATTAATGCCACCAGTGATTTAGGGTTGCTATTTTGTTGTGGTTTCCAGTATTAGGCAGGTAAATTCTAGGAAGGTATGAGGAGATAGAAACCAAACATCAGGAACTGATGACAAAAGGAGCTAAGAGTCATAAATTATAGACCATTACATAGCTAGAAAGTCCGATTGTGCTACTCTGCCACTATTAAAAATGCTTCAAGTAATGAGTTCTGATGCTATGTATAATTCCCCAGAATAAGTGCATTTATAATCTATTAAAAACTACATGAAAGTGATTATTGCATTAATGGAAATAACAGTGTTCTCTCAAGCATTCGGGCTGTATCCTATTAAAGACTGGGTAATTGCTTA
Organism: Pampusana beccarii; assembly: GCA_013399365.1. Taxonomy (NCBI): domain Eukaryota; kingdom Metazoa; phylum Chordata; class Aves; order Columbiformes; family Columbidae; genus Pampusana; species Pampusana beccarii. Next base: position 760,433 of record VWYH01008204.1, read on the forward strand.
TTTTCTGATGTGTATTTCTTTATATCTTTCCATTGTAAAATCCATTACAAAGCCAGAAAACAGAGACTACAAACAGCGAAAGATTAGATACAACCTGATAGCTCCTCCAGTTCTCAGAAGGTTACTGACTGTCTCTTAGAATTAAATTCTGAAAGCTCTCTAGTGAGCAATGCTGGCTCCCATAACACAAACTCAGCCAGCAAGAGGCACAAGATGCCAGCAATTGGCCTTCATGGCTGGCACGCCCTGGCAAAATAGCAGCTACACAAATATGTATTTCCCTAAAGGCTCATCAGTGTAACACAGTCTGACACAAACCCAATAAACTGTCATGTCCAAAGAAATACACATCTGTATTCTCTGTTAGCTTGTAAAGAAAGAATGTATTTTCTGAAATTTGAAGGTGCCACACTATAGGCATATTTTGTTCTTTTGCATCCAAGTACTCTTTACCTGTACTTGAAGTATGCTTACATATGCCTACTGACATTTTACCTTATATTTTAAATGGCGTTTAATCAAAAATAAATAGCCATAGTGTATCTAGTTCTCCTCTAGAACTCTAGCTATGGTAGTAAACAATAGGCAACGAAGCCAACCCAGTGACTTACTCAATTCTCTGCTTAGAGGAGCACTCACACCAAACTGTCACTGATCATCGTGAGCAATCAACACGCTCTGCAGACTCCAGGAATCCCCCTGCTGTGGAAGAGCTGGTGCAGCCAAAGGCTGCTCCTCTGACACTGCTGCCCCACACAGCCAGCCTGCGCTCTGTACGAACGGACCAACTCCACCACTCCTGTAGGAACCATGCAGCTGTTGGGCTTGGATCTACAACTGCTATGTACATGTCCAACAGCAGCCCGGCTGTATAACCTTTCCACTTAACTTTTTTCTGGCTTCATAACAATAAATGTTTGGAGACAAAACAATTTATAAAGAGAGCTTTAAAATAAATTCAGTCCATACGGTCTTCTTTGTGTCACTCCACTTGTATAAGCATGCCACTACCAAGATGCCAATATACTTTGGATTTTAAAATATAGTGTCCATTCTTTTAAAATATGGAAAAACTTCTCCAAATATAAACACACACTGAGTCAAAAACCACAGTACAGAAATAATTTTTGTCAAAAGTTGTTCAACAATTCTTTCAATACTATGCTGAGTGTAAGAAAAATATTACAGCAAAGAAGGATGTATCACCGACTTCTGGCTTTTATACCATCCACTAAATTCTGGAGGCTTCTAAAGCACAGAGGCTTATTAAGCAGCTCACCACTCCTGCAGTGTTGTTACACCACACATCCCCCTTCTTCCACCTCAAAACAGCTTTACTAATGTCATTGAAGTCAGGCACGTCATGACGTGGGTTCCGCCACACTAGGTAAGACTAGTGTGCAATACACTTATCTAACGGTGTTTATGAACCTTCTCTCAGCAGGCTTTTCTTACGTTTCACAGGCTTTCTGATTTTTCATCAAAATCATCATGAATGATAGTGCAGGAAGCCTAAATATGCCAGTCCAAGAGAAAAGGCTGCAATTATTGGATCTGAACTACTGAAAAACTCAGAAATCAGAATATTAAGACAGGAGACATTTACAAAGACCAGCTAGCAACACTGACATCAAACCACTCAGCTATTGGGCCAAAACTATCAAATTCCTTCCCTTCCCACCCTAAGAACAAACATTAAAGTTTTCTCTCTTACAAAGGTGGCACAATGAAGCATCATCAGGAAAAAATGATGTGCAGATGAATGGAGAAAACAGTATACAACTCGCTAAACTGTTTCACGTATTGCTGAAGGAAGGAAATCCAGTCGGAACAGACGACCACTTCTAAATCAAAGAAGGCCAGAGGTGACTCAAATAAAACCGGCCTACCACTACTTCAAAACTAAAATAATAAAAAATAAAAAAGCAAGTCAAATATGGAATTGTCATTGCAGAAGCTCTCAGGACAGAAAAATATATATTTTCTCCTAATTTGGGACTATCATCTGACTATAATGTGACTGCTGGAAACACAGTAATATCTTCAAGGAATTGACTGAATCTGAACAAATTAAAGATAAAGCCTCCTCATACTAGTGATATTCAACTGTCAGTGTGGTACAGTAGAGCCCACAATGAAACTTGACCCCTACGGGCATTAGGAAAGTGCTAGTTAGCAGTAGCCCAGTAAAATACACAGAGCCAAAAGTCCTGTGTGACTGACTTACAGCTCTCAGAATCATGCTGTTCAAGATATGATAAGCTACTCGCACTGTAACTGTATCAGATAACAGCAATGATTTCCCATGGATATAAAATGCAGCCTATGCTCAACCTCCTGTTCAGTACAACAGCAACGCTGTCCGTTCAGGGTTCTGTGTCACTAATTACTAACTTTTTCATCTACTGTAACATTTTTCCCTACTAAATACGTATTTCTGATTCTGTCCATGTGAGAAACATTAGTTAAGCATTTTCATTAATATATCTGTGTTTAGTAAAGATTTTTTGTTACAATACTCAGTTGGTCAGTAAAGCTCCAATTCATTGAAGCACTTAAACCTGCACCTAACTTCAAATATGCACATAATCCCATTGACTTTAATGGGACTGCTTACTTGCTTAGTTAGGCATGTGTTTAGGAATCAAGGCCCATGTAAGTGTAATTGTGCTCTTTGGCCTGGACCCAAGCCCTTAAAAAAAAGAAATACGCAGAATGGAGAACAAATGTTCTGTAGAGCTGTAAGCAGGCATAGCAGCTTTCTAGGGAACATGCACAACATCAAAAATAATTTGTTTAACTACCTTTACAGAAAATTCTAACAATTGGATTTAACTGGGAATCCAGTTATTGCATTCCACCAAGATATTTTCAAACCTATACTGAGCATTTTGAAGTACATTTATTCAACAAAGGTGTTGGAAATCAGAACTAAATGAAAAGCTAATACTGGAGCCTACAAGTGTTTTCTCCAGGTGCATTTATGCTGCTTCACTCAACTTATCCATTTACTACGTAACATAATTGTCCCAATGCTGCTGAGCACTGACACTTCTCCCTCATTTTATGGGCTGAACTTAATTTAAAATATTTTTAGAACAACATATGTTAAGGCTAAATTTGGAATATAATTTCAACTAGGTGAACTAATGCAATCAAGGATTCAGTCCTGCAGCTTTAACTTAGCAAGACTTACCAAAATTTTCACATCTGTTCTTAAGCAAATACAGCCGATTCGAATGTGAGATAATGCTTTAAATTCCTCAGTGTTTCCTGTGGGAGTTACTCAATGCGGAGACAAAGAACAAGCAAGGTTCAACCACCTGCACTGGATACGTACCTGGAAGGTGGGACCCCACTCCGAGTAACAGCCATAACTTGTCTAGGAAGCGGAGCAGCTGCCACAGTGCTGGGGGTAACACCAGGCCAGTGTGCCAAGCAGTGTGGTGACTGGGAGGAGTCTCTAAGTGATGGGACATAGCTCCAAATCCCACTGAATTCACTACAACGGCAAAACTGGACAAAATTTCAACCATCTTTAAGGCTCGTAAGAAATAGAAGCTACTTCCAAAAATACCCATTTTCAGCATTTTCCAACAGAATGTCTTGAAACAATTGTAATAACAAAATATTCTAATTTAATTTGCATTCACTTGCAGTTTAAATGCTATGGACACTCAAAAGCTGCAATTTTTTTTTTGCCAAAACAAGATATGCTACAAAACCTTATAAACACTGTTTCTCATTTCTAAACACAGCCTCTCTCATTGGAATCTGCTTTATGACAGGAACATCAAAGCCATTATTTGAGAAACTAAGAGGTGCCTGGAAGACTTATCCAAGACAAGGCCATTTTGCATCTAATTCAATCTAGAAAAGGGAGTTATAAAAACCGCACAGGAAAAAAAAAGTTACATTCCTTTTGGTTTGTTTGGCTTTAAAAAAGCAAAATAACAACTGCCCTACATCAATGTCTGTGAAACGCAGGAACTGCTACTGCCAGGCCACGCTCATTCTTGCCACTGCATGGCAAGCTAAACACTGAAAACCCTGGCAGCTGGAACATAATGCACGTGGCAAAGCTGAGGACTTTGACTTCTTCTCCTTTTATCACTGATGTTCAGAGTAGAGTGGTAGCAAAGGCAGCAGAAGCCTCCAGTATATGAAGTAGCAATACTTTTATTTATCTTATTAAAATTATTTGAAAAAACAAAATCAAGAGCTTTCCATTTAAAAAGACTGGAACAATTCTCTCTCTCTCAGAATGGAACTTAAGACTCTTGACAGTTCAAATGACCAAATAGTTGACAGGTTAGTTTTTTATACCTTTTTATAAAATAGTTACCAGAAAGTTTAACATGAGAAGAACAACTCTACAGAAAACACTTTCTGAGGGTCGTGGTCCCAAGTTTCAACTATACTTTTCTCAGCAAAGCTGCACTGCAGGAGAAAATAAATAAGATGAACCCATCTCTTAACAATGACTCATAGTGCAAAAATTAGCCTGAAGCTCTTGTTAAGTACTGTTTTCACTGGCTGGTTGATATCTCAGTGCAGAATTTGAATCTAATAGAACTACAAAAACACAGGGCTTTAAACTCGCAATACATTAGATCCACAGAAAGTACATGATGGTTTGCTCATACCAGCTCCTGAATAATACAGAAATACACACTGCTTTAAGTATGTGGTACAACTGAAAGGTTAAAGCAACAACAACTGGAAACCTACATAAAAAGCACTGTATAGCAGAAGTCAAGAATCTTATAGTCCAGCAAGATCCACTTAGTTACCATTGCTGTTCATCATCATCAACTTCTGTGCTGTTTTAACTGGTTAGGTCCAGTACCCGGTCTTGTGAACTACCTTTATCAGGACAAGTGACAAGGATAGTAAAGCATCCAGGAAGTCTACTTTCCACAAAGCTACTTTTAAAAGCAAACACAACTATAGATCTGCAATCAATCTGCCAGATCATCTTCATGGCTTTTTTACTGATGAAGAAACACTGCACAGGCAAGTTACTTCTGGAAAATCATATGCAACAAGGAACGACATTTATATAGGAATTTTATTCCAAAAATTCTCAGCTTTCCCCCTTTTTGATACATAGATTTACAACTTCATTTATCACTGGAAGGAGAGCAGAAACCAAATGAAGACTGGAATAAAAAACAAACTAAAACATAAGGAAAATAGAAACAATTATATCCTAATGTATTTCATCCCATTTGATTTTGCTGCTGAAAACAGCAATGAACTCAGTGCTGTATGGAAGGTGGAAGAACATTACTTGCAAAACAGTAACTTTTTTTTGATGTCTTGCTCTCCTAGAGAATACGAGTTAAAGCCTTGTAAGAATATCAGAGAGGGGCAAACAAACCTACAAAAGCAATTCCAAGCTCCCGTCTAGGCTTAGTAGCTGTACGAATTCATTAGTGCCCATGACAGAGGTGACTGACCTTGGCGCCGCCTCAGAGAGCACTGCAAACATTCCGCAGCTCAGAAGTCACGTCCGTCACTCTGGGACTTGGTGTTGGCAAAGGGGCTCAACAAACTTCAGGCACATAAGATAAACTGCATCTGCCACATACAGCCAACTCCAAACAAACAAATCTTGCAGTAATAAAATTCATTTGTTTTAATAAAACTCTATAGGCTGTAAAACAATATCCTTGTGCAGGTAGGATTTCCACAGGTCAAAGACTTTTCAGTCATGCCCCATTTCTTGAAATGGGAGCATAAACTGCAACAATCCCTTTAAAATGAAGGCTTGCCATGGTAGGAAACACATACAATTATGACAACTATTTTCCAGTCTTAAAGAATACAGACATTTCAAGCTGTTTCCATGCAGGCTACTCCACCTATTTAAGGGTTTAAATGCTAGGTATTCAGACACTAATATACTTTCACTGCATACATATTTCTTCCATTCAGTGCAACAATAATCTGATGGAAAGATCATGGTTCTTTGTAATACTCAAGGGTTGCACAAGGCCACCTGAACCTATTTTAAGTCGTTTCCTCCCTCTCAGCAAACACTGAGTTTAATATTGCAAAACAAAGCAGTCATCTGCCCCAAAATTTAGGGTCCAGCTTGCCTGCATTCCTATTTTATTCAAATAAGCTTTAGTGAATGCATAACCCCTCAAATCTTTCAATATTCCACACTCAGTCCTTCTGCAATTTTACTACTGAATACACCTTGAGACACCCTTTTCTCTATATGAACTGTTTATGAGACTCTTAAATAACGAAACAAGAATATTTACTAACTGCATAAGTGTGTGAGCTTTTATTTTTTTAAAAGTGGAAAAGATAAGCCAAGTTCTTCTTTAGCTTTTGCCACAGAACAGCTACAATAAAATGAGATTAGGTCTATATCAACACAACCCCTCAAAAAAGATGTTCTACAATGTCTAAAGTAAATTCAGACATACTGGTCTTTAATTTAAGTGAAACTATGTGCGCTAAACAGAACAAATCGGTGATACAGCATTGGTGTAAAACAACCCTTCAGGAAAGCAGGACTACAATCCTTTATAGTAACCATGCGTCAAGAACAGTGTTGAGGAAGAGGCATCTGCTTTGTAAAACATGCATTTAACAACTATAGCGGGAACTTAGTCCCCTTCAAAAATGTTACAGTAAGCAATTCTTCCACCCTGCATTTTATAAGGTATCACCAATGCACACTTGATAGATCTACATATGTTCATTAGGTGTGTGTGTAAAGGCTCAGGCTTCTCTACAGAAAACAGCTTGGGATACAGGGAATAAACACAGACAGCAAGGGAAAGTGCGTGCCTCTGTCACAGAGGACTGACTTTACTCGTAATGAGTTTCTGAAGTTGCTCACCAGAAGTCTGCAGATATTATCCATATTTAAGTAGGAACCAAACCAATAAGCACATTCCCGCTTCTGTCATCATAGTTCCTTGTGCTCATGAGCTTGAGAAGAATAAGCCATAATACATATTATATACATAGCATCAACAACAGCCCAATATCAGTAACAAGTCTCTGGCATTTCTAATTTCTGTAAGGTCAACACAGTGGCAAATGAGAGTTATTAAAATTATAGGCACAGCTCTAGAACGAAAAGGAAAAGGCAATGTCTGTAAAAACATTGTGTATTTTATAGAACATACTTTTGTTTCAAAGTCATCTCTCCCTGCTATGAGCGACATACATACTTATGTTTCTAATTTCCACTACACAGGGTTTGTTAAAACTACACACAAGCCAAGCTATACTAAAATACTGCCAGCAAATGATCAGGATTGCTTAAGTGTGGGCACAACAACTTTGACCTCGGCCAAGTTTGCATTTCATGAAACGCACTTAGATGCCAGGTTAAGCTGCCTCAAACTACACATCTAACAATGTAATGTGGCAGAAATTACAGATACATTTAAATGTCCCATTATTTAAAAGAAAATCTATCAGGTTTAATGCATGTGCTCAAGTAGGTTTTCATGTGAGACTTTGAACAGATCAGGTGTCACTGTTCATTACAAAGAGAGAACAGGAAGTTATTCACAAGCACTTTGAGGACTTCTCTGTTGAGCAAGGTATAGATACTCTTGTTCAAAGATACCATATTGTTGGAATTCCAGGAAATTGGATTATCTCATCACCAGCCACAACATAGCATATTCCTGTGAGTGGAGACGAGCTGTGGCCAAAAAAAGGATTAAATATGTCAATCTTCTGTAGTAACATCAATTTTGTTCTGTGTTCAAGTTTTGCTGCTATTTCTGCCAATCTGAAAAAAATGTCTGGGGCCCCAGAATAGGGCACAGATTTGCAAATCAATAGAATTTTTAATAAGGTCGTAGAACTCACCTCACTGGTTTTGTGAAGTCTGAGCCATTAAGCGTACGATCTAGTCATTTTTTTATTTCTCTCAGCAACTTCTCTCAGCAGGCTTTTCTTACACATTACTTTAAAATAAAACTTAAATTACCATACATTCATGTAACTCCCATTTGTAGGACTTCAAGAAAAGTCTACTACCATGGCACTTGTGAGGATTAAAAGAGAAAGAGAGAGAGAGAGAACTGTCAATAACAAAATGCCAGTTTCAGTGCAAAGCCACAAGAAAATCTGGCCAATTTTAGGTTCAGTTAAAAACTCTATTTCAACCAAGTTTGAACGTACTCATTTTGATCTAGCTGTATGCCATTTTACCATCTCTGATTTAATCTTATTAAATTTCACAGACTGAGGTGGTACCAGATGACATCCAGAATACTTTTTTATTTCGAGCTTTTGAGAAAAGCTCAAAACCCTTATGGGAAAACTTAACCAATGTGAAATTTAAACTGAAGGGAATTCTGCATAGGCTCCTGCGAAACTAAATTGTATCTTGTAAACATCTTGTAAACATGAGCTTCTGCATCAAAATTTAAACTCTGGTCTCAGCAAAGGATTATGACTCACATTCTTGTTCTCCCTGACAATTTCTCCCACACTTTTTTTCTGCTTAAGGGCAAAACACAACTTCCTGAAGATCAATGTAGTTAAAACATATAGAAAGTACACAAAAAACCTGTTTGTTACAACGAAGTGCAATACTTTGCTATTAATCCAGTTCCTACATGCCAGTACCATTAGGCCCCACAGATTGTATTTATCCTATAAAACAAGGATGTGCCACACTATTCCCATTTTTGAGACAGAGAATCTTGGCATTAAGAGCACGTTAGGGACAAAGATCCATCATGCAAGCCACCCAAGGGAGGTAAGTCACAATACTATTGGGCTCCACCTCGGTTAAAAACAATTGGCTCTTAGCAGGGCTACAGAGTCTGAAAAATGGCTTTCGTGCCACTTGGCCCATTCAGCATACACCCAGGTATTCTTATGCAGTGCTATATTAACAATAACCAAAGAGATTAAACCCAGGGTCACACAGGAAACCTGCTGCACAACAGCCCTCTGGCTTGACTGGAACAGGAATCTGAATCCACGCTAGATCTCAGGTGGAAACAACCAGCCGCTCTGCATAGTCCAGCGACTTCACCTCTCCACTAGATACCGGTACGGCCTGAGCTTCCCTGCTTCCCAAGTGTCTCTTCTTTTACACATACACTACCACAAATTTAATGTCTTTCTGTGTTCCTTTTTTCATGGCTGCCATTTAATGCAATAAGAAAGACTTCAAGTAAATTTTAAGACAGAACAGCTCCTTAACTATTTGCTCTGGGTGCATCTATACACGCGTGTGCAAATGCCTGCAGAAAAAGAAAAATGTACATGCACACAGAATGACTACCTATATGTGCCTTCCTCCCAAGGATTTATTTATTCATACGACAAAGTTAACCAAGCCAGTCTACCAGAACTGTAATTTTTGCTTTAATAGAAGTGCCTAAAAACATACTGGACCCTTTCCAGGCTCTAAACTAATATCACAATGTAGTTAAATGAAAACAAAGCCTAAATACTTAATTTCCTGCAGACCAGATTGGTTTTCCAGTTTCCTGAATAAATAATAGGTATTTTTGAATACTCTGTTACAGTTCTTATTAGTATTTTCAATTTGCTCCCCAAAAGTCACCAAAATAAAATTAAGCATTTACTTGCTATTTGGCTCCTTAGTAAAAAACAGCTCAGGTCAGACAGCATTCTGCTGCAGTGTCATCGTGTTCTAAAAATTCTTCTACTTTCATTAAACCTCTGGGTTATTGGCTCCTGATAGTATAATTTCTCAGTAGTTTAGTAATTAATAAATAAAACCCCCATAGTGCCTAAATTTTAAAGTTTCTGAAATGACTGAACTGTAATAAAATTTCCATCTTATCAGTAATTTTATCACTAGTACCAGTAATTAAAACACTACCAACACTAACCCTTGTCACCAGCTGGTATATTGGTACTATAAAACATGATCAATCCTTTAGCAATAAATATACTTTCATATTGTATTCCTGAGAACTCTGACGTGAAGATGAGCTCTGAAATATCACTAGTCAATTGCATAACAGCTAACATGCACTAGTACAAAGGAGGTGCAGCACCAAACCAGCACAGGGTTATCCAACTGTAAGCAAAGAAAAAAATCAGATTTCTAGACTATGGACTTCATAGGAGACACTGTGGATTCAAACTGTCAGAGGAAGCAGCAAGAGCAACGGAAAAATCAAAATTAAAATGAAATATTAATTCCATTTGTTGTTTCGAATGATTGTTTTAGCACTCACCTCATAAATCCTCACACATGCCTTTATTTTTCCCCATAAATGCTCATAAATAGCCTCCCCCTAACTTCATGACCCCATCTGCCATATGAACAATCTGCTAATAAGCTCTCTCTAGCATAACATACACTGCCTCTTTTTATTTGTAGTAAGCTATAGTAGCCTTATCGCACATTCCAACCCCACTCCAAGTTAAACTCTACTAACAGACAGCCAGCAAGAAATCAGGGAGAAAGTGAACAACCAAATGAGGATTCTCACAAAACATGTCATACCATCTCAAGCCTGCCCTACGACTGTTTGTTCCACTCCTCCCTCCCTCCCCGGCTTTTCTTACGTTTATCATGACAAAATAATTTCTGGCTGTTCACAGCGACAGTCTTCTAGTATAAACTTCACCAGACAACAACCATTTCAAGAACACGGTTTCTTGGTTTTTATTTTTGTGCACGATACAAAGCCCACCCTGCAGCGAGGAAGTTCCTCACCCAGCATTCCCTGGGACAACGGCACAAAACTGATGCAGCCCAAGCCTGAACGGAGTGGTGCATAACATCCTTTACTGACGTAAATACAACACATAGGCAATAAGCCAAAACACCACCCCGTCTACTGGGTGACTACTGGCAATGTCTAGTTCTAAGCATCTAATCAAGGTTCCAGGATCTCTATACATTCTGCAGAGATGAATCTATAAGCCCTTTTTGGGAATCCTAACCTAATCACAACAATGAGATGCTGAAAGTCACATAGCTTGAACATTTCCAAGCTCTGATCTCTAGCACAAGAAACATAATCCAGTTAACTAACAGAGAAAATTCTCTAACAAAAAACACAGATCAGGTTTGGTTTGTTGGTTTTTTTGGTTGGTTGGTTTTCTGGGGGTTTTTGTTTGTTTGTTTCTTTATTATATCATTTATAATTTAGCAATAATTGCCAAGTTTTCACCCCTGTTCTAAATAGCAGAACAAGAATGAATATGCGGTCAGTCCCCTTCTTAACAGCTTTCTCCCATTGCTGGCTTGTCCAGGTGTTAAACAGATCCCATACATCTGAGTTTTGCAACATTATTTCTGGGGCAGCTCTCTTTGTTTCTTTGCAATAAAATCTAAATTACTTTGTTTCCTTTTCCTATTTAACCTCAGAAGAGTGGTCTTCCACTAGCTACATGGTTCCCTTTTACAATCGCTTTCCCATCTCCCTGGAATGAATTTCGACTGGTTGAAATTTCTTGTATATTTTTTTTTCCTTTGACCTGCTGTAATGTAACATAAACCAGACTTTGTTCTCTTGGTTACTTAAAAGGCATTAACTATAAACTAGTAATTCCTGCATAAGAGACATCATACAAAACACTTCCACTTCAACCATGGTATAGAGAGTTCGTCATCAGTTTGCCTCCTTTGTGAACACAGTACGATGCTGCAAGCCATCTTACTACAGGCTATCACAGCTTCTTTTGTTAGAGTACACTCATGAATAATCCGCAAGGGAATGAGAAAAAGGAATAGTTTTGAGATCATATTTATTTTGTATTTTTATCTATACTCCTTTTTTCTTGTCTGCACTTAATTTCCACATCATGGGAGAAAAACAGTAATTCAGAAGCAGAACCAGTGATCAAGAGCACAGGTTTGTTTATGAACAACCATGTGGAGGGACTGGTGAGTTACTGAATGTTTCTTAATAAATACTCGAAGCATCCTTTGATAGTGGCATTTTACTGTATTAGAGGACTTTCCATGATTACTAAATTGCAGGCACTGCTGTTTGTAATGTGAACTCAAAACAATCAAGTTCACCTCTCTCATTGCCAACCCAGCAACCGCTGCCAGTTGTAGACCTCGGAAAGACATGGAAAATGACTATCAACAGCTTCAAGCAAAACAGAAACTTCAAACGAGAAAGTAAAAACTAAAACGACTGTCATTAAAAAAAGAAGATAATACACTACAATGCTGCAAGAAATGTCTAAAGGACAGGAACAGGACAAAACTGTCTGGCAGGGAATGACAGAGGCTGGTTTACTCCTCAGCTGTCCTGGAGTCGAAGCTGAAGAAGAGGCTATACACTCAACCCTAGACCCAGAGGAAGTCAGTAGCACCCAAGAGAGATCCTTTGATTATTCCAGCCTAGGGAATACTGCCAGATTAATAAACCAACCCGGTTTCACTTGCAGCCTGATATATATCAATATGTTTAATCAGGGGAAAAAAAAACAAGGCCCAAAAACATACAATATTTTTGTTTTCTATTCCATTAATATCCCAGCATTCTTGAAAACTTTATTTTTTTTTTGATTTATTTTTTAAATACATTATTCAGAAACTAGTTCAGAGAAAAGAGTACTTCAAACGTAGTATGATTCCCCAATTGTGCCATTTAATCATTAGAGATAATAGCAATTTGCCTGCAGAACTGCTTTTGTGGTGATGCACTTCCGCTCAAAGCTGTTATCTATTTCCTAACACTGCTATCCAACCTACGAAGACAGACGCATGCTGCAGGCTAGGGATCACATTCTATCCTTTTAGGAAGACACCTAAAGTTGCAAAATAATTGTTAAGAACAACTGCAGATATAAGAACAAATTAAAGCTACACACGACTCCTTTACTTTCCTACATCTCAAGCTCCTTCAGATAGGCAGGCTACACATTATTTCTACATGCGATAGGAAAAAAAAACAAAGATACAGAGTGGAGCATAAAGATAACCAGAATTTAGATCAGTCATTCTCTGGTACACTTCGGCAGCTATTTCTGCTCCAAACTGGAGTAAAGCAAACATTTTCCAAACAATATGCTAGGCAGAATATTCAAAAGCAGCTAAAAACCATCTTATAATTAAGACATTCTCTAAAACCATTTATATTTGTTTGGTTTTTGTTTGGTGGTATTTTTTCCACATTTTACAGTTTTAACTTTATTTTCGTATCATTGCTTAACACTACAGCAGTAAGATGTGACTGGAAGTTCTAGTATTTTATTGTTTTCCATCTTCAGAGTTACACAAGGAAGCTGTTTCCTCTTTGACATTTAAGAAAATGATCTAGATAATTTGATCTAAAAGCAGGAATATATTTTGTACAGCTATAAGCATCAGCTAACTACACATTCTATTTATACGCTATGGAACTCGAAATTATAAATAAAATTTTACAAAGCATTTAATTTTTTGAATTCTGATTAGGACATTTTTCAAGATTGAGATTTTACCTCAGGTATTTGACACTGTAACTTTTCTATCACTTAAGAAAAAAGTCTGTCTAATCAGACTTTTTCTAATCAGGCTTTTTCTAGTATAGCTCTTTTATTTTACTTTTTCTCAGCAGATCTGGTGAAAAAAAATTTTAACATATAGTGATAAAATTATTCTCCAGTGCTTAGGACTGTAAGACAAATTTTAATGTTATTCAACTATGTTGTGTCTTTTCACAAGTTTCTTGACAGGCTGTAGTTCAACAAAACAGTGAAATCTCACTTTGGGGTTCCAAGTGCTGGAGAGAAATAACAAGCATTATGTACACAATTATATAAATTCACCCTCTTTCAATTAAATTTATTAAAAATGTTCATGCTTGTCTAAGATTATTTGCTTTATTCCGCACCTATACTGCGTCAACTTAAAGGGAATCAAGAACAGTTTGTCCCCCCATAACTGGCTTAAAACTGGGAGGGGGCAGAGAACCCAAAACGCAGCACTGCCATAAATGGTGTATTTTATGGGCTGGATAAATAAGTTAAATGTCACTGTAAGTAACATCTGACCCTGATAGCATCTGTCTTACTGGGTTATTTACAATGCGACTAAAGTGTGCAGAACTAGATTCAGATAGCAGCTTCATGGAAGAGTGAGGAGCTCCATCCTTTGGATTACAATGTCTTTCTCAGGAGAAGCAGCTGATAGACAAGGCGAGAAGAACAAATACGCAGATCTAGTGCTTACTCAGTTTGTTTGAACACAATAGACTTGTATGCTTCGCTATTCGCAATTTCCTGTCATCAGATTTTACATCAGTTTTAGCTCAGTTCGAAGGCAGTAAAGTTACCCTTTCAGTGGCTTTTACATGCAGTGATTGCACCTGCTGTGTATCAGCTATCAGAAGCAACTTAAATCAGGTCATGGCCAAAGAACACACGCAAAACCCCCAAATTTTAGTGTTGCTTTATAAATGGAGGAAGGTAGAAAGACTTCTTAGAAAGTGAGGTCAAGAAACCTTACAGAGACTCACTCTCTGTAAAGCATTTAATAGAAAACTACGCAAACAAAGTGAAGAAGCAGCAAGAGGAGTTATTTCTTAGCTCCCAGGAACCTGTTTCTTCCATTAACAGCTTGTTCATGCCAGGCAGGTGTTTGATAATGCAATGCTTGGCATTAGCAAGTCATTATGAAGAGAAACAATGAAGAGCCCTGTTTCCAACAGCCAAGTAATTATAACGGTATATATTAAAAGGCTACCTATAGTCTTCTACTTGTATGGTATATTTCACAGATGAACCAGCTTTCCTTCAAAGAAAAAGCCTCCAAAAGAGGCTCCATACACAGTATGAGCAAAACTAAATAAAGATCTGGCAAAATGCTGATTTTTGCTTCTTTGAATGCATCCTGTCTATTCCTTGAATAGGTCTTGAGCTCAGAGCACAGTGCTCTAAACTACTATTGATAGAAATCAAGCAAAAATAAGAAAAAATAAAGCCTTGAATACTAGCAAACTAGAGATTTAATTTTCATTCGATTCTGAAATGCATTTCAGCATCTGAATGCCGTTAGGCCCCACAACCTAGTCCTCCACATCCACAGAGCACATCCCCTGCGTGATCATACCCTGGGCAAAGCCTTGCTGACAATTACCTGAGCGCACGCCAGCTCCCATGGTAAAAACAACATGAGTAATTCACTATTTCATGGCCTTCTTTTAGGATAAGGTCAAATAACTAGAAAGAGTTCATGCATGACCCTGGTCCTCCTCAGACACAAACAATGCCTGACACCCATATTCGCTCACCTTTGCGCTAGTCAGGCTCATACCAACGTGCTGACGGTGAGAGCAGGCCACTGAGGGACAGAGCAGTGTTTCACTTGGCACAGTTTCTGAGGCTGCTTTCAAAGTCCTCATATCTCAAGACACAGAGCTTTACAAAGTTCCTGTGCAGTGAAGAATACAACCGCCTCTTCCGAGCAACCAAGCAAGACAAACATGCAACCACAAACATTTTCTCTAATTCAGCTGAAGGACAGGTATAGATATCCATGTGTCCTCGTTTCCACTACATTAATCCAGGTCCTAGGTTCTTCCATGCATTATTATTGACAAAAAATGAAGACTAGATGCCTAAAGAACAAGGAGAAAAGCTTCAGAGAAGCTAGCACTGTACAGACTACTTGCTTGGAGGAACCTACAAACTAAACAGATGAGGATAGAAAAAGGAGGTAAGTCTGGCTCCAGCTTCAAGAAAGCGTGCACACACAAAAAAACCCCAAATCCTCCCCAGACCCTTTTTTCCAGTGTAAGTAATCAATATTCTCATCTGTTACTCTAATCCCACGGCCACTAAGATTTCTCTAACTTAATAATGCCACCTATAGTTGTTACCTGCACACTGGTGCCCACCAACAGAATTCCACACGGGAGCTCCTTGCCTGATCATGTTATTCTGATGGACATTTAGCATGCTCGGCTATGCTTCCTGCAGCTGACTTAATTCCCTACAAAGTTTGCAAGGATTTCAAGATCTGATGCCTTTTTTTTTAAATTTAAAAAGGCATGTAAAATCTCTACTGCCATTTTGCTACTGAAGTTACCCCTGTGTGCATTTTAAAACTGCTCAGATATTTTCAGTTAACTTCAGAAATCAACTGGAAGATGAAAATAAACTACAATGCAAGAAAAAAATATACCATAAAAATCAGAAGAGATAAAATAGTTGGTTCAGATACCTTTAAAAGATATTTACAGCTCCCACCCAAATGAAGTTTTATGTAAAATGCTAAATAATACTTTTGCAAAGTGCGCCACTGTGTGGTAACATCTCTGCAAAACCAATTTGCTTCACAGCTCACAAATAACCTTTTTTCAGTCTCCAAAACTACAATAAATCAGTGCTTACACCTGCTCAGAGTATTGAGAAAGACTTCTACCAGAAGTATCCTAAACGAATGAAAAAAAAATCCATGCAACGTAATTCCCTATGGGTACAATTAGCAAACTATGGTCAAGGCCAAAATTATTAAGAGCATTACTTCTTCATACTTCACTTTGTTTATTAGAATGGCCTCAAATTCTACTTTTTTTTCTTCTGATCTTAAAAGTTATTGAGTAGGATCATCCCACTAGCTCCAGAAGAAATAAAAGGATACACTGGTACATTGAAAAAAAATCTCAAAACAAGACAACTTCTGGCTAAACCAGAAGCTGAAGAAGCCCCATTTGTAGGTATTCTTTAACTTAACAATACTGTGAGAGTATAGTTAGGAGACAGGTAGCAAAGGTATTCAAACAAATGACACATACTTAATAATACTGAAACACATTCAAAGCATCTATATTAGCAATAACCAGCTGTGGCACTAAATCAAAATTTTGAAAAAATAGAAGTGGAACTCAATATGAATGTCAATCAAAAACGTTCACTTTGCAAAATTTGTCAGAAAGAACATTGTTCAAATGTGCAGAAAAAAAACCCACACAAAAATAATAAAACTCATTATCCAGATCACGGTCATACTTCTTTCATCTGCATAGGTAGAATATCACAAGTTCTTCCAATTTTGCCTAGTTTTATTTTAAAATTATTGAATTGATTTTTAAAAAGTTTCGTTTCATTAGAATTCAGAATCTAGTCTGCACCGTGAACATGATAATTTCAATTAGGAATGAGGTTTTTTGTAGTCCTGGCATTATTATGTTTGCCAGCTATGGTAACGTTGCAGACAAATAAAAAAGTAAACAAAAAAAAAATTAGGATATTTCATCGCAAGAGTATATTAAGTTATAAAGTTTTTACTTCAGCTCTGGGGGCCAGCCGAACAAAGACCAGCAGTGAGAACAGACACGCTCTGCAGTAAGGAGATGGTTCCTGGGATGCTGGTCAGGGATACTGAGACACTGCTGTTCGAACCCTCGTGCACGATTCGGCCACAACAACCAGGCTTGAAGAAGGCTTTTGTACATACTACTGTTCTAAAATCTCCTCTTGTGCTACAGTTTGTCTTTCCTGATAAGATTAAACAATACTTCAATTTTGAAAGGCTGTTGTATCTAACATTGGTTAACAACTCAAAAAGGAGAGGGGATCAATGTATTAAGCAATCTGGTTTTGACACTAAGACAAAACTCTTTCATGAATTTTCAGTGTTAACAGGTGTGACTGCAATTTATATCTTGAGAACTTCTAATTAATATTACTTGTGATTGCTTTATGTTTTAAATAGTTAAAAAGTGTGAACTGAGAAATACCATACTTCATACATGTTTAAATCTTATTTCGAATGAAGGTAAACCTGTCTCTATTGTATTCTTCATTTTAAGTATTTTTTTTTCTTTTTTATAGCAACTTTTTCCATCCTTTTTTTTTCTTAAGAATAAGGTAAACTGAAAATACTAACCAGAAACAACGGTCCTGGGAACCAAGGATCTTATTATTCTAGTAATGCAGCAAAATCTCCAACAGAGGGCGATACAGACCACAAATTCAGTAGATGCTTAAATTATGAGACTTAAAAAACAAACTTAAAATAGTGTGCAACGAAGAAAGAGCTACCTACTAGAGAGATTTAAATAAGCCTCATTGCACAAGAAATATTTTCAGTTAACTGCAAATGCTGACAGCTTCTCGGAAAAAAACTACTCTGACAGTACAGAACTTAAATTATTTGATTTTCTGGTTATTACATCCTTCAGCTATACCTATGCTCACTCTACAGTGTATAATATCAGCATTAAGTAAAATTATTCTATTTATTTTTAATAGTTTTTCTGCCTACACAAGTGGGAAATGAAGTCTCAGAGTCCAAGGAGACAGGCAATATATAAAACATAATATTCATTTGTGTATCACGTTTATTCATCCTTCCATAAGGAACAATATAAGTAATTTTTATAGAGATGAATTTATCCCAAAACATAAAGCACTTTAAAGAAGAATGAAGCATATTCATCTGACATAACACTATAAACTTCCTTCAAATGCATGCTATTGACTATTTAGAGGTAAAGTTTTACCAAATACATAGCACTGACTTTCTAATCTTGAACCATGGAAATCACTGAAAAAAGAATAACTGAGTCAACAGTGACAGTGCTTCCAACGATTGTAATGCCGTAATACTGCATTTCTCTTCAGTTTAACATCCATCTTTCTAAACACTCCCTCAAATACTAACTCAAAACTTTGAAACAAAGAAAAGCAGCATGTGATTTACACACACACAAAATCCCAGCGCAACTATCGCATGGTTGAACGGGTCACCTCTTTCAGCTGACACCCACTACACAATTTTACTGAGGTTGCAAGTAATGAATAAGGAGTAAATTGCTACAGATCAAAAGAACTAATCACAACAAGATGGAAAAATCTCTGAATTAAGTTCCTCTTCAGAAGAAAAATACGAACCTTTCAGTATTTTAACTAGATGCATCTCCCAAAGCCTCCAACGTTCAGCCTCCTGCACAAGTACAGTTATTATTACTGCCTTTGAAGACTCTTGCTAACTCCCTCCACTTCCCCCAGCTCATGCTCATTCTACTCTGCTGTAGTGAGAACCACCACAAGTGCACTGAATAAGTACCTTTACCTGCCTTAGCTTAGCTTGATCATGATAATTGATTGCTTATAAGGCACAGAACTGGTTGTATTTAACTCTTTGAGAATGACAGACTACATCACTTCACCAAGCATTAAGTAAATATCACTGAGGAACAGTTCAAATAGACAGAGATTCTGATTTTTAGTCTATTTTCGATACCATACAGTTCAAATAGACAGAGATTCTGATTTTTAGTCTATTTTCGATACCATATGAAAATAAGAAAAAAAAAACCCACACACACCAAACCAAACCACCACAACCTAGGATTCCCTACCCTTCAGAGAAGGCTATGGAAGATCTTATGCTGTCTGCATCTAATGGGAGGGTAACAGAGCAGATGGAGTCAGCTTCTCAGAGACATACAGTGCTAGGTTGAGAGAACAAGGGCACAAGCTGCAATATGGGGAATTTCAATCGAAGTCAAGGAAAAAGATTCCACTGTGACACTGCTCAAACACTGGAACAGGCTCAAAACTCAACCTGGAAAAGGCCATGACAGCCACCCAATACAGCAGACCCTGTTCTGAGGAGGTTGTTGAACTACATGACCTTCCCAAGTACTTGAAAACGTGAATTATCCTGTAATTCTATGAACCCCAAGTTACATATTTACAGTAAGGATTCGCAACCTGTTGTTCATTTATATGCAGCTTTGGGAAGTGGCATTCTGCACAGGCAATGGGTGATTTTCAGAATTCAGAACACTTACCTACTAGGCCACTCAACACTGCCTTTCCTTTCTATATGAGACAACACCTGGTATACTAAATCTATTTTTCACTTTCCTGAGTCATAGATCAGAACTGCAATTGAAAATTTCTGGTGCTTCCTGAATTGGTTTGAGATCAAGGAAAGCTTTAAACAATAACCAACTTCACACAGATCTATCATCTACAATGGAAATTCAAAGATATGGCTTTCCTTGTGCTCAGAAATAGAGAAGAGAAATGTATATGGCATTGTCCAGATGTGCACAAGTAAGAAGAATATGGACATGCAGAGGAAAGGTGGTGTTCATAAGTGATTTCCTCTGGCAAACCAAGTATTTAAACTGAGCTTGACCTTCCGTTATTTGAGTTCATGAGTCACATCTGACCCACTTTTGCTTCTTTTGCCAACATACATTGGAAACATTAGCCAAGCATCAAATGCCCCTTGCTAGGAATTTATTTCTTTCACTTACCTTACTTGAAAGATTACAAACAATGTTTATTTCTAGACATGGAACACTGTTTGAAATTGCTAGCATCTTGCAGAAAGCAGTGTATTTATTCATTACAAGGGGAATCTATACAGCAGACTGCAAAAAGTAATCACAGTAGCTCCTTCTGAACCCTTGAAAAACAATCATTCACCCAATTATTTTCTAAGAAAACATCATTGCTGAGTTCTTCAGGACATGGTTTAGAGGTGGACTTGACAGTGCTAGGTTAATGGTTGGACTCGATGATCATAAAGGTAATTTCCAAGCAAAAAATTCAATGATTCTATGATAAATGGACAGCCAGTAAGACCAGATTCTTAAAAATGGCAAACATGGACCAACCAGAAAAGTTGCAATAACATCAGCTAAAAACCAATGAAAATAAACACATAACTGAATAAACCATTATGTTGCAGAAAAAAATATCTCCACTCTAAAGGTTAATCAAATAAAGATATTGTATTTCTCTCTTATTTAAGCTTCCAACCTTTTTGTTCTGATTCTTTCATAAAATCTCCCCTAAGTATGTGGAAAAAGCTCATTGGAAGTCACCTTAATTGTGGCTAGAACACTTTCTGAATCCAGCCGTTCAGCATTCCACAGTTCTCAGTAGACAGAAACCATAGTTAAGAAATAAAAGCAGTAATAATACAAGTTAACGCTTTTCACACCTACTTAGGAGAAAAAAAAAAAAAAAAAGAGACACGTTCGAAACACCATTTCCCAGGTCCAGTTGTATCAACCTCGCACAGCAATTCAATACGGCATAGTCAGCCTGCAGGCAGACTCACCAGAGACAGCAGCCTTACCTTGCACTGCCCAGCCACACAGATTGAAGTTCCATTCTGGTCACAGGGTGTCCCATCGATCACCTTTTCAGCTTGTCTCACGTAGAACCGGTAGCCTATCGCACGGCAATTCAGCTCACACTTCTGACTGCCCTTCACTGCGGAAACAGACAAAAGTCCCCATTATAAAGACCCCAGCAGTAGTTTTAAGAAGGAAAAGCCCATTGAACTAACACTGAGGTTTGAGAGGAAGAAACAAATAGGCAAACTGAATTTTTTTAAAAAATCAATTATTTTCCTTTTCATTTCTACAAGTTGCATTTTAGTGACTATTTCTTAGTTTAAGAGAAAATTGAGCAAAGAACAAAAACATACAAAATGTATCATTATTCAAAACCTTGTGATCTCTGTTGACATGCAAGCACCAGAAGGAAGTCAGTCCATCGAACTCTGGGTGAGAGGAACACAGAAGAAACACTTATCTCCTCCTGGGAAAATCTGTTACTTAAACAGATACAGCCTAACACTCCACAGATCTTGGGCTATCAACTTGCTAAAGCATTTATGTAGTCTACTTCAAATCCTATCACGTTGAAGTTGCCCGTGGTTCATTAGCCCTATCTGTCAACTGAAATAACAATACCTTTTGTTTCTTTCCAACTAAGAGCAGCACTGTTACCCAGTGGTGGCGAGATACACACAGAATTCCCTTTTCTTTTGACAACGCTTGCTGCTGTCATTAAAAGTCCCCTGACTTCACCAAGCTCCAGCTCATAACCGGTAACGCAACTGAGACCCACTATTTAATCTGACAGAGATGGTATAAACCTCAGTCAGCTGCTACAACATGATATTCCCAGGATTTTCTACCGTGTATTTTCAGATCTTTAGCTAAGACATAACTTTTGGCTATTTAGCCAAAAAAAAAAAAAAAAGTGCAATTATTTCAAATATTTATTTAACATAAGTTTTCTGTAAAAGTAAAAAACTTTCAGCTCAACTTAAGTCACCTCCTGTCCAGACACAGGAGTAGTGAAGACCAACTCTGAGATTTGCATCTTAGATTTCCCCTCACACAGCTATTTAGTTGACATCATCTCTTGCATCTAGCAATCTTTCGATAAAATCCTCAAAAACCTCTACTAATTTTAAGTGAGGTTAAAGATCTGCTTACCCAGTTCTCTTTTTTGCAGAAGCTATGCATGCCATGCTCAACTAGGTAATTTTTCCACTGGCTATTTTTTCAAGACAGATTCACTATTTTACCATTCCAAGGAGTTCACAAAGTTATTAAATAAAAAGTGAGGTATTTCCTGCAGTTCAATCTCCAAGTATAACAGTTAGTTTTAATGATAAACTGAGCATTACTCTTAGCAGCTCCGTCACTTCACACATAACTATTTTCAGAATTCTCAAATAAATATAATTCAGCTCCAGTGATTCATTACAACTGAAATCAACTTGTCCTTTTCTGTGTCTGAAAGTTCCTATTTTTATAACCCACAACTCTAGCTGTCAAGCAGCACCTCTGCAGAGTACATTTTCTTATCTTCCCATTCCTTAAAATTCAAGTCAAACTAGCCGTGTAGGGTTTCTGAAATGTCCTTATCTTGTATGTTGATTCCCCTTAGTTCAAAGTATCCTGAAGCCTCACATTCCTGTATGCTTCTTCCTCCTAATATCTCTTATTTGCTTTTGACCCTTTAAAATATTATTGAAATTCTCAGTTTTCCTTCTAGATCCCAAGTTTTGAGCTACTCAGAAAGATGAATAAATTAACTGCTGAAGCATCGTTTTCTTCGTACACCCCTCTCTTCCCTTATTTATGATTTGATAGGTAATGCAGGGTATTAACAACCACAGGCAGACTGAGCTTACTTGCTCTGTAAAATATGAGTCCTACTTCGTATCACTTGTCTTTTAGTCTTTCTTTTTAGGAACTGTCCCTGCTCATACCAAAAAAAACCAAACACAAACAAACCAAACCAAAAAACCAACCCAACCCAACAACAAAACAACCACAAAACAAACCAACAGTAAAACAGTCACTGACTTTGACCAGTACTGCCCACCCTGCCTCCCCTGTACCCCCCCAAAAAAAACTCTTTATGAGCATCTCACCCTATAACCCTTTGGCCTTTGCTATTCAGATTCTTTTCATGACCAGCTCTAAGGCATTGCCTTGCTTGGTCATATACCAACTACTACTACCTAAAGACAACATTCCCAGATGACAAAGATGTGAAAAAAATGGTAGTCTAAGAAGAGCAAAATCTGCTAACTGAATTTTTCCTATTGAATGAGAGGCATTTCACATTAGGATTTCTGTAAGCATTGTGCATTTACTATGCATAAATTACAGCACAACAAACACATATTAGAATTCCCTCGTAAAAAAGGATACCACACTAGTAAAAAGTACTCTGCTGCCTATTAACCTCACATGCATCTTGACACACTCCCTTACCCAGTATTTTGCCACAACTCTCGAGTTTTTATAGCTTAAGCTGTAGGTTAAACTACACCACTGGCTTGGCAACTGGACATAAAATGTCCATTAAACAATGAGCTGTGAAGCGATTGATTCCACACAGGCAACATATTTTAGTACTGTCATCTGATCCCAGACTTTACAGAAGGATCTATCTGACCTCAGGGAATAGAGTAAGGCTTCTAGGTGCAGACCTTCCGAAGTAGCTGGCAGCAAGAGACATTTCCACTCAAAAACGGGCTCTTTCAAGTGTGACACAGTTACTAAGACGGTTCACTATACAGGTGCTGTTTTACATGTCCTCCTAAGGTGTTTGCTTTCCACCCTCATGCCCACCTTAGCACAACCAAGTCTTTGTGGGAAACTCTCATCTTACCCTACCTTGCTGAACAGGGAACTTGGGTGAAATTTAATGCTACCACACAGGTTCTGCCACATGTATTCATTATTGATTTAAATGAAAGAGGTGCCTTTAGTAAATAATCCTGGTGACGTGTAATGTTTAGTTTTCATTTTACAGACTGCAACACTATCTGAATTAAAAAAAATCAGTACGTTGCTTACAGTGTCCTCGCCAAACTAGCCTAAAGTACCTCAGAGATATCCTGGGCTTGTCTAAACTGCAAGACTTGAGAGTTTTCCCTCAAGTTCTCTGTTGAAACTTACCTTTCCTTATAAAGAACAAGACCCAGAAAGGTGAGAATGGGACACCACCACAGTTCTGCCACCTCCCATTCCACCAGTAAGCTACCAAGACCCCGTGTTTAATTACAAACTGCACCTGTTCTGCATCACAGAGCAGTGAAAACCTTCTACCATAGAATACTCATTTCACTTGTTCCACCAAGGCACAAAAGCCCTGCAGATGGCAACTAATTTAGAAATCATTACCCTTCTGGACAGACAAAACCTGAAGTCTGTCACTGGCAGGAATAGCACGACTAAGTACAAAAACCAACCTATGTTCCAGTTAATTTGTCCTATTCATTGATGCACTAAAATTCACACAAAAAACCTACTTTGCATGGCACATATACTGACAACGTGTAAAGCTGAGCAAAAGAGAAAACATTATTTTCTAAAGTGTTATTTATCAAATTCACACTGTAAGCCACAGTCAAAATGAATGCAAGAGTGGAGAAGTTGCCACCCATACATTAATTTATAGTTACATTTATCCTAAGAGTGATTTAATCAGACTTAAAACACTATTAAATATCAATACATTTCATTTACCCTAAACAACGTTTAAATGCAGATTAAGTACAAGTTTGAGAAGAAAAATTAAACTGTACAACCCACTCACACATTTTTGAAAGAGAAAACACAAGGATTTAGATGTTACCACATTACAACGAACGGCTGGAGTTAAAACTAGGTCTCCAGCAGCATTTCAGACTAAGGCCTCTCGGCTGGCCCGGCCAGGAGGGCAGGCAGAGCAGCAGCACAGCTGCGGGGAGTCACAACCGTGGGGAGAACGGCGCTCCCCGGGGTCCGCAGCCCAAAGAACAACCCCAGGCTTCCTTCCGTCCCACTACGAGCGAACCAGGGGTGCGCAGGAGCCCGTGACGCAGCCCCCGCGCCCCCATGAGGAGGCAGCGCAGGCCGGGCAGCCGGCACCGCGGGGGCACCGCCGCGTCGGGAGGGACTGCGGTACCCGCTTGAGCCCGAGCCACAGCGCTGCAGCTCCTGATCGATAAAACTGGGTGCGACGTTAACATGCCGGTACACGAACACTGGAAAACTGCCTTTGTCTCGCTCCCAGGCTCCGCGCAGCTCGGCCCAGCGCCGCCCGAGGGAGGCCCTGAGGGACACGAGCGCCCGCGCGCGGCCGCAGGGGCGGCTGGGCCTGGTCGCGTGGCGGGAAAGCAGCGCGGCGGGGGCTGCGAGGGGAGCGTTCCCTTGAGAGAGCGTTTGCAAACGTTCCGGCTGCACCGCAGGGGAGCGCTCCAGCCCCAGCGCGGGCACGGCTCCATGCGCTGTGCTCAGGGCCCACGGCACAGCCCCCAAAGAGCAGGGCCTGCCCCACAGAGCCCCTCGCGGAACCTGCTGGTCACGGCCCACGCAGCCCCTGAGAACGGGACAGGCAGGCCAAGGCAGCCAGGGCACCGTGCCCTTGGGCTCCACGTCAGCTGTCCCCTGCCGCCAGTGCACCCTGCATCAGCAGCGAGCTTGAGGATACAGAGAGCCCAGCAGGCAGCTTGCCAGTGCAAGGAATTTCAATCTAATGATATTCTTAGGAAAAAATGTTACAAGAAAGACCATTCCAACTGCAATACATTTGCTAAATAATGTATTCAGCTGTTCAAAGGGAAATAAAAATAGCCACAGAACAAAAAAAAACCCCAGGAAATAATGTGCAAATCAAATCAAAATGCAACTGATCAGTAAACTAATGGCATTGTGCACAGCCATACACTGACTGCCCTTACAAAATGTAGTAACTTCTTCTGTTGCAGCTCTTGAGATCGAAGCTGCATGCACGTTAAATCTGCTACTGCAGACAATGCTGTAGATGCCACCAGAATAAATGATACAACAGAGACATTTCACGTTCCCCATGCTGTGAGGTAGGGACTGGAATGTACAAACTCTCCTCGACGGTTCCTCAGTCCAAATCTGAATTTAATGTGAGATCCAGACTCCCCGTTGTTATCTATGTAGCAGTTCTAGTTCTCCGCAGAACATTACAGAATGCTTTTACCATTTGTCAGTTTTTGTAAGTTTGCCTAAACATCTAAAAATAGTTAATAACAACCTCTGCAACTTGAGAAACATGCCTTGAGGGTGCCATAGAGAAGTGGCATGCATACTCTTGGCAAGCAAATACCACATTCATGTTAATACTACATTATGGGATTAAGCGAATTTAAATTAGGCTTAATTCTCTGTGCACAGTGCCTTGTAAAGTCAACTTCAGTGCTTCTCCATAACGAGCCAAGATACACTCATCCACCATGTGTCAGAACCGATTGTTCCAGGAACAAGTTGTCTCTGCATAGCTCAGTTATTTTCAGGGCCCAGCTTGCCATGGGCTGTAGTTCAGTATTTACTCACGATAAAAGCCATGAATCTGCTTTACAGGAAGTGTAATGGGGCATAGCAGACCCAGGGAAAACTTTTAAAGGTTGTGCTCATGTCTACCCACATAACATCTACTTCAGTTAAAGCTTAGCAATGCTGTGGGATTTCAGCAATAGATTTGCAGGTTACGGACATTCTTGGTTATCCCACAGAAGCCCACAGGGCAGAGGAGGAAGGAACGGTAGGGTAAGGTGTCTGGCAAGCCTCAGGCTTCTGTATCCACTATACTTGTCCGTAAAGCTACAGCAAGTCTACAGGCTGATGTCATCTGAAAAAAAGCAGTGGTCTCTTCCATTCAGGAGATGTAATTCAATGAGTACTGTATCAGTAAGGCAGAACTTACAGTTTTGTGAAACCAAAGTTTCTGTTTAAATGTTTCATTTTCGTATCGTAAGTGCCTCAAGACACGTGTACGTACAGGAAAGCAGGGACAGGTCCAGCACGCTACCAGCAGCAGCCTACTCCTCTGCACACCACCGTGGCTATCAGCTGGCAGCTGCGTTCAGACTTGGAGTGGTGCACCAAGGCAGACACGGACCGAAACGGGACAATTCCACGCTAAAATGCATCTGCCAGTGATCACCTGTGGAGCTCCGCGTGGATGACAAGTGTTGCTGCAGTACTATAATGCAGGCAACTTTGTTTATGCAGCTTCCTATACAAAGAAGGAAAACGTGTAGGAAACAAAAAATACCACATTCCCTACAAGGCTTTCAAGAAAGCAAAACTACTTCATTTGAGGTTTTGCTGTTCAGGAGAACAGACTGTGTTGGCTGAGTTTTCAGTACCAGAATGTCAGTGCAATGCAGCACTGAGGGCTATTGGGTCTGTAACAAGAAGTGATCCCGAATCAGGCTGGTTTTCCACTGATGGACAGCTAAAAGTTTTTGAAGTGGCCAGAAGGAATAATGCTTTTTACAGCAGTTACCTGTTGCCAGATCTAAATAACAATATGCAAACATTTTCCAGGAAATAATTATCACGTAACTACATTTGGTCTTTCCAACAGAAATACTAATGTGGTGTGATGTGTTTTATTTGAGTCTCTTTTGATATTTTGTCCTTATTAGGCTTGGGAACATCTCTTCACAATTACCAGAATGAGTTGTGTTTATTTTTTACTTTGTCCCTTTCAGTTTTGTTAACTTCTTACAAAATTTTATTACCATGGCTTGGCTTTTTTTTCAAAAGTTATTTTCCATTCTCCATGCCAGTGATGGAGGAACATTTCCTTTTTTTTTTAACTTCCACTTTTCATTTTCTCATGTAATAAAGATGTATATTACTTCACCTTGTCTCAACAACTTAATATATATTTAAAATATTTTCTGCACTGGGGTTCAGATATTAAGTAAAAAAAAAAAAATTCAAGCTTTTATAATGAAACTGCAAGTACATTTTAACAAATATGTAGCCAAAACTGAAGATATCAGCCAAGCTTCTCATCTTTACTTGAATACACCACGGTTTGTTCTGCTCCCAGATCCTGTAAGCCCTGCGTTAGTCATGGGGAGCTACTGGGGAGTAGATTCAGTGGAGACTTCCCTTCAGTGAGGTGAAATATTTCTTAAAGGCCCTGATGTTCCATAATCTTGTGCACATATTTAGTATTTATGGCAATAAGGAACTTGCAAACATTTTCATTTACTCCAGCTTTCCTATTTTCTCCATTCCTCCCAAATCCCATTGCCATTGAAAAACTATTAATGATACCTTTTAGATTTACTGTCATCCATTAAAAGTACCTGGAAAGTTAATTATTATTCCCCAATGAAATTAACGGGAACAAACCAGAAACAAGTCATTCATAAAACCCACTCAAATTCAAGTCTCCGTTGACCAGCTGGACATCTATGAATCAGCAAAACGTATCAGTTTGATGTGCTTTTATGGAATTACCATTTGTTCTGACTGCCTAAAAGTTTGTCTCAGCACAACATGCATGTTCTACCTGGGTCCCGCTGTAAAAGGACAGGAATGCCAGTATTGGGGAAGCTGGGGCGTTTAATAAAAGCTGCACAAATGTCCACAATGAGCTCAGTCATGTCTGCCAATTTGAGTTAGAGAGCACTTAATCAGGTGGTTTACGTATGAGAAGAGTAAGCACTGTTGCCCTCAGTAGAACTGCCACGGGTGGTATGTTTAACAGTGGCTCAAGGCCAGTACCCCTTTAAGTGACAGGACCAGGTAATGTAGTTTCTTCTACAGACCTTAGTTTTTACTGTGTTGCATTTGGAACTCTTCTCTGAATTTAAAGGGGAAAAAAACCCAACTCCTAAAAATGCCTTTTTTCACATTGGCCTTTCATCTGTTAGGCAGTCAGGATCCGGAATCTATTTGTCAGTCACTGAAGACCTTGGCCACTGGATGTCTCCACTGCCCTGTGCAAGCATCCATCAAAGTTCTCTGTCAGTGGGATAAAATAAAAGGCATCTATCTGTATTCACGAGCCATCACCTGCGCTTGGCCCACAGCGCCCAGCAGCCGCTCAGACCGCTCCCGGCCCTCACAGCAGCCAGGAGCGGGCGGTTTCATGTGGGCTGCACTTCCGGTGAAGCTTTGAATTGCAGCTCCTGGTACGTCAAATCAAAGTTCTGAAAACGCTGCTAGAAAAGTAAAAGAAAACGAAAAAGCAGTTGCTTAAGCTCAAAAGTTTTTGCTTCCTTTATGTCCACCAACACCTAAATTCTATCAGTAAAACCCTCATAAGAGGACAGGTGAAGAACTATCCAAAACATCAAGCACGGGTTTTCTCCTCACCATTTCACTCTTTCCTGGCATAGCTGGCTAACTGATGTAAGTCTGATTAAATCAACCAGTTAGTAATTGTAAGGTTTGACATCCCCTCAAAACTGTTTGTAGAAGATAGATTCTTAGAATATTAGGATTTCATGGAAGATGTCTTGCAGGGATATTGTACAGAATTTATTAAAAATAAAATTAAAATAGTGAAGCACAAACTACAGGAAAAAAAAATACAACTGTTTTAAACAGCCTCATTTTCCAGCTAGATCTCTCTTTTGTATAAAAATGCTGGCACTAATCAGAGAAGAAAACCTGCCACATGCAGCGCAGTTTCTCATCTGGAAAACACCATGAAGTGCTGACCACTTCCTGAGGGAGTCTGAGAAATATCAGTCCCAACTGCTGTTAGCTGGGGATGTTCTGAAGGGAGCTTAGTGCTGCTTTCTGTCTGTCTCCAAAACCTGAAAGAGCAGAGTATTTCTGTTTGACTCTTAGAATCTTACTGGCCTCTGAAATCTCAGCTTGCATCCAGATCTGTATTTCGAAATATGATTCTATCTCCATCAGCACTCTAGTACCCCAAAACAATTTGCCAAGTCAAATAATGTAAAAATGTATAAAATCGATACTTTGGCAACACAAGTAAATACACCTCCAAATCCTGCCCTCAGGCTTTCCACAAAGCACTTGGCTATTTCTATTCAAATCAGTTCTAGTGAAGAAGGACTTCATGTCACACTTCACAATAATAAATGCCAAAGGTAGACGGGAAGAGAGGAGATGCAGGTTTGGGCTTGTGAAGCCCCCAGCAACATTCCAGACAAAAGCTTTCAGTCATCTCTTAAGGGAGTATATTTATGCTCACAAAGTTAAATGTCTTAGAACTCTCCTATTAAAAAATGAACTCCGTATTTGAACACTAAAAATTCCCAAAGTAATGCTTTTCATGAAAAGGCCATGCATATACCATCCTGATCTCTAACGTTTAATGACGTTCCTAACCAGGAGCCACAGGAAGTCTTCCCTCACCGTTGTGCACCAGTGGAGGTTTCCTGCACACCAACAGCACAGCTTTGCATCTGTCAGAATTCACTCTGCACTCAAGTGCATCCCAGCCTTCCCTTCTACGACACCAAAAAACCCCCGAGCAGCCGAGCTGAGAGCAGCAGGAGGGAACACTACGCTGCTGCTTCTTGCTGTCAAGCTCCTGTCCCAAACGAGCCAGCTCTCACTGACCCACTTGGTTGCATGATTGGCAACAAATTTTTCTTTTCTTTTCTTTGTTAAACAGAATAGTATAGATTGCATTAAAGTCAAAATGGTTCCTGAAGTTATGCTGCTTCTGTTAGTTATTTAGCTTGGGAGAGGAAGAAGAAATCTTTCACCTTTAAAAATAAAAATTGTTACATCATTACTTACAAAAATGATAATACAGTATGTTTTCAAAATTTTCGTATATAGGAATCAACTTTCATTTTACTTTAATTACACAACTCAGAGACGATAACTTTTTCAGTCATTTCAATCCACACATTTTTTTTAGCTTCTTTAAGCAGACTGAATTTGCCAAAATTTCCCAGCCAAATCACTTTGGATAAATCCAGAGTAATCCTTACAATTCCTCACCTCTTTACCCCTGCCTTCTCCAAGAGGAGGCAATGACTCTCAAACACATCTCTTTGCCACAAA
Source organism: Pampusana beccarii (assembly GCA_013399365.1). Taxonomy (NCBI): domain Eukaryota; kingdom Metazoa; phylum Chordata; class Aves; order Columbiformes; family Columbidae; genus Pampusana; species Pampusana beccarii. The sequence continues at coordinate 791,452 of VWYH01008204.1, forward strand.
TGCAGTTCCTGGTCTGATTGGCGCACTGCAGATCACGTAGTATCTCCCTGACCGATAACCTCATCACCTACAGTTTTCAGTGCTGACATGAATGTGGCAGCTCTGATGAATACACACTTCAAATCCACTACCTGTGCTTGTGTAAACTAAATGAAGGTACAGTTGATTTACACAATGTGAGAATAAATAGCATTTTTAAAATCGTAATTATTACAAGTTTGCTTTATTGAGCAATATTATTTTCTTCAGAAGCAAACTGTTGATAGAACAAGCTTTTGTGAAAAGCTGCAGCACCTAGACAAGATGAGACCGTCATTATTGAGAAAGGATGGCATGCACATTCTTCAAAGGCATGCGTCTGTGTGTGCTGATGAATAAATAAAGGAAAAAACACATAAAGAGATTAAAAGTGGGGAGCGGGTCAAGGAAGACCCAGTAAATCAAGCTGATAGGCTCAGTTTCAGAGTCTACAAAAAAGCACTCACGTTACTTTGCTTCTCTGTGATGCCTGTTACATCGCTGGGGACCACGGACCCCACACACTCCTGAACCAGCCATGCTGTTCTTGTCACTAAATGCATCGCTGTTATACCAACCATCTGTGTGTGAATTAATGCAAATATAAAGATGTCTAGTGAACTATTTTTTACATCTGTCCCGCTGCTCCTGTCCACCAGAACAAGCAGCTCCGTAAGTGACTGAGCATCCTGCAGCCCAGGCTGCCGCCAGCACAAGCACACGTTCCCATCTCTGCTCCTGAGAGAGGCTGGTGCTGGTGCTGCATACGACCGTTTTGGACCTGAAAGAAAGCACCTGCTTTCATACTCGGTGTACACAGGATCCTTAGCACGTGCACGTGTCAACGGGCAAAGCAAGAGAGGAGATTAATCCCTTTTTTTAATGGTTTCTAACTGAGGACTCTTTGCTCTGGACCACCAAGAAATTACCGCCTGAGGAGCCACTGCAGAACGGACAAAATCACAAACAAGCAGCAGCTAAAAGCCAGCCCTGTGTTGACTGTCACTGTCCCTTAAAAAATACATGGCAATGTGTTCTGACTGAGCCTTATATACTTAAGGATTGACTTAAGTAAAAAGAAACCCAACCCAACAACACCACAAAACTATTACAGAGTGATGAGTGTTTCTACAATACTAGAGGAGACTTGTACTTATTTAAACATTAATACAGCTATTATTTGGTCTAAAATGTCCTAAGTGTATTTCTATGGCCTCCTGCCACAGTCATTTAATAGGCAAGTAACTTCTTAAGGATTAGTTAAAGCAATCTGTGCTTTTATCATCATGCTCATCAAAGATATTTATTTCCTACATTCTCATAAACATTAGTTTAAAAAAATGAGTGTTTGTTAGAACACTGTTTCCACTAGGATGCCAGTGATCTGGGGCTCAGTCAGTTAACTTGAAAGCTACTTTCCCTCTGGTAGCATTCCCAAACATTCAGTGTTTGGAGATCTGGCTTCACATTACATTTATTTTTAAGACTATTCTGATATAAAAGACTATAATTGCTGAGACTCAAGATTTCTTAGGAACTTTGTTTCTAGTTTTTCTTTAGGTTTTCAAAGCTTTCATGCTTTGATTGCTAGATGTTAAAAGCCCTGCAAAAAACTGAAAGGTACCAATGCAGTGGGCTCAGATCTGGGAAAACGTAGCTGGAAGGCCCTGTGGAGCCCGTTATTGCTCCCTGGTGCCGCAGCTGGCCCGCACCAGCCCTGACCCTGGCACCACCAGCCTCTGCGCTCTTAACAGTCGGTCTTCAACATAACAAAGATTAAGTTCTCTCTTCACCTCCTGTATCTCTCAGCGAAGGGGAAAATTGTAGTGTCATTACACGCAATAAGTAGAACCAGATAGTCTAAACACAACTTCCTCCTCTCGTTCCCTCCATTCTCCCTGAGAGTTCGGTTTTTGAGGCAGGTATTACAGACAGAGCTGATGACGGAGGTTTTGCCGTCGGCCCCTCAGGGGGTCACACAACAGGCCTTGTCACCTGCAGACAGCCTGGAGCACCAGAGCAGCCGGGCCTAACGGCCTCGGCCCTGGGCACTTGCAGGAATTACCGAAGCAAACTCAGCAGTCTGAGAATTATGGAGGGCATGTCAGATGACAGAAAACCAGAACGAGACAATTTCTGAGCTGCAAAGTGCAGACAAGGGGGAGCTGAGAAACGCTGAACAAGTCAACTGGGTTTCATTTCCTGGGAAAATTCCGCAAGAATTCAAACCCACTGTTCATAAACACCTGTAAAATAATCAGGGTAGCAGCAGCAACCAGTATGGATTTGTCAAGATAAAAATCTTGTCAAACTCATTTAATTTCCTTCTACAAACAGGCTCTGCGTGTGGGAGAAGTGGTGGCTGCAATGTAGCTTGGCTTTTCTAAGGTGTTTGACACTTCTTCATGCTAGGAAAACACCACTTCGAAGAATTTGCTATAAGGGATGTGCAAAATTGGTTCGAAAACTGTACTCAGTAGTTCACTGGCTGGGTTTGGTATCCATTGAGTGAGAATTGGCAAGATCTTTCCTAAGTAGAGTTCCAGCTTACGTTTTCATGCATGAAGTACATGATGCAATGGAGAGAGGATATTCACGGGTAACACCAAGCTGGGAAAGGCAGCAAGAATATTGGAGGGAAGGATCAGAGTTCAAAAAAGATGTTGACAGCTTGGGGAAGGGTCTGAAAAGGCAGGATGCAATGTAATGGAGATTGGTGCAATATCCTACATTTATGACAGGATAACCACCTGCACAAACACAAGCTGAGTAATTAATGAGGAAGTACTAATTACACATGGAAACTGGAGCAGTGACAGCGGATCTCATTTAACATGAGACTTCAAAAGGAGTGAACTTCACAAAAAATAAGCAAGTATCGTACCAGGAGGTATAAAACAGAAGGTAGTCCACGAATCACGTCAGTAACTCCGAGATTCAGCACTGCATCCACTTCTGGACACGGGTCCACGTCCACGTGCAGACAGACCATCCAGAGCAGAGACCAGCGCTCTAGAACACGGGTCCACGTCCACGTGCAGACAGACCATCCAGAGCAGAGACCAGCGCTCTAGAACACGGGTCCACATCCACGTGCAGACAGACCATCCAGAGCAGAGACCAGCGCTCTAGAACATGGGTCCACATCCACCTGCAGACAGACCATCCAGAGCAGAGACCAGCGCTCTAGAACACGGGTCCAAAGGCGGGTGGAAAAACGGAAGGGATGACAGTCTCCAAGTGGAGACAAAGCACAGGAGGGAATAAAAGTGTTCCTATGTGCACTGTGAACAGGACAGGAGGTAATGGACCAGAGTCGTAGCATGGAAGATTTATGTTATACTTCACAGAAAAATTTCCACTGGAAGGAATAATTAAGCACCATTTACTTCTGGAGACTGCAGAATCTCCACCCCTGGAGATTGGCTCTGGGACAAACTGAATTAAGGCCCTGTGCTCTCTGAAAGGGTTCAGCTCCCTAACCTAGGATCCCCAGAGTGCACAAGCCCTCCTATGTTTATTGATTGACTTCTTTCTTCCGTAATGCCTCGTTATAACAGGTACAGCAGTAGCTTCCGTTCAAAATATTTCTGCTGTCATACAGTCAACTTCGAGACGCTGTTGTTTACCATCAAGGAAATGGTTACCATTAATACAAACAGCTCGCAGCAGTTTCTGCACAGTAAACCTCACACTGGGGCTTCTCCCCAGAGAAATGTAAATACTCAAGTGCACTCCTAGATGCACATATGTTCAGAGTTCAAAATGAAAATGAAGGAAGATTTTCTTGCACCTGGCTGGACTCCGTCCCAGAGAATTGCACCACGGAGTATTAGCCCTTAATTGTAAAATTATTTCTGAAAGGTCAGTTTTTGTCTCTGGAAGGCAGTAAATTGTGAAATTGCAGGGTCTTGCAAATCCTACCTCTAGCTCTGGACTGCAGCAAGCATAATTAAAATACATAGTTTTCTGTCACCAAAATTGTCTATGGAAAGCACTTTCAGCTTGATCAGTGTACAGCTGTGAATCTACCGGAGTAGGAGCAACGTAAGTACCAATGCTTAAAAGTCTTTATGGAAATATTATCACCATTATGCCGAAAACAACCTATACAGTAACTGCTGCACCAAATACCTAGATAACATCAAACACATATGTTTGGGTTTCAGGCTATTGATTTAAAAGCTGCTGTTCATAATTTTCTTACTTTATAAGAAAATTACTCTTAAATAATTAAATATGCTGCAACTACTTTAAAGCATCTTACATACTCTGAAACACCTTAGTTTCCATCAACCTTAGAATTGCCCCTTCAGCCATCCCAGTGTAAATGTCTTAATAGGATGCTAGAGGTCAAACCATGAGTCTCTAATAACAAAAATATCAGGATGACAACCTGGTAGGTAAGTACATCCCTCAAAACTAGAAAATCCTTCTCTTGAATGGTAACATAATCATTACCATCATAAAGTAGCAACACAGAGGTTGTTAGTTTAAAGCTTCATTTTTTAATTTCCCCACCACAGTAGCCAACAGTTACCTGTGTGTGACAGTATCAGAACCATTTCAAAGATCTGAAACAACAAAGTTTCTCACTTTTGTGAAATGTAATTTTAAGGTGTTAAAGCCAGAATTTATAATCACCTTACAGTGAATGTGTGAGGCAAACCAGCCTATTGCTTTTTGTCCGTGCAGCCAGGCTACTAGACACCAAACAATACAGAATGTTATTGGAGACGTGGGACACTGCAAAAATGTTTCCAAACCCGCAAGAAAGCTAAGTTAATAAACCGTGTCCAGCCTAGTTACATTCACTCTTCCCAAAGCAATTAGGGGGGAGAGGAAATGAATGTTTATATGTGCAAGTCATTTTTAAATGTCTGTATCAATTAATGCTTGTTAACATAGCATGGAAAGAGGGACACACATTAATACAGCTCCCTTACAATTTGCTAAAGCCATCCTGCCGCTATCTCAAGTTGGAGTCGATGCAACGCAGTAATGCGGCAATCCTTTCAAGTTTGGCAGTAAGACTACAGTCAAACAGGTTAGCTATTCACAAATATTATCCAAAAACGGAGGGCAAGCACAGTTTGTGATTTAGGGTTCACCTGGTACAGACCTTCCGGAGGAAGAAACTGTGCTGAAACAGCCAAGGTAGCTTTACTAACTGTAAAGAATCTGAAGGGGGATGAGGGGAAAACTTCAGCAAAGCACTATTGTGAAAAATAATGGATCACACTCTCAGACTTTAAATATAAATTGCCCCTCTTTTAGCCAAAAAGCAGCTGTACAAAGGCTGATGTTAACCATTACCCATTTTCCATTGAAACCACTCTGTTCTGACTCGAGCACTTTAAAACTACACATACATACAAGCTTTCAGCAGCTCGCCCTCCCCTTCTGAATTACTGCCTGCTCTCTGGTGAAAATAAGCTGGTTAAGTCCTCTAAGCAGCCTACTCAGTGTGATGCCCAACCCATAGTGAGTAATCAAGGATTTGGGGGAAAAATCCACTGCTTCTCTTAACAAGAAACACAAGAGGGTTTTACACTGTTATTCAATATCCAGACTAATAAAAGCAATTAAATATCCCTCTTCACTCGATACTCTCTCAGGCATCCTCCTAAATTCTCAAATACTCTTCAAACAGGAGCACAGGCATGAACTGGCACTACCCGGTCATTGCAAGGGAACGGCAAAGTCGTATCTAGCGCAGAGACTGCTTCTTTAACGGAAAACAGGGGAAAGACAAAGGGAAAACACTCCATCTCTCAAGTTGCATTAGCTGCTTTCCTTCTGGAATTAATAATTACTGCACAAGAGATATTGCCAAGCAAATGACCTATTCAGATAGATTCTGAGAAGGAGATTACTGATGAAATAAATATTTGGAATTCTGCAGCTCTCGAAAAGACCAGTGAGCTTCGGTTACAATATACTCGTGGATACTGACCCTACCAAGTATCTGTGCTAGATAAACCTCACATATGCTAACACTCAGCTATTCCAAAACTTATTGTCTGTATCTTGACCAGCTTATACACAACACATATGTATAACAAAATCATATATTAAATTAATAGCATACTCTCGAGAACTCCAGTGAAGACACAAGATAATTCAAAACATACGGAGGTATTTTCCTTGACTATGGGCTATACTCAATAGGCAGACGTATTAGTTACAACTGGGAACTGCTGCAGACGTATCTGCCACAGACATACTGCATGATATTTAACATTGGAGCACTACAGTGTACATGAGGGCCTGCTCCAGACACTTGCACTGCCCTGGGATGCACAGATGCATCCGGAAAACTGTTGTGGTTCCTTCATTACTAAAGACAGCCCTTATCCTGCCTCAAACACCTTCCAAGCTCTATGTTACGCCACTAAGTAAATGCTGTAGAGTAGCACAGCTTGTTACACGGGATGGCGAAGGAGTCATACCAGCCCTGCCGCTCTCGCTACATTTCTCACAGCAGGCCACGAGGCTTAGCTGGATTTCAGTTCCTGTACACTACTTGCACAGCACAGAACACTCGTACCAAGGCTGTCTCTCCAATTCCAAGAACAAATACACAATATAGTAACAAGCTAATTCACAGCAATTGTGACCAATTGTGTCAGTTTTGGTAGAAATTATAAGAATGCAGTTGGAAGGGCCCACAGACAGACTCGTCTGTACAAACTCCAGAAAAAGCAGAACTGGTAGAAGATTAGACACAAATGTGTAGATATTTAACTGCATTTTACCACACATATAGTAATTTAAACTGTTTTATCTTCTAACCATTTTCCACCTCTCCTGAATCTCCGGCCTGCATGTGTTTGGTCAGGTTCTCTTTTTTACTGACGCTAGATGTCCGTTTCCATTTGCAAACCTCTCTGTAAGTACGAGGCCGCGATTCCAGTCCGCAGCGGGCAGCAAACACAGTCACAGAAGTTCCCACAGAATGTCTTTAACATTGGCTCCACGTCCTTCAGAAGACAATAAGGATGGCTCATGGGAATGGGATGTGAATGGAATGTATTTCAACTGAGCTAAGCCTGTTAGAAGATAATTGGAGTCAGAAAATCATTATTGATCTAATCTTTTATTTTGGTGGTGGTTGGTAGACAGCACAGATGGTACTGGCGTGTGGCTTGGCACAACGTAGTACTAGAAATAGAAGAAGGGGCCTGCTGGTATTATATCTGATGCAATATGCTTAATTTAGTATCAACAAGCTAAAAGTGAAGATGAGAAATTAACAATATTTTTCTTTTATACTTACACTGAAATCAGTTGTGGTGGTTTCAGAGAAATTTTCAAAAAAACAACTCCTTCTCATCAGTATTTCAACCAAAAACTCATTTATAGCTGTAACAGTAAATTAATAATGACAACTATTTTCTCCTTTAATGGCATCAAGAATGATGGATAAGAATAGAATAAATAGCATTTTAGGAAGGATGCTTCATGTTCGATCCTGCCATAGCTAAGAGTTGTATATTGCATTGGACAAAATACTCACCAGCCATGTTCTATGGATTACAAACCACAAAATCAGGATAACACTTCCCTTCTCACAGAAGTACTCCCATAACTGCTGGGATGATCACATAGTTCTGTGACGAGAGCCCCACCAGCATCCAGATGGGTTGAGTCTCCTGCTCCCTAACATTGTGTAGCATCATATCTGACAGATATCACTGTCATCAAAGCAGATTTCTGTTCAGAGTGAAATAGCATTCAGACTGAGAAAGCATGACAAAATTGGACTCTGAGTCTTCAAAACAGGTGTAGCTTTTAAAAGCAAGAATATCTGAGAAGGAGCACAGCACACAAATCCCCACCTTCACGCAGCAGACACAGCATCAATTCTGTCTGCAGCTGTTTTAGGCAGGAAAAACCAACCCCACAGTTTGGATATTATTGCAAGTATAATCTGACCTCATTTTAAGCTGGATTTTATCCAGTGTTCCTGCAATACCCCAAGGAGACTTGATCCACTGATGACTTCTAGACTGATTTTCATAGAACAGATCCAACATTCTTCAAATATCTTCTTTAATTTCCCAGTGACTAAAGTTCACTGTTTCCATCAAGATAATGTTTTATTCTAGTAAAGAAAACCAAAGCTTTTCATTTAGTAAGTTCACCTTCTTCCTGCATATGCTGCATCTTCACTCTGTTCCCAGCTCCCACACCAAGTAAAACCAGAACGTGAGCCACAGAAGGGCCAAACGTGTCGACCCAGCTAACCGTAGGAACTCTCCTCCTTGCCAAATGCACATTCATGCAGCAAAAGCTGTTGTCCCCAGACAATAGGACCTTAGACCTTTTTAAGTTAAACTTTCCAACTTAGCTATTATCACTTGAAAAAAAGTTTAAATTTTTTCTTTAAAATGAGGATGCTGCAAGCATGCTTGAGAAATTACTGAAAACTTTTTTCTAGATAACTACCACTGATTTTTAACAGGACCTACTCAAATTCCATTGTGGTTGATATTCTCCTCACCAAGTTTACATACATACATGAACACAAACATGCTGGTTTTCACTTACTCAGATTCATACACAAAGTATGTAAATATTGCTTTGCTGAACCAGTAACTAGCGAACCTGTACGATACCTGAAAGAATCTGGTTATTTCTTCTGGTTCATTTTGCTCACGCTTTCCCTGTGCTCTCACTCCGGAACGGGAACCCAGCCCCTGTGCACGTCCCCCTCGCACTGCCAAAGGCCACGCGTTGCTAGGACACTTCATTCAGCCACCACCCTCACTAAAGAAGTCCCTTGGTTATGCTGCAAAGACCTGATCTAAACCCTCGTGCCTCCTCCACAGATCCGACGCGAAGGAGAACGCGGTCAGGCACGGCCTTCTCGTTCTGTGCGCAACAGGCCAGGAGCAGACAGAGCACGGGTCGCCCGCCCCACCCCGGTCCCCGGGGCGAGTGGCGGTAGCCAAAGGAACGCTGTAATTCCAGTTTCTGCCAGTCCGGACGCTAAATAAATAAATAAGTGAACGCTGCAGAGTGATCTTATTGAAAACCCTCCAAATTTCAGTGCAGCAACAATCTCTTAATATTGTTTGAACACAAACCAGAGGTTGAATGTTCTGCAATAAAATTTCTGACAGTGACGCTAACAAAAATATTCAATTTCAGCAATATGCTGACTTTTCAAAAATGGACATCTGTTTATATTTAGGTTCTTCATGTGACTATATTCAATAACAATGAAAGGATGAGAGCATTCCTTCCCCCAAATCCCTCCAAAACCGGTGGGTGTCTACCAAGCTGATTAAATTGAGACATGGCAGTGAAGGAAATCAAATCATGCATTCCTTGTTCAGGGGAAACACTGTAATTAAAGGGAAGAGCCTGAAGCTCAACTAATTGAAATCATTTGACATGAGGAAGGGGTGCTGGATTGGGCACAGATCTGTGAGGGATCCTCGCTGTCTCAGTGTCTCCGCATCCTTGTCTTCCAAGACCTGCCTGGTCCTGGGGCTTCACCACCTGCATCGTGTGGTGTCACAGGTTTGAATCGTGTGCAAGAAGAGGCTTGCTGGAGCTGAGAAGTCTGGGTCCACATGTGAACCACAGAGCATTTAAACCACGGGGACGAAAACGCCGCAGCACCCCCGGCTGTGCTCGGCTCGGCCCAGGAAGCGATGTTGGATCACGGAGGCGGCTGCCGCTCCGATCTCTGTGAAACCTGCCAAGCCCCGCGGCTCGCACCACCCGCCAATCCCACCCGTCCTCTGCGGGCGATTTCTGGTTTTCTGTTCGCGCTCAGACCAGCGCGTTTTCAGGGAGCCCACACCGAAGACAGCGGCCGTTTCCCAGTAGATTTCTGCACCCAGCCACGAGAACCCGCCGTCCTGTGGCGGAGGTTTTGGGGAGATCCCTGCCAACCATCCGAACATTCACAGCTGGCAAAGAAAACTCGCAAGCCTCAACCTTGGCCTGGCGGGTTGTCACTGCTGTGACCCACCTCAGGGGCCGACTGAATACTTTGGTTATAACGGGACATTTTAAAGAGCATTTGGTGTCATTAGGAACGGAGACGGCCAGTTTCCCAGCACAGCTCCAGGTCACATCCAGGACGCTATTGCAAAGAGTGCTTGAACTCGGAAATGAGGAGGAGACGTGGACAGACACAGGGCACGAGGTCTGCCTGGGAACACGGGAAGTGCAAACATCGCCTGTCGTTCCCATTAAGAAATTGGTATTGGCTTATTTATAGCTACTGATCTCTTAGTTCTCACACTTATTCTTGTGGATATAAGCAAGGACGATAAATTTTCATAATATAAATATAATATACATTAAAAATGTATGTTTTCACAATTATCAATAAAACTATTCTTGACAACAAACTGAATTAACACTGACAATTTAGTCGGCATTACTCAAGTAAAGTGCTTCTGGAAATAACTAAGATTTTTATGCACTTGAGATTTCAGGAAATGGAGAAAACCACAGTGAGATGAGACTTTTTGTTGTGTTATGCGAGTATAAATCTGAACTGTTCACACTGAAGATTCGAAGTGTTTGAGCCAAGGTTAAGAAGCTGGTTCCACAATTTCAAAGCAAGAGATGTGACTAAATTACAGTTCATAATCAACCCCATATATTAAATACATGTCAGAGGGTAAAAAGGAACCAATGATGATGCAAAACTGTAGGTGCTTTTACTATACTTTTTATTACTTTCCTAGATTACTATTTGAACAAGTTATATATAAACTCTACAGAAATCTGTTCATTCAATATCCCTCTTCAAAGCCATATTTTCTTACAGAAGTGAAAGGCAAATGCAATTGGTTTCCTTCATTATAAATATCTAGGAATAGACATTTCCAGTAAACCAGGTAATGCTCACTAATATCAAGCTTTCAAAAAAGAGCTAGATTCCATTGCACTGCCACTTAGGTAATATCATCGACCCTTCCACTGTGTGATCTAGCATCTGTTTGAACTTTTAGGCTGAATGTTTAAACCAGGTTAGGTGAAAAGCACAGATTTACTTCAGAGATTATCCTGAAACAGTCTCACGTCAGTTAAGCCTTAGTTTTCACACCCTATGCTGTTCTCAAGGACAGAGACCAAGTTGATTGACCAAGGTCACACAGGGAGCAAACGGCTCCACCAGGATTACAGCTCCGACCCCTCCCTCACGTTCCTGCTGTTCCTTATGCTGAACCACATGGCAAAATCAAATCTTCCTCCACGAAAGCTTGCTCCATTTCTCCCCCATCCTTCTGTTTTACATTGCTTCATTGCTTTTCTAGAGCTTGGAAACAATATGTGACCCAGTGATCTTTTTTTTCTTCTATTGTATTTCTCGATAATAAGAATTACTGCATAATTAAACTACATTTTTGAGTATTTAGTTACTATTCTTTAAGAGCTGCCCTTTGCAACAGCCTTTGGAAGTCTGAGAATGAACTGCTTTTCTCTACTGGTCATTTCCTTTTGAAAACACATCGTTTTTTTTCCTTGCAGTGAATTTAGTTCTCTCTGTATTTGTGGACTAGTTTGATTTGGACTCAGTGACTTTAAGATTCGTTTTCAACCTAAATGATTCTATGACTGTGGAAGGCTCAGCTGGCATTAGCAGCCAGCATCTACACCAGAAAGAACAGGGGCTCCAACCTGTGCTTAAAAATAACCCATTCTACATGGCCTTTAAAAGGATATCAATATGAAAAGATTTCATACGCTCTTACTGACAAGATAGGCATTCCGCAAAATGTTACTGCTTGCAGCTTACGTTCTTAGACTGAGCCCATCTTCACTCGTATGTAGGTCATTGGTTTGACATAAGTTTTTACTCCTTTATTTGAATGGATTCCTTCGAAGCAAATATATGGATGCACATGGAAACACGCAGCACCTCAACACTGAACTAAAGGTAGCGCAAACCCTGCAGACGGACAACTACGTAGCAGAAAAAACACTGCAGTCTTAGAATTAAATAAATCCTGATCTGGCCTCCATAGCAGAAGTGTGCACGGGTAATCTAGCAACTCAGAAAGCATTTCCAGCCCACTGGAAATATTTCCAAATTGAGAACAAGTGAAGCAACTCTTGGAAGAAGCTGCAATGAATGATTCGCTTCTTTCTATGAGGTAAACTAGTCATTTCAACTTGTGATTTATTAGAGGTATTAAAGGCAAGCTATTAAAATCTCCACTCTCTGAATCGAAAACAAGATCATATTCAGCAGAGATTCCACTTGCTCAATAACTTAAATTCGTGTAACCATCTAGATAGCATCAGAATCCTGATAATTGTAACCACACCGACATATTAATTAAGTGAAGGGTTAAAAAGATACAACAGGACAACGTGACACATACAGTATCACTTTTTTCTTTTTGTTATTCACGGGAAACAAAAAATATCACTCCATCCTTCAAGATACTGACAGCCCATATTTCTCTTGCATTCAAAAGAACAGACAAGACTTTCCCTGTCTCGATAATAGGAGACAAAGGAATTATTCATTTGTATGTTGGAGGTATCAGGTGGCCCTCCACAAAACTGCTTTCAGGAACCACAGGTGCACGGCTGACCACGCTGCCGAGCTCCATTTCCCAAGGCCACCTGAAGACAGAGTGCGTTCCCGAGGAACAAGCCCTCCTGAAATCCAGAGCCTGGCGCAGCTCATACAACATCAGCAGGAAGCCCCCTCCCACCGGGGCTAGGCCAGGTCCCCAGGGGGATGCAAAGCGAGCGTTTCCCCCCAGCAGCGCCCTGGCGGGCAGGGCTCTAGGCCAGGCAGGCGTGTGCCGGGGACACGAGTGCCGAGGCTGGCCGCTCGCGGTCAGTAACAACGGCACCTTGCCCTGAGATCTTGCCAAAAAACATCATGTGTACCGTGTTTATGACGACATGCATGCAACAGCACCTAAGTAATTAGTGACCGTTCCATGCAACGTACCACAGAACATGAAACAGTAATACAGACAGCCAAAACTCCCAGTTTTAGGTTACGTGCCCAAAATTAGGCAATAAAACTCACTCCGAATTTCTTAAACCAGACATCAGATCGATGGGCAGGACTGCATTCTCAGTTCATCCACATAACACATAACACATTTGTTCTGACTCCTACAGACCTTACCATCAGGATGACTTTGGTACCGAGAGCAGCCAGTAGTGCTTTCCCAGCTCTTTGGGCTTTATCCTAAATGTCACAATATTTGGTATTTTTCTTAAAGCCACAGATAAATACATGACAGTGTCTAGGTCCATTTCAAAAATTAATTTTTGATTTTCGAATGTGCAGAGACAATGTTTTTAAAAGTAACTCCATAAAATACCAAAAAATTAGTAGGTGAACAAAAATCCCTCCCCATGATACGATCTTTGAGGCTTTGTAATTTCAGTGCAGTGCTCCCGTTTTTCAAGGGTTTAGTCTGACTATGAATATGGTAAAACAACTATCCACATGACAGAAGGTGCAGTAAAACAGGCTTGAGGAAAAAAAAAATGACCCTGAAAAAGGAAATAAACATATTTTTTGATCTGAAAAGCAGCTCCCTGCTTCTCCTTGCTGTAGGACACAGAGCACGGCCTAGAGGACGTGCATTGACACATACCCCAAATACTTCGCGTGCCTCCCCCACCCTCGCAGGGAGGACGGCAGCTCCAAACGGAGCTCACGGGCCGAACCGCTCCGGGTCTGCAGCACAGGGCGGTGCCCGGCAGAGCGCTCGGCTGCGGCTGCACGGGCCAGCCCGGCCCGGCCCCCGGGCACCCTGCACCCTGCACCCTGCACCCTGCACCTCACCTGAGGCTGTTTCCACGGATCCTAATCTTACTCCATCTATACATTCACCTTGTCTTGTAAAAGTGCTGTTATGTGTGCTACTTTTTATATCGCCAAGTCTCGGTTTGTCTCTAGAGCAATATGAGGACTCGTAGGCATTAAGTCTGATTTCTCTATCCGGAACCAAAACTCATGGGCTGTCTTCAACATTGTACTTTTCCCGAATAATTACAGTTCTACAGGGCAAAAAAAAATAATGTGCATTGTATAACCTTGGGCCAAATCAAACTGAAATCATAGTCTCAGATCATGGCTTATATCCTTTGACCTTTTGGACAAAGAAATATGCAATCATCTGACTGGGTTCCTCATTATGCGCTTAAGAGAGAACATTGTTCCTTTATAAAGACAGAAATATATAATCGGTGTATCTGCCAGTCACAAAATGGAGCATCTTCTAATTTCTTATCATTTTTCAGGAATAACTTGTGATTTGGATCTGACAACTCTTTCTTTACAGGAAGTAAATCCATTAAATTTAGGAGCTGCAACTGACCTGCACCTGCAAAAACCAAATCAGATGCCAGTCTACAACTCTATTAGGGAACTCATCTTCCATACATATATAATTCAGTCCTCCTTCCTTTCACACAAGCTGGTCATTCTTCTGGGCTTTACTGGGCACAGACCGTAAGACAAGCACAAGGGGTCAAGCTTTCACATAACCCACAATTGTTCCCTACACTTCAATTAAATATACTTGAAAATATGTTATTATAAAACTGAAGAAAATGTCAAATTCAAATGCAGATTAAAACCTCTGGTCACCCGGGCGCAGCTCCGAGCTCCTCCAGCACCCGCTGCTGGCAGACTGCACTCAGCTCTGTGCCTGTGCAGCAGACAGCACCGAAGGGGAAGCTGTGCCCGTGCACAAGCTGCTGTTCACCGTGCCCCACAACACACCAAATCACTCTCCACCCTATTGGACAAGTGCTTTGGAACACGATGGTCGGTAAAAAGTAACCTCAACTGAAATGCATCCAACAGGTGAAAATAAACTAGTGGCTTGTTTTCTCTTTTTATGGCGCCAGTTTAACCACTTCAGAATCAGGCTACTCCTTTTTTCAAATGACTGGCCATGTGCAAGAATCTCTTGGAAATGACTGAAGTTCAGGAATACAGTAAGTACTGTTACTCTGGTATTGAAATATCTTTTCATCTTTGTCTAAGCTGCTCCTGCCCAAAAGGCAACCCACACACAGAACCTCACGAAAAAGATTCCTTCAAAACCCAGAAATCCTTCTATGCCTCCTATGCTAAGGGCATACGGTGAAAAAAAACCACTTCTGTTTCTTATTGTTCTTTCCCTTCTCTTTCAGTGGCACCGCAGAAGTTACAAATCACAATGAATTCAAAGGTAATGTTCCAAATGCCAATTTTTATTCTAGCATTTCTTCTTAAGCTCAGGTTCAAAGATTTACGGCTGTCACATCCCTCACAGGTCCAGCATCATCACTTAATCCTGCCATCTGCACAGTGTACAGTTGAAACCCTTAGGATTTGCATTTGTCTGCATGAACTATGGTGGATCTTTCAGAATAAAAGTAATTTGACTCTTGACACCTTAATTAGTGCCACTAGTTAAATTCTCACAGTGGAAGAACAATGAAACAAAAAGCTTTTTTATCCATACGTCCGTAATATACATAGTCAGGAACTGCTACAGTCCTGCTCTGGTTTTAACTAGACCAGACCAACAGGGCCAAGTCCCGCAGATCTGTACTGAACCGCATCCCTCCGGCCCTGGCCGCTCACACCGGTGAGTTCTACCAAACACTCCAGTGCCAACCCTGCCACAACACGCAGCGACTGTCTGACTGAGACATCCAGAGCAGCGTCTGGTACCGTCACAAAGCAGAGAAATCATAAGGATCAGTACAACCCGTGCCAAATTCTACGTAAACATCAATCTGTTGTTCGCTTACAGATGCTTTTGCTCATGTCAGTAATGTTGAAGCACCTCACAGGCATTACAGAAAGCCCAGGGGTATAAAAAGGGCATTTTAAACTGAACTTTAGAGTCAGATCTGGACACAGAAAGATTAACTCACTTTCTCACTGTTAGACAGGAAATCTGTGCAAGCAAATCTGGTTGTCCATCCCAGCCCCTCGGAACACCAGGTCCAAGGGCCTGGAGCCACAGCACCGCCAGCCCCAGCCACCGAGCCCAGCGCCAGCCCCTGCGCTGCCTTTCACCAGATCTGCGTTCGGTGCATTACTTATAATTTTATTACCTCAGCTGATCAAAGTAACGGACTAGATGTTGACTTTTTAGCTGTTTTGGCAGCATCGTTGGAGGAGCTTGAAATTATTAAGCAGATGTTCTGCAACATAACTGGGGGCTTGTTTTGCTCTAATGAGATACAGTATTTGTTACAATGAAGGAAATTGCTTGTGGATTTGCTATAATGCATTTTACATACACTGGGATACATTTATATTGGAGTAATGAAAAAAAAATACAGTAAAAGTCTATATTACTTTTCAGATCTGATGATGTCACCAGACTTATATTATTATATTTGAAAAAAAAAAAAAAAAGAAAAAGATCAGGCTCAACTTTTTGAGGTCTGTTTCTGGTTTTATACTTGATATCCACCTCGGTGGTGTAATGGATCCAAACAGTTAGCTCTTTGTGATCTCTCTCCAGAGGGATCACTGCTCCGTTTCAGCAGAACCAACCGTACTGAGTTGCCCCTCCGTATTTTTAGGCCTCTGATGAAAATTATTCAGAAGCAGATCTCTTCTCTTTGCAGATATATGAGCAAATCTAATGCACAGTTCCTCTGGCTCTTTAAAACTTAATTTGAAATATGTGGGTTTGGATTTAAATTCAGAGTTATACAGTGCAATACAGAAAGCAAATTAACAAATTCACAAGTTGACACTGTGGACAAATGCCAGAGATTTTTATCTATCTGGGTATAAGAGGGAGAACTGATCCAGTAAAATATTAGCAAGAATTGTCTCTCCTTTGTAAAAGACCTCAAACTGTGGCTTAGATATTTATTATGCGCCATGCCTATAAAACTTCCAAGATGTCTAATGGAAACAGAGCACAATAGAAGCCAGTTCTGCTTTTCATTTTATATACTACCACTGGGAATCTCTTTCTTCTGATGTTCATCCACATTATAAGCTTTTCTTTCACAGTGGGTAAGATTTTGCTTGCTTTGGAAATAGTAATTCATCATAACAAGAAGGAATATCAAGCATATATATAATAAAATAATAAATGCCAGTCCCAACTACTTATGCTGGCTAAATTCGCAAAATCTTTTTAATTCCCCTCATAACACTCAGCACTACCAAAACCCTCCACTTGAAACATTAACAGAATACTCCAGAAACACAGGCATGCCTATATTTAAATCATTATGTGCAGCACAGGCACTCATGCTCACATTAATAAGTAACCTCATTTTTCTAGCAGTTAGATCAATGAGAGTTGCAAACTCTGTGCTCCTTTGAAATATCGGGAGCTGAAGTTCGAAACGGCCAGTCGGAGGGCTCTTGAGGAATGCCATGTCAGAAACCAGGCTGTACCGCTTCATCCTTAGGAACCCTCTGTAGCAGTTTAGCTTTCCAACCTCCCATCGCTCCCCACCCTGCAAAGTCTTGCACAGTGACTCCAGACTAAGACTGAGCTCGGTGAGTCTCAACAGCCAGCCTGAGCTCCAGGGACTAACCTTGCAGGCTTGCATCCTGTGCTACAAAAGAAAAGATCAAGTCATATCCCACAGAAAGAGGTTTTATCAGAATAAGAGAGGCTTCAGCAAATGACTTTAACTTGTGTTTGCCACAGGCTACAGGTGTGGATCCTAACAGTTAGCATGTCAAGCATTGTCAAGCAGCTGTAACTCACACGCGTGTCCCAAACTTCACGGCTCCTGGGGCTGCAGCAGGCACAGGGACACCCAGCAGCGACCCGGGTGTCCCCTAGCCTGGCAGCCTGCAGATAGGGGCTCACCTCAGGGAGCCTGGGTGTTCTAGCCCGGGAAAAAACTCATGCTTTACGTGCCCCAGGCCATGCCTAAATGTCAACCACCGCTAAGTCACCTGCTATTAAAACACAGCAGGGGATGACTTGTCGGAGCTGAAACTGCCTTCTGTAGTCGAGCAGGCTTCGAAACTCTTCAGCCAGCCACGGCTTCTGGCCCGGTGAACTCTCCCCCGCCACCACTGAGAACCGTGGGACAGCTCCGGGCAGGCTGACCCACACCTCAGCCTGCGAACTCCTAGGTTGAAGCCAAAACGTTTATAAACTAACCACGTAAAATCCAGAACCCGTGCATCTTCCTTTTCAGTGTATGTAGGTGTTTGTTTCTAAAATCCACACAATATGGTAGAAAGTACATTAAGAAAAGAGAACTGTGCGCTTACGTATTGCAGAAAGCAAACATGCACATTGTACTGCTGAGAGTGTGCATGTGCATTTTTTGAGTACACAGATGGAAACTACGAATATAAATGTTTAGATTCACATCTGACCCCCTCTGAAGTTAATGTTATCTTCCCTTTCGTATCAGTTGATACTGGAATTGGCTCAAAATGAACAAACCATAAATAAAAAGTATCTTAATATGTAATTCTTTTAACACAATGAAAAATACTCAGAAGAAATCAGTCTCCCAAAGCAGATGCAAAAGAGGCTGTGTTTACTAGGACCCTTCTCTAGTTCCTTTCTCCAAGAGTTACATCAGTGTTTGGAGGTTTTTTGAACCAGGAATACATACGTTATTATTTCCTTAGAAGAACTGTTAATTCTTAAAAGGTTCAACAGTAGAATAAACCTTCCATTTAGCAGTCACGATTTTAATTGCTCAGGAATACATGCAGTAAACCAAAAGAGACACTTGAGGAAGGGCTGAAGAAGGAAGTAATTGGGTCTCTGAGATGGTCCTAAGCCCCCTCTCCTTGTGCACTTGTAATTGTTCACGGAAAGCAAGAACACCCTGAACCCCACGGTTACGTGGTGCTCCTTTCCGAGCCCCTACCTGTGCGCTCACCCACAGAACAGGTGGAAGCTTCTGGAACCTCTGGACGGAGTAGGGACCACAGCTGGATTCTTTAAACTGAGTCATCTTTTTTCAAAGAAACTGAAAATCTCTAGTGAATTCCTGATCCTCCACTGAACCAGGTACACACCAGTTCTCTGAATACAATGAAATCTGGATATTATCAACCTGCAACACAGTTTTGCAGGGTCAGACCTCAGTTCCGTTCACTTTTTTAGTTACATGGTGAATTTTCTTCCAAACGACCTCATCCCAAAGCCACCAAAGTGAATGAGAAGCTCCGCTAACCTAACTGACAACTCCTGGAGCAGCGGGACCTATAGCCAGCCGTATTGCCACTGCCTCCCCCGTCCGGCAGCGCCGCGCGGGCTCTGCGGCCTGCTGCGCACACAGGGCCGCGCCAGGACCCCCCTGCCGAGCCAGCAGGGCAAGGGACAGCTTTCCGAAACCAAACACGGGGAAAACGGCAATGAAGTAGGGAACCTCTTTTCTACTTTACATTCCAAACTCGCTTTATGTATTTTCTCCTTATGTCTCAGTTGCCCATTTATTTTTAAACATGAAAAGAATATTTACCAGGCATTTTTCAATTTTGCCTTCTAGCTTAACCAACCCACAGTGTATAGAAGAAAGTGTTTAGAATCCAGACTACATACTTGACTTCACCAACCAAAAATTGTACAAGAAATATGTTGAATAAATATTTCATACATTTCACAACAAAGATGGAACACATGTTGATAATCCTTTGCTTAATTGTTGCCCTGTTTATTCAATATTCCCCAAAGTTAATGCATAACATGCTAAAATGATGACACAGTGTTGACCTAGCAGCTCTGTTCTATTCTCCAGACTATTTCATGGATCTGGGACACGGTAGGATCACTGGGGTTTGTGCAAGAAGTGCACACCTGCAAAACACTCTGAGCCCCAAGGTTTCTCCCGTTCTAGTGTATTATGCTACAAGAAATGGTTGTGCAGATCTGCACGACAAGGACCCCTAGGACTACAATCATAAAACTCATAAAAGATAGTTTCCTTGTGAAGCTGTAAACCACATTTGCTCAGAGCATCCAAGCCTGCTTGTCTCTATCACTACAAAAGGAACTACCACCAAAAAGAACTGATTTAGGAGAATTCAGACTAAGATTAATTTTTCATATCCCAAAAGAGACGTAAGAATCATGACAAGATGCCCTCTTTACATTGGTGTTTTGTTATAAAGAAGCCAAAGGAAGTGTAAGATTTTAACTCAACAGCGAAGGCAAATTTTTGGAGTGACATTTTGGCTCTGAAGCTTAACAGATGAGTTGTCCCATGGACAACAGGAGTTTATTCATTTTCAGAAGAACTAACAAAATTAGAGAATATTCTAGTGGAAAAACAAATGTGTTTGGGGATTTTTGTTTTTCCCCACTCAAGCCATAAGTATACACATTTGTACAGCAGTTCTCAGAGACACTCAGGTAATTTGTTGGTACTGCAGATGCAAATACCGATCTGAATCCATGGAGGTCTGGCTGTTGGTAGCAAGTGGAGAAAGTTGAGACACATTTCATCAAAGTTTAAGAGTATCTACACCACTCACTTCCACGTGTGCTTTGCAAAAATCAAATCTTCCTTCCACATTCTATTCTAGCCTAACAATCTCCATCACTGCACAATCTGGATACAATTTTGTTTCTAAATCTGAGCCTGAAAGCCACAACATCCGTCCTTAACTTTCTGCTCCCACCAAGGGAACGAAGCAGTGTGCTTTAAAATGAGGCATCATTTTTCCTGAAATGTTTACCCAACTCACAATTAATGCAACCAGGCAGGTCAGATACTCTAAAACAGGGCTGTCAAACTCATTTTCACCGGGGCCCACATCAACCTCGCAGTTACCTTCAAAGAGCCAAATGTAATTTTAGGACTGGATAAATGTGGCTACTCCTGCATTCATCCAGTCCTAAAATTACCTTTGGCCCTTTGAAGGCAAATGTGAGGCTGATGTGGGCCCCGGTGAAAATGAGTTTGACACCCCTGCTCTAAAATAAACCGGTAAATATCATCACCTGGGTACAGAAGACAACATCTCTTCTACACCAAAGCTAGGCTAAACTTAGCTAAAGCCTGTAAGATTAGGACAGATATGGCTTGTCAGCTCATCTCCTATCTCCCACTTTCCTGTCTTCTTAAAAATACATTCTGTTTACATGGTTTATGTTCAAGTGCACTTTGGAGCGTGCCGAGTTTACTGGTGAAGGATAACGTTCAATGGATTATGTCCTTTCCCATTTTCCTAAAGGCACTAACAACCTTCTCCAATTCTTGAGGCTCATCCAGGTGTCCATCTGTAAACATCCCAATTTTCTCACTCTCATCCCCCTTAACCCATTTTCTCCTCCAAGTACCAAGTAGAAAAGTGGGGAAATTGAGGTGCGCAAAATGAACTAGAAACACAACACGCGGGGCATGTGAGCTACCCAGGGAAGCGGTTGATTCCGTACATCAGTATGGTCCCTGCTGCAAACTGTGCAGTCGAAAATACGTACGCAGTGTCATCTGAACTGCAACAAACCACAGAACCCCAGGTAAAAGCCAGGCTCTGATATTGCTAAGCTGCTTACAAATGCAAATCAAAACATGTGTATTAATAAAATTACATAGGAAGAGTAACTATAAAAGGTAAGTTGCCATGTGGAAGCATCAGGTTTCCATATATATATATCTCTAAGTATATTTTTTTATTAAAGCTTTCTATAGAAGTAGTTACGTATTTCAGTAATACACAGGATATTTACAATTTCCAGGTCAAGCTCAACACAACAGATGTTCAGGAAGCAGATTTATTGACGAAGTCAAAGAAATGCCTCAGATACTTTAGCACAGCCATACTTTTAAAGCTTTGCAAACGTCCATCTGCTTTCGGTTGTGATTCATTCACAAAACAGGAATAAATAAAGGGGGAAAAGGGGACATAGTATAAATGAACTTCCGGTTCCACTGCATTTGAACAAATTTCAGTTTCATAAATGAGCAACATTTCAAAGAGGTGTCAGTTAAAAATGAAAGTTTCAGTAATGTGTGAAAAATGGATACTTCACTGCCTCGGACAGGATTTGCCATGAGTGTAAAGGAAACCAGAGATCATATTCCACCAGAAGCCAAGAGAAACTGTACAGCTACAGGGCTTAAGCTCCTGACCATAATTTCAGGTATACGTTTCAGGATGCCTTATCTTACACTAAACTGCTACTGGCTTCCTGTTCATCTTAATGTAACTCATTTGCTAAGGAACTGTTCCTGAAACAGGTAACATTAAGAGTGATCCAAATTAAAAGTAGCCCAACAGATAACAGAAAAGGCCAAGCAAAGCAAACTGTTCCATGTGTCAACCCACACTGTACTTGAAGACCTGAAGCCATCAGTTCTCAGAAAATACAACACAGGACAAAGTTTTCACTAAATTTTTCCAAATTCGTTTCCTAAATACCAAATCATGCTAGACCGTAACCCTAAAGAAAAGTGCATATGAAATGTACATGTGAAAAACATGCAGAAGGGAATTACATCAGCATAGTTGTTTAACACTTGTTTTAATTGACAGGCATACAGTCAGAATCTCGGTTTGCAGGAACAGAGACCAACTCCTAGACAGGTTTATTTTCCTACACACACTCTATAAACAAGGAAAAAAACAGGTGGTAGTAATCCCTTGGGTTTTTTGTGATGAAATGTAAGAATGTCAATTCTGTTATTACCTTATTGCCTATACCTATATACCTATATACCTATATAGCAACCTATATTAATTAGACAAGTGTGCACTATTTGAGTTGTAGCTAATCAACAAATACAAACAGCATCTACTCATTACATTTCAAGTCTCCCAAAACTCTGTTGCCTTTAAATGAATCTGTCTGGCTACAGCATTTCACATATAACAGGAATAACAAAAAAAAAACCCAAAAATTGTCCTGTAAAACAAAGTATGTGCAATCAAAATATAAGCTTCAAGCACAACTGGCCACAAAATGGAATAAAAGCAATCAAGAAGATTTTTAACAGGTAAAGGCAGAAAAAAAAAAAAAAAGCAGAGAAGTATGGTCTATGTCAATGAGAAATTAAGACTTCAAGCAGCTGCCTCACTGAATATAATACCTTGCAGCTGGATGAACTGCAGCACAGCTGGATTATTTCTTGAGATGCTGTGTATATACTCAAACATCTGTACGTTCACTAACTAGAAGCAACTCACTAGAGAAAGTATAAATAAAACAGTTAAGACTTCTTCTTGTCCTTCGGGTGAAAAAAATCAGGTTGTCAAAGTATCGCACAACGAACTAGGAGAATACCAACTCAGCACAGCGCATGCTGAGCCACGAGGGCCGGCAGCTACGGGCGAGGAAAGGCCAGGAGCTCATAAGCTGGGACTCCACTCCTTTGCTTCCCAAGGGCTGCGCTCCCCTAGCCAAGAAACCACGGGCACCAGCGCCTGCCTCACCCACCCTACTCAAGGGTGAACCCCCTCGCTACTCTAAGCTGAAGCCCCATTTCCAGCTAACCTATAAAGGTGATGTGGATGTTATGTTCCTCTGTATATACCAAACTTTATAATGCTTCTACAATGGTAAGATGTGATGAAATCCAACAACAGATACTGAGTGAACGCTTGCACTAGTAATGTACATATAAACAATATGTATCTATAATAGTTTGTTTATACACGTCTCATAAACTAACAGAAGAAAAAACGAAACAATTGAAAATAAGTATATCCAGAGTTGGCCCAGAATATCCACTGATTTGCAACTTTACACAACACCCAATAGGCCACATCTATATCTGGCCCCAAAACTTGCTGCCAAATTATTCGTGCGTATTTGGTAGCTATATACAAATAGCCACATATAAGAACAGAAAACTTAAAAGCGACTTCCAGGAATCTGACAAGAGAAGTGTTACTTGTCAGAACTTTGATGTTAATTTAGCAGACTTAGAAACACTCCCAGGGAGGGACGTCCTGAGGTTCGCTAGTTCTGGTGGATGATTTCCGTGGACCAACGGTATGTAAAATGTTCCACAAAACATCTTATTGATGAGACTTTAGAACTGAATAAATGCTTTCCTCAAAAGCCTATATCCTCTTGTCTGCGCAAAGGCCAAGCAAATAACCAAAGCCTCCCAAACCCTGAAACATCAGCAAAACGACTCTGCCCACAGCCGGTTGCTGAGGATCCGCGGCAGTGTCCGCACTGACCTGTTAACGTTATCGGCCCTCTCTGCCTGCTGGGTGCTCCATCCCTGAAGTGCTCAGTGCTATGAAGATTTTTAAAAGACCAAGATTTTTAAAAGATCAATTAGGTTTTTCTCCCATTTTCTAATTGCTTAAATCATATTAATCAGAGTTCATTCAGTGTCTTCAGTGCCATCAATTAGAGAGGCCTGGAGAAGTTTCTTGGCAACTTAACATCTTAAGTTGGGCCACTACATTTTGATATGTTATGAGAAGATATTTTGTCATTCAAAATGAGTGAAATCTGTTGTTCCAAACCCAGCAAGAAAAAAAAATTAATAAATAAATGTAGCAGCCCTGCATTAGTCTTCAGTCTCCATCCTAACCCCTGGAGGTGTTTAAAAGACACATAAACGAGGAGCTTAGGGACACGGTTCAGAGGTGGATTTGACAGTGCTCAGTTAACAGTGGACTTGATGGTATTAAAGATCTTTTCCAACCCAAATGATTCTATGATTCTAATTGCAAAAACGAATTCAGTCTAAGTCATAAACGCCTCTTATCTGACACAAAGTACTGAAGCTGCAGTATTCGCTAGACACCCATGGAAGTTATACTTTTCATTTTCTTCAGAGCTTGTCTTTTTCACAGCTGTAGCTGGGAGACATCCAGAGCTAGAAGTCAGGTTACTAGAAGGTATTTTAAAACAACAGTAAACTCAGAAAGGATTTTACAGCATGCACGGATCTACTTCTACAGTGAGTTCTCCTTTGAACACAACTCAGGCCTCAGGATGGAGAGCTGGCGTGAAAGATGTTTTAAAGAAAGAGTATCACGAAGCCCAGCACAAAACCAATGCAGACCAAATCTCCTTCCATCAATTCAGAGTCTGGATTCTGATACATTTCAAGCAAAGAGAAGCCATCCACACAGCTTCCAGCACCTGAGCACGCTCTGCTCCTAGAGACTCCTCTGGAGCGATGCAGTGCTCTCAGCCAAAGACATCTTGGCATTACCAAATGGAACTAAATCATGCGTACAGCCACAGCCACGGTGATCCTTTAGCAACATCCTCATCTCTTTTATCAGCTTTGTTAGGTACTGTCCAGTGAGCTCTAACGCAAGTTACAGCTGCATAGGGAAAACAGCACGTACATTTGAAACAGCGAGAATTCCTGCTGCCAGTGTGACGCAGGGAAACAAGCGCGCTGCCCTGCAAACAAGCACATTCACCCGGAAGGGCAGTATGGAAACAAGAGCTGGTTTTCAACAAAAAGCAAACAAAAATGTTGTTTGGATGAAATGCTTGCTCAAGTCTGCATTTTAGAAAACTTCCCATTGAAATTTTGCTCTAAAATAACAAAATAAACAATTTTCAAAAAATAAATTAGAATTATTTCCACGAAAATTGTGCATTTCTTTTACAAAAAGGGAAGAGGCCAAAGCCTCAGTATCTTTCAGGGGCAAATCATGTCTGACTTTCAGTGGACCAGGCTCTGATTTGCAAAATTCTCTTTTTTAAGAAAGTGAAATTGTCTCTCAGGAGAAACTGATCAGACTTTGCAGTATTTTTCTGCTTGTAAATAGTTATGTTTAAAAGGAAGAAAAAAGCCAGGTCCCCAAATAGCACACTTTTGGCATTCAGGTTTGACACACTGGAGATGCAGGCACAGCTCCCCCCGGGCCCCGAAGGCCTCCTGCCCCTGCAGAGCGGCGCTGCGGGCCCATGGGCCGGCCCCAGGGCAGGAGCCGCGGGCAGCAGCCGAGCGTCCCTGCGGGGCTCTGCATCCCGCAGGGCAGAGCGCCCCCAGAGCCAGCGCTCGCCCTCTGCCCCGCGTCCCCACCGCCGTGACACCAACCCTGCCCGGGCTGCTGTCGTCGTCCAACGACTCAAAGCAAGAGTTGATTTGCAGTTGTTGATTTGAAAAGACTCTATCTGACAATGTATTTTGGATGCGTAAGGCTATCCAGATATCCTCCTGAAGATGAAGTATCAGACAGATGTTCCTGGAGAGGGCTTTATTTCTTCTTTAACCTCATACAAAATTTCTGACACAAAAAAATCTGCAGTTGTCTCCCTCCTTTCTAAAATGCAGTTGTTCTTCACTAAGAGAGACTCCTGTGGTCAGATTCCCACTGAGTTATCTTTTCCAATGAGCCAATATGTTTTCTCCTCTAAACAGATGATTTTCATACAGCCATCAAAATATCAAACACCTCAGTTTAGGAATTTTTCGCCACAATTAAAAATAAAATTGCTCTGAAATAAAGAGTTCAAATTTAAAGAGTTCAGTTACCAGAAAGATTGAAACATTTACTGCTTCCGTAGATTTAAGCTTCCTTACAGGTTTTATGGTCAATGCCACTGTGACATTTTCCCTCTGTCACAACTGGATGCTTTCTCTCAAATCCTGCCCTTAAAGTAATTATGTGCTATTAGTTCTCCAACACAAGCTAGGGTTCTTTCATTAAATACTCTAAGTTTGTAGGTTTTATAGTCCCTTTAATATGGCTTTTTTAATAAAGACAAAAGTTTGTGTTGGACCAGTAGCAGATAAAACAGGGGTTAGAAATGCAGCTGCACCAATCTGAACAAGAGAGAAATAAAAATACATGTATTTTTCAAAAATAATAATAATTACGCTTAAGTCACCATCAAGACAGGGCTGCAAATTATGGTTTAGCTACCCTTATTGATCCAATGTAAACATCAGGAGCAAGCTGTGCTATGCAGGGGAGAGAAAAAGAAATGATTGTGGCATGGTTTAGATCCCCTGAGTCATCTTTCCTGGCAGAGGGCAGAGTGAGACTAAGCTGCTGTGTAGGAAGCAAGGAGATGGAGATGGTGGAGACGGAGATGGTGGAGACGGAGATGGAGGAGATTGAGATGGTGGAGGTGTAGGTGGAGACGCAGGTGGGCTGAGCTGGCTCAGCATTGTCTGTGTCTTCTCAATAGCAGTTTGAAAAGGGATGCATTACAATGTATTACAATACATTGTAAGTCTTTGGGGCCACGCTGTAGGAGAAGTCAGGCTGTCCGCAGAACATGCCTTCAGCCATAGGGTATCAAATCATTTTTTCTGCCTAAATGCATGGTACAAAGTGCCAAAGTTGTACAGCTCTGAAAGTCCTTTTTGGGCAACTTTACAATGCCTAACATGACTTTAATTAAAAGCATAGTATATAACTCATAATTTAAAGTAAAGAGGTACAGTTCTGCAAGTCTTCACTATACCCACAACAGACCAAAGCAGGACTGAGGCATGACTACATTAGAAACAAACATTGTTAGATCAGTTTGAAGTCAGATAGGGGCCTACCTGAACCTGCACTGACTTGTGTTGAGCTGTAAAAAATAGGTAACAACCACTGTGGACCAAAGCTGTTCAACTAAAGCAACTACGCAGAGCATGCCAGCACACCAAGTACCCACGGAAATGTCCATTTCTGGGCACAGGGAAAGGAACTTCACATGCTTGCAACACTGCTTCAGTTCCCTGAAAAATAAACAAACAACCACTTCGAATACTTCCTTCAGCACATCTTTGGAAGGGTCTTCATTGTTACGGAACAGGCACTTCGCCTTTGTGCAATGAGGCAAGGCCCAGAACCCCAGAGCTGGCTCGGAGCGAGCTATTCACACACCGCCGGCCAGCAGGGGGCTCCCGGGGCCGCAGGGGCAGCGCAGCCACAGCAGCGCTGCGTTCCAGGGGCACCCCAGGCTGCAGCCCTGCAGACGTGCTGGTCGCTGCTTTCACTTCTAAACTCAGTGTCAGGCTCTGTACTACGGGCTAGATAGGACCTCAGTTTATTAACAGCAAAAAATCACCAGTAGTTATCGCTCTTTTCTCCTTCTAAACCTATTAGGATGAAAGGAGGAGGAGTAAAATCATGAGAAGCAGGAGGAATCCCTCCATCATGAAAGAAACCAGCCCATTCCTTTTCCAGTCCTTTATTTTCCCTTCCTTTTGGAGCTGGAAAAGCAACCTAGCACGGTGAGTTAAAGACTGCAGGAAACTAAAACACATGCAGAGCACCGGCTGCCCCAGAGCAAATCACCGAGACTAAAGATTTGTAATCAGGTAAACCTTGCCACTACATCAATTTTAGGACATATGGGGGCAGAGAATTGCCATAAAGACAAATCAGGGCACACTGAAGCCTTTATTTGTGATGAAGTCCTCCGGCAAAGAGAAATTCTTGCAAACACTGGCTGTAAGCCATAACATAATGTATTACTTCTATTTAATTGTGTGACTTCGTATTATATGTAGCTACTTACACAGATGGCATTAAAAGCCATATTCAAGAGACACTTAAAAATATATTTAAATTCTCTTCCTTCTACTTTGTTCTTCTCAAATCTGGAAAGGATAAGCAGGTGGGCCCATGTCCTGCATTTTAAAATTCTAAGGTGAGACCGTGTCCCCATTTGGAGAGGAGATGGCCAGAACACATGCAGCCCGGTGGAGGAGTCTGCGGGCACAAGAGTCACCATTGCACCCTCCTGCTAGTGATTCACACCCAGTGGTAGAACGGCCTCAGAACAACAAAGATAGCTGGTCCACAGTATGTGTGCTTATTTCTCTATGCGTAAATCCTCTTTGGTCTTTGAAGTTTCGTGGAAAACAACTTTTCTAAAAAGTTAATTTAAAAAACAAGACATGAACCCCAGAGACGTATTTGAAGAATGAATTATTTACCTCATAAATCCCAACTGAGGTGCAACTCCGTTGCTTTTGTTTACAGAAAGACAAACAAAATAAATAACACATAACCCCGGCTGACCGGGGTCCCCAGGGCTGGCGGCCCACTGCAGAGCTGCTGCGCCCGGCTCCGGCCGCCGGCTCTGCACGCAGCGGGGTCACAGCACGCGGACCCCACAGCCCCCACCCCAACTCGGACACACCACGGGAAAACACCAACTGGACAGCCAGCGAGCCCTGGAGGGAATGCGGAAGGCCCGTGAGCCACGTGCTAAGCTGGCATCAAAAAAAGAAATTATTTACTGGAACGGAGCCATATTGAGCCTTGTCATCAAACATAAATACATAAAAAATAAGGTAGTTAACAGTGTAGTAGCCAAAATACCGTAGCAAAACTATACAGAGCCAATGATATATAACAGTCAAAGTAGGACTTACATGCTTTCATTCCTGTAAAGGACAGGTAATACTGATGTGAGATTATCTAATTGTCTGGCCATTAAAAATGCAGCAGACAGAGCAAAATGAGCAAGACTCGAACAGTCAAAGCCCAATGGCTTCCACCGAGTAAAAATCACGTTCGCCTTTCCAAAACACAATCTGTATAACAACGCAAAACCAAGTTGTCCTCCCTTACCTTCTGCAAAAGGTTCCCATTCATAAAATCGACCCATAAATGGCTTGTTGTTGTACGATGCACATTGCACCTCTCTGATATTCCTGCTGCTTTCAGGACACATCTGTTTAAATGAAAAAAAAACAGACACTTTATAATCAACAGCAATGTTATTATTGCTTTCTTAATTCACTTTAGAAGGTTAACGCAGGCATTGCCAAATTCTAATCCACATGACTAACATTAACACCTTTTCTTTAAAACAGGTAACAATGTGCTTTTAAGCAACAGTATCAAATGTGCCTGTAGAAAAAAATGAATTTGTGGAGGTCATGGAGCAACAGTTCTACAAAAAAAGCGTTTTTTTAATTGAGCTGTCATTTTCCTCAGCAAAAAGATGACACTTCAAGATAAATTCAATAAACTACATCTGAATCATTTCCTTTCCACAATAGCTTCACATTTTTCATTATTAATTTTCTGGGCTCAGATTCAACTCAGTTGAAACACTAAACATACATGCTTCCACAAGTTATTAAAAGCTGGCCACACCAGCTTCTAATTCTCATCCTATGCTTCAGTTACCACTTTTTTATTTCTACATGCTGCTGTTACAGTCATTGCATTTCTTTGTATTTTAACTTGTGCATTCAAATGCTAGCATCAGAGTTCTTGAAGCTAAGGAGTGGGGAGAGCCTCTTCTATACAGGTATGTGCATACACACACAGGGCCAGGCAGGGCAAGTTCTACAGACAGAAGTAACATCTTTCATTAGGTCCGCTGCAGTGCGAGCCTTTGGCAGACAAGCCTTGTTTAGATTCCAAAAGTAAATACAAGTTAAATACTTAAAACACTTAATTGCTTTGCTCTGCCTGTACCCTCACACTACAGCAGCTACGGCAAAAGCCTCCTCCATGTGTGGGCACACACAAAGGGGATAAAGATTTCTAGAAAAGGTGTGGGGTTAATTAGAACAATTTCCATGCTTGAAGAAAATAGACAAGCTTCGGTCACAGATGCACTTTTTTCAGGTAGCCTTTAAATGACCAAAATGGCTGTTAAAAACATTATTCAAGAACGGTAGAAACCACATGCAGAACTAGACTGGATTTTTTTCTATAGGAGACAGATTTCAAGGGCAAACTAGAGACAATGTTATATGAAAGCAGCATGGCTAAATAACTGTGCCTTTGAAGGGAGCAGCAAGGGAATCAGCAAGAAGAGCTGTTGTTGCAACTGCAAGGCAGTTCTCCTGTATTTGTATAGGGGAAAGTCTGGTCAGCGTTGCACGGGGGTCCCAGGGGAGCTCTTGCTTTGTATCCACCATTTCCATACAAAGACGTCGTGACTGGATCAGTGAGATGTCCGAGTCAAGAGCTTTCGAGTGGGCCATAAACTGCACCAAAGGCACGCCTGGGGTTCACGGACTACTTTATCTTCTACTGGAATCACAGTCACAAATCTTTTAGAATAAACAATGTTCCTGGCCAAATGGCCATCTGTGCTTTGTTCGCCCACCCTTCTGAGAGCTCCAAGTACACACAAACATTGTTTTCCCCAAAAAAACTTGTAATAAAAATATAAAAAAATAAAACCAAAAGCTTCCCTGAAAACAGGACCATGAGCCACCAAACTGCATCGGAAGGGTGGGACCAAAAGTCTTTCTCGTGCCAAACGAAGAGAGCAAAGCTATGTTCCCACAGCTGGGTACACATCCTCACGACTGTGGCCCAGCTCTGCAGCGAGGGGAACTCGCCCACAACCACCAGCCGGCCACGGCTGGGAAGCTTACACTGTTCAGGGAAATCAGTTATAGCACGCACGGTAAAGGGGAGGGGACAGAACCTAAGCTGGCACAAAGTACAGCCGCTGCATTAAACTACAGCAGAGCGCCATCATCTTGCACCAGCACAGAACCCAGCCTGAAGGGTTTCTTTCTGGGACGCTTTTCCCTTTTTTTCGGCACATGTTTTCTGACAGTCTATCGTGAAGTTTTGTTGTTTCTTCTCTTCCTTCTCTGAGCCTTGAGCTCATGCTCTTGTGCACCAGTATTTCTGGCTCACAAACCATTTCCTGTACACCCCGTCATACCAACTGCAGATAATGTATGAATAAAGAGATCAAAATATTCATTGTTGTTGCCAACAAACAGTGACACTCACCCCTTCTAAGATAATTTTTATATAGCTACATTTTCTGTTTCTAAACTTACTGGAAGTTGCCCACAGGCCTGAGGCCCCACTGCTCTAAAGAAGGACAAAGGATGACAAACACACTGAACACTGGGTGGATCAAGAAGAAAACGCTCTCAGGAATCTCCCTGCTGCTTTAAAAGTCTCAGCTCAGTAACATCCCCACTACTTTGAAAGTCTCAGCCAGATTGTCCTTCCTCCATTTCTTTCATCAAAGTTTAATTATAAACTAAAATTTTGAGTAAAAATCTTGATATAAAACCAGGATGACCTATTTGGATACTTGTAAAAACATGAAATTAAATCTCCTTTTTAAACCAGGTCTGTGGAGTCCAGATCAGCAAAAAAATACATGTTGCATCTACAAAGATAAGGCTCAGATCCCACCACGTAGAGGCATCAATAGTTGCTGGGCATCAATAGTTGATAGAAACCTTGCACTTCTGAAACAGTAGCTTTACTTACGCCTCACTTTCATCTGAGACATGCGGGTACGGAAGCATGCTGAAGGACAGCAGCACACAGTACTTCTCTTTGTCATGTACCATTACAGCTTGCTTGAAATGAGCTGCTAGTACAGCCAAGACACAAAGAAACCACCCTACTTGCTTTTTAGCTTTTGGGAAACATTCAAAAAGCAGAGGTTTTTAAGAAATCTCTGACACTTGGTTAATTAACGACGTGTTGGCCCAAGCCCAGCGAAGGGCCAGCAGCAGATGTGCGCTCACACGGCTCACGCCTGCCCCAGCAAAGCTGTTTCAAAGCTGCACTGAGATAATGCCTTTCCGGACAAGCAGAAATGGGTCGTTTTGATCCCCAAACCACCTCAAAAGGCAATTAAAACATTGACTAAGATTTTTGGCACTTTTTCATTCTTATGACCTACAGCAACTGGCAGACTCTTTTTCCAAGGCCCCATAGTCCTTCTAGATTCTCCAGGCTCAGGCATAATTAATGATTAATGATTAATATTTTCTATGTGTGCAATACTATATATTAAATTAAGTCTAGGTAATCTAATTGTACTCTAGTTTTCATGTCTGCAGTGGTTCTATCTAATCATATCAATCCTTTGACACTCCAAAAGATAAACACATCTCCAAAGAAAATAAAAACACTTGTTTCTGAAATGGTAATCTGAAGATTCTTCTTTCATTCTTCCATTTTCAGAACACACTCTCAGAAGTGCTGTGTCCTTGCACCATGCATACTGTAAGTTCCAGTTCCTCACACAACCACCACGTCTGCAGTGAACCTCTGCTCTGAAACGCCGGCGCCTCGTTCTCCCCAAACTGCACGTCCGTATCGGAAAGTGGAATCTGGGGTCCTTCAAATCCTAATTCTTCTGCTAAGTTGTTTCTCCTTGCATTGCCACACAACACGCACGCACCTATCGCTGTTACTTAGAACCAAGGCAACCCACTTTTGTCTAGCTAAACACACACTGGAACACAGCAACACATCCATTTAAACTACTGCAGACTCTTCTATTCCAACAATAGTTCTAATTTTTTAAAATTATAACAGAAGGTGAAGACGATTGTCTGCCAACTGAAAACAGAAGGTATATCAGGCAGATTGTTTATAAAAATAGAATTGATGCTTTTGAAAAACAAAAATACGCAAGAAACTTTAAAATGCAAAATTTTAAGAACTATGTGAAGAACAGCAGTAAAAGTAGTGCCCCTGACCACAGACGGGACACTATAAACGTCTGCCTTGACGTGGAATGAGAATTAACATCTGTGAATGCAGCAGTATCTGGGCAGGTTTATGAGGAATGAGCACCTGTATTGCTGAAATCCCAGCACTGCCTCAAGCAATGAATTTACACCTCCGCGTCTGCTGCAATGGCGATTCAGCTCAGTTACGACAACCACCAGCTACCTTCTTTACCAGCCAGAGAGAGATGCTGAAAGGACGCAGCCCACGGTGCCACAGCCCTTCTCTTCTCTTTTCCCGCACTGTCACAAACCCATTGTGTTTGTCCCCAGACCCCACTCAGCTGGCAATGAGCCCGTGGGGGGAGCGGGGCAGCCGCCCCCGCAGGGCCGCACGGTGGAGCCCGCCCAGGGTACCTGCTGGCTCCCGCGGCCACGGGACGGGAGCTCCCGCCATCTCTGTCGGGAACCCAAGAACCCTTTTTTCCACTAAGGATTTCGGCTTTGCACCAAGGAAATCCTCTGAATTTAACTAGAAAAGTCCTCAAAGTGTTAGCCAAACCTCACCTTTATTAACTTTGCAATGTATCAGACAAATGAGACATAATGCACAACGTGGCAAGTGCGTCTATCACTGCTTTACCTTTTTTTCCCTTCCATTGTACTTTACAGCTGAAAATACAGTACGTCTAATAATGGGGAAGAAAGATCAACCAAACAGATGGAAAAAGAAGTACTTCTGCTTAACTTTACAGGTTTGTGGCTTTTTTACGTTCTTACTGACAGATCCATCTGATTAGATTGAAATAACTTCTTTTATTTAAGATTTTCAACAACTTGTAAAAGATTCCAGTCCAGCCTTGGTTTTAAATAGAATGTTAGCCACTCACCCATCCCACACAAAGCATCTACACTGATCTAATGTGCATGACTGGAAACATTTGGCACTGTAAGCAAAGGAGGGGCTCACCAAAGAGCTACAGTAGGAAAATTAACAGTACCGTTCCTCAGTAGAACCAAAAATGTGTCAAGGCAATCATCTATTTCTTGTTATTGCTAAAATTTTACAAATGTTATTCTGAAAAACCCCAACCAAGCAAACAAAAAAACCTATTTGAGAAGCAATAATTGGTTTCTACAAGATCTAAGTCCAACAAGTAGAAAATGGAAGAGAAATGCTGAAAACAGACCGAAGTAGCACCGGGTGCAACGTGACACACCAGTGCTGTGGAAGCCGGAGCCGTGTCAGCCGCACTCACACCTGCCCGCGGCCCAGCCTGCTGACCGCTGCTCCTCGTCTCGTGAGCCAGCGGAAGACCAGATGACGATCAACTCGTTCCAAAGCCCTCTTTTTCCAAAATGCAGTTACTGTTTTACTGTCCCACATTTCTTCTAGTGCCCAGTTCCCTGAGGGAAGTACTTCAGTATTGAGACTGGGGTGCGCATAGGATATTCTTTACATGATCCCAATCAAGCATCAGGAGCTTGGCATTTGCAACAGAGATCATAACTACTCTGTACAGCGGCTGTTCCCAGTCTCAGCAGTGGTATCACTTTTCTATATAAATATGCTGCATAAAAAATTCCACCAAATACAAGAATCTCTCCATTCAAATATCTATTTATAGAAACACTACATAATGCTCAAGGTGCTTAAACTGCACACTACTGCCTCATTTAATGTGAAATCAATGAAAAGTTATTTCCATCTGACACAACCTGGCTCAAAGTCTGAAGAATACCTTAACATGGAAGCTTTCGGCCTTGCTGCAGATCCAGTGTCTCATCTGTCTACATTGCTCAAATACATCTGAAAAACAGAGTATGTTTTAATAGTCCTCCTCAGAAAATGTCAGGTCTATGTACCAGGGATGGTTGCTTCCATACATTAGTAGTAGTATTCTTTATACTAGAAAAATCAGCCACTCCAAAATGCTTTGAAAGGCACCACCAATACCAGGTTTGAAAGACCCTGAGACAAACTCATACTTGATGCAACTCTAGTAAAATCAACAGATGTAAAGCGAAGATCGTACATCAAGTCCTGGCATTTTGTGGGAAATTACGTCAGTGTGATAAAACGTCTGCTCTAGGGTTTCCAGCAGCATTGTACTTCACTTCTAGAAAACACTGCTCCTGGAGCAGCCCGTTCTTTCTGGAGTGCAGGCTTATGTCCCGTAGGTTTCACTGCTTTACACTTTCGTTATACCAGCTTCCTCAGCGGGAATAACCCTCTATCAGTTTTAATTTCAACGGGAATTCAATTGCATGCATTCCATTTAAATGACTGGCCTTTGCGTGGGAGGAGGGACTACCTGAACGGTTCCAGCAGAAAGACAAGGTTTAGGGAAGTTTCTGATTTGCATTACTACGATATTCCACTTTTTAATTAAAAATTCTTATTACAGCAATAACCACAATATTCTTAGGGAAGAATCTCTATTCTAAGGGACAACCAGGCAACATAAATGTTTATGCAGTGTTATATGAGGCACAAATGTACAGGTGCAAATGTACAAAACGTACAGATGTCACTATGTCTAGGGTAAACTCCGGTAAGTGCATCGAGACAATGCATTTTGCTTTTTTTTTCNAGAGCAGCACAAATGTAGCTTAAAAATTACTGGGAGTTTGCAGGAGCCAAGTGTAACAGAAATTGAAGCATTATTCACATTCTAGAGCTCTTGATTCCATCAAAAAAGAGTTTCTGATACAACACACTCTTACACTGTTTCTGCAATATATTCTTTCTTCCTAGGTCATACTACTAAAAAGGCACCTTAAACTAACTAGCAGACACACTTACCATATTTTATAATGCTTTGGTGCAGCAACAGCTACACAGACAGCACTGTCCATTTACTTATGAGTTCATCAAACTGTAACTGTTCAGACTAAAACTTTCCACTCCTGGTGTCTGCCTTAGTTTCCTTTTCTTGACTGAAGTATTTGACCCAGTAAGAGTCTGTTCAGTCAAAACTTTCTGAAGTTTTGCAGCAGAACCACTTGAACAATTTGCAGGAAATGTGTTCCACACCTGAGGCTACAAGAGGCTGAGAACTTTTCCAGCATTTACTGGTGTGTGCTCCTGAGGTGGGTATTAGGGGCAGGTTCTGGAAACGAACACGAGCATCTCTCTCTCCCGCTCTTCGCAGCCCCCTGAGCCTGCTGCAGGAAGCACTGCCAAGCAAGGAAGCAGCCTCATGTAAATGCTTGTACCTAAACCGCATGGAATACTTTGGGAAAAACTTGGGTAAATCTTGGGACTGGGACTCAAGGGATGAGACTGGATGGGCAAGTCAGCTGAAGAAGAAAGTGAAACTGGAGAGAATCTGGGGAACCTAAACAGAAGAAGGAGAGACTGGAGGCAGAAGAGATGGAGAGAAGAGATGGAAAATATTAGACAAGGCACTAAGAAACAGAGAAGTGTGATGGAGCAAGAAAACACAGTGGGACAGCTTCTGCTAGGAGGAAAGAGCAGAGATGGGCTGTATTTGTAGGAACGGCAGAAACACCTGTGCCGAGAAAAACCTCTGAACACTATGGCAAAGCATTTTCCTTGCCCTGCAGTACTCGTAGAGGGTAAATTCCTTCTACCATTGGCTCAACTGCAGCGGTCTGATAAGTCCTGTGAATAGTGACGTATCACATGATGGCATTCTGGTTTTGAAGGCTTTTTTGGTTTAAAACTATAAAGTCTCATCCAGTGACTGAAAATACCTGGATCTGATTTGCAGATGAGCTGTCAAATCATAACTACAGTTTTGGCCTGTGCAAATTTTGCTTTGACTATTGTCAAGTAATAAATATGATACCGAACACAGAAAACAAAAAAAAAATCTGATCCCAATTCCTTGACATGAGGCATTAAATTATTGAACATTTCTTTTCAACCTCATTCTTCCATATCTCAGCTCCCTTTCTTACAACAGAGACCAGATCTCGCCATCACACAGCAGCTTTGAGAACGTTAAACACTGCAGTAACAGTTATCAACAACTACTCTTTAGAGAAGCCACTTTTTCTCATCTTCTGCAAGGAGAATTTTTAAGGCAGGGAGCCAAAGGCTGAACAATAAAGAGAATAACACTGAGTAGTGCATCACTAATAACTAAGCTGTTGATCTACGCAGGGACCCTGGGGTAAAATAATATATTATCAAGTAATTAAATAATTTTCTTAACACACAAGACTTACTATGGGATTGTTGACAAAACTCTAGTTCTGAAAGCTCTAAACCTTTGCAGGTTTGACTTTGCCACATTAAGAGAGTCCTTTGAATGGCGCTTTGCCGCTCAAAGTAAAACTACACACCACCACAAAAAATTCTCATCAAAAAGTGACCCAAATTGAGGTCTCAAAACAGCCATCAAGATAATCAGTATTCCTGCTATCTTTAACAAATGATAATGCAAACAGAAATACGGAAAAATAAAACAGCACAGTGCTTGACTGGGAAGTTACTGTATGCTGAAGCCAAAACCCGAGGGTGGTTTGCAGAAAGAGGCAGGCGATGTTTCCCTGGCTTCTTCCCCATACAGATCCCCCATTGCCTCTCTAACACTGCAGTTACAGACATAAAAACCACAGGACTGGCTTTTCCACAAATACTAGTCAAGAGTTTAAAGATAAACAGCCTTAACAACCTATCACTACAGAGAAACTCTGTTTTATTAATTACACTGGCATGTCTCTATGTGTGCAATATGCTGCCTGCGAAGGTGTCATTTCTGGACAAACACACAGCACTCTTGATGAAGTACTAGCGAAGACGAGACAGAGCACCACAGCCTGATTCTTTTTTCTTTTTTTTTCTCTTTAGTTTCTTTTTTTTGGTATCACCACTGCTTTACTTATTTCTGGGTTTTGCATTGTTCTCTATGCAGTTAATCCTTAACATA
This sequence comes from Pampusana beccarii, assembly GCA_013399365.1. NCBI lineage: Eukaryota > Metazoa > Chordata > Aves > Columbiformes > Columbidae > Pampusana > Pampusana beccarii. The sequence continues at coordinate 829,620 of VWYH01008204.1, forward strand.
TCATATGCAAAAGTCTTACTTAACTGTTCTGGGCATCACGGGGCATGCAGTGCCAACTTCCATTTTCACTCCCTCGGGGTTTGGACTACCATCCTTCAGCACCACCATTCTGTGGTTAGGCATGTGCTTGCTACAGGTAATCTTACATTTCTGGTTTCTAGCTTTCAGCATCAGGTTTGGCCATTTGCTGTTTTCGAGCCCCACTTAAAAATCCAAAATTAAAAATCCCATAAAACTAAAATCTCTAGCAACAGCATTGCTAACAGACCACTTCTTCAGCACCCTGTGTGTAACTTCGGCAGCTTCTCCTGCGCTCCCTTCCTTCACCCACCTGGGCCAGCACAAGAGAGGATTGGGATGGGGATTGTCCTGGTGGGCACTTTCACTGCAAGTTCCTTTATTCAGGTAATTTATGTTCTTCTGCTATCTGTCTTGAAAACGCACCTTGAGCTTGTTCATTGTTATCGGCAGTACTGAACTAACCTCCTAAAACTGGCAGGAAAAAATTACTCCTTTCTTGTACCAAAGCAGATGCTGACATCTGCCAGTAGGTGTTTTCTACACCTGTAATTAATGGGAATAGTTAACAAACATTCACAAAAACAACATAAAAAACCCCAGAAATTAATTCAAGAGATTTCCCCCGATCAAAGTTTCTAGACATCTGCAGCTACCTCTGCTTCAAAAACCTGGATGCAATTAAACTAACATATGAATAAAAAGCAAATTTCTTGTTCATATTATAGGAGTGTTGAATAATTGTGCACTGGAATTTCAGACAAATACTTTTGTCAATGTGAATTCACAAAAAAAAAAAAAAAAAACAGACAAGCTGGAATGCCTTAAAATATCTCCCATAACACTCGTCTATATTGATAAATGACAAGCACTCAAATTACAATACCCTATTAAACAAATCTACAAATATGTCAGGAATGCAACCGTCTGGTTGCAACTCTGAAGTCACAATTTTCATTGATTAGTTTCCACTTTAAAACTTGGCACAGAGGTAATATCTGAGCAATAACCAGGCAACACATCTAAATCACCCTGCAGCCATGTTTTATTGCAGAACAAAAAAAATCATTTTGACAAGCAATCCAACTGAAATTTCCGAATCACTCCACAATGTTTTAAGTGCTAATGCTGCTATTCAAAACCAATGAAGTGATCGGATAACTATGGATCTTTTCCCGCCTTCCTCTCCTCCCTGACACATGCATTCCACTTACTCTAAGAATTACAAGGTAACTTCTCAGACAATCCCAGTTGCTACATGAACCTACCATTCCCAGTTCACCGGGAAGTTAGGCAACAAAGGCTTTAGCCAATTGAGATGCATTTAGGGTTTGGTTTTGACGCACTTAGATGAACCATTAACATTTTTATATCATGTTATTACTACCTATGAATTACAGGTCTGAATCTTCAGCCATTCCTAGACACAAATTCACTCAAGTTCAGCCAGTACCTACGCTTCTCCAAGTCCACCATGCAATGCATTTAACAGGCTCAGAACTCCAAAATAAACCTCACACAAGAAAAACGCAGCTCAATGCTTCCTGCAGTACTGCAGAATACTGAAGTGCTACTGTTAACCATACCTTTTGAAGTACTTCTGTACATTAAAAATCAAGAAAATATATATTGGCAAGTTGACAGAGCCTCTGGAAAACTCAGCTCCCAGAGTGCTCAAGCTAAACCCCAAACTTACAAATGGTACTAAATATATATGAACTGGCTAAATCTTACAACAAATATGGAAACTGTCTACCACATATAAACACCAAGAGCAGACAAGAGAATATTTTCTAACACAGTGTTCTCAGTTGCTGAAGGCAATATCATAAACCACAGTGCAGAGATGTAGAGGAAACAACTGTGCTCCAAGAGCTTCATCAGAGATGTCTCTGTGACCCTTCGTATACACGGGACAACTGACCAAATGACATGGGACATTTTACGAGCAGTGCCTGGTAAGTTAAGCCCATGTTCATGACAATCAATCTGAATCAATATTTTTAAAATTCTGCTGCAAATATCAAAACAGTCAAAGAAAGGCCAGTACAACCCAGAGTAATGCAAGCTTTTAACAAGTTTCCTATACACCCACGGAATGTCAGGCTACCAAATGTACATACAATCCCACAGTGTTCGCAGGGAAAATTCTTCACCTAAAGTCAAGGTTAAATTTCCTCAGGAAAAGATATGTCATCATAACCCCACGTTGCCACTTATGTCAAACACCTACTCTATACAAATCTCAAAATGAGGATAAATAAACCACACAGTAGCTCTTTGGGAATAAAGAGGGGCTTTTCAGTTTAAAAAAAAAAAAGCTCTCTTAAAAATATGTACTCTTGTATTTGTCTTTACCTCAGTATCTGAGCATCCCAACCACACGACAGAGCACACGCATCCTTGCAGCTCCCCGTATCACTTCTGAAAAAGACTTGTCTGGGAATTACATTTTCTATGCCATACTAAATTAATCTTTTCCACTTCCACCTTTGTTAAAACCAGAAGCGCTGGAAATGTTTAATTTTCTAAAGTGGAAAACTTTCACTAAGGGTTGTGCAGAACGCCAGCAAGCTGGCGAAACAGCCAGGATCGCAGGTGCCCAGGGAGCCCATGCCCACCTGCACACTTAGGTGACTGAACAGCACACCCGTTTTTAATGGACTCAGCACATTCCTCAAGAACACTCCAACTCTAGTTAATTAGGGTTCAGCATCCATAAAAGCCTTCCAACGGAAAAGTTTTAACCCACACCAGTCAAAATTAGTACCATCATCGTTAATATTCTTTAGGAGATTAAATATATTAATGTATCCTATCATGATAGAGCTGGGGATTGGCCTCTGAGCCTTGCACCTCACCTCATCTCTTCCACCATAAAACCTCTTTCCATCTCCAAAATTGTCCTTTCAGACACTTTACATTCCCTGCACAGGTGCCACTCTCAAGTGCTCTGCACACAGGAGCGCAGATCCAAGTAGGGAACTGTTACTCAGAACCAAAAGCTGGATTTTCCATAGCTGTGCTACCAGAGCAATAGTACGTATAGCTGCGGAGTCCCCCCTCAGGCGCAGCTCCTCCGGGCAGCCTGTTCCAGTGCCTCACCACCCTTGTCTCAAATCGCTCTTCCTCATGTCCAGTCCAAACCTACCTTCTTTCAGTTTAAAATGGTCGTCCCTTGTCCTGACACTACAGGCCTTGGTAAAAAGTCCCTCTCCATGTTTCTTATAAGCCCCCTTTAAGCACTGAAAGGCTGCAATAAGGTCTCCGTATATTAAGGACAGAGACATACTAAGAATTCGTGTCTTTACCAATACGCCATAATTGACTGTATGTCTTACCAAAAAAACAAAAAAAAATCAGATAAAATTGACTTTAAAAAGGGGCACTCTGTGTCACCAAATGTAAACTGCAAAATAAGTAGGCTCGAACGTCCAGAACCCTTCCTTGTGCACACTGCACAAGCAACCCCCAGTCTGACGTTCACACATTCAGAAAGAGCTATGACTTGGCAAGGCTTGAGACAATAACAAAAAGTGCTCAGTAAATAAGAGTTCCATTTGAGTTGCTTCCTTTGTGCTAGTGACAAACGACACAGACGAGTTTGCTTTCAAGTTCTGCTTCACTCGCATGCCTGTATAATTCTCTTTCCTCTAATGCAGGGGAAGCAGGGAAGATTTACCCATCACACGCCGTGCTGGAGGAGCACAGACTACAGCTGCAGAACCTTGCTGTGTTGTGAGCAGCTGACGGTTTCGGTAAGCTGTGTCAGTACTGCCGGAGTGCAAAGGACAGACACCTGCTGCCTCTCGCCTGCCCAGAGGGGACGGGTGGCCGTGTATTCCGAGGTGAGGTGCGTATTCTGTGCAAGGTGCTGAAGAGGGGAAGCCGCTTGTATAATAAGAAAATAGGTTTAACGACCTGCAGGAACACTTGAACAAATACAAGCTCTTCCGAGGTTCTCCCTAACCAAAACCCACAAGTTTAACTTTTACGAATCAAGCTGTCAGTCATGTAAAATGAGTTCAGCTATTAATGAAAAAACAATAAATGAACAATAATGAGGAAATGACCTAATGGACCAAAGCAGATTGACTTAATTTGTTATTAATTAACTGCCCTTAGGAGAAACTGTAGAGGGAGTGGCCAAACGCTGGGGTAACCGCTAACAGAGTACTTTCTTCTCCGTAAATGAGATTTTCATTTTTGGTATGCTCCAGAAAGAATTAAAAAAGAAAAAGAAATAAAAATATACGGTTCTCTGCATGCTGGCAAGAGCACTGGTACATGTCGCTGCCGATAAATTAAATTAAAGCCCACGTGCAGAAGCATTTAATCAGGAAGAACAAGCAAACAAAGTGAAACACTATCGGCCTTGTTTTGCTCTTGTCCTGGCCTTTAAACTAAAATTGTTCTTAGCAACTTCTTTTTTATAATTATATTAATTACCACATTCTAGGGAGAAAAATAACACTGAGTAGCAATTACAGTTTCTCTGAGGGTAACAGAAATGTCACTAAATAAAGAATAGCACTATGTAGAGTTCTAGGAGGAGCTGCATCACCTGCATTTCTCTTTGTTATTAGAAGTCTCTTGTAATATAAATGATAATTTCTTTATAGCTGCTTTTATACATGCAACAATGTCAAAGATGCAGCAACAGTATGCTCACATATTTTTTCCTCTTCATCTATTCAAGTCTTCTGTTCAAACAACAGTTTCTAAAATTAACATGAAAGTATTCTCACTCCTGTTCCCCTGCTACCAAAAGAGATTTGCCAATGGCCAGGCCACTCACCGTGCTGACCCGCACGTCTCGGCAGGGCTAGTTCACGAGCTCACAGCCCTCTTCTCCCCAGCCACTTGCCATTCTCCACAAACTCCTTGTACAAACCTCCCTTCTCCACACCTCGGCCACCTGGGATTGCTTCTTTCTTCCACCTCATTTCTGACTTCCCCACCTCTCACCCCTTGCTCTCTAGAAGCTCTCTTTCCTGGAAACTATTTGGTTCCATGTCCTAAGTCAGGCAGAATACTGTCCAACTTTTCACCTTGATGTAGTAAGGGATGAAATAAAGACTGGGACATTCATGTATCACTTGGACACCAGCGAACAAATTCAGCACAGAAAACTTTCCAAATTAATGCCCATGCACTAAGTTCATTTCCCATTTCCTTCAGAAAACAGAAAGCATTTTTTCAAAAGAGCAGTTTGTACCAGAGACTATTCTCAGAGGCTCAAACTAGCCCTGTCATGTTTTCCATTCCAGACAAATAACACTAAGACTTTCTTGACATTACGTCTCTTCAATCAACTGCCCGAGCCTTGATAAATGGACTTCATTCATAAATAAAGCAAACGCAATAACTGCTATACTAAGAGGCAGAAAGGCACTCATCTGATTTGCTTAGGCTGTATTTTTGTTATCCTGATCATCTGTTCTGTTGCTACATCTCCACTAAATGAAACAGCATTTCTAAAAGGCAGCAGCATTAGATTTGCACGCACCCAGAAAAATACGTCCTCTTGTGCCAACATATTGGGAACACTCCTGAACACCCCGCTTCTAATATGCAAATATGAGCTTCTTGACATTTGCAACATTAAGTTAGATTAGTAGCCCAAATAAGATGCAAATATTAGGAAGATATTTAGGAAATATCTTTAGGATATTCTTCAGGAAGTACTAAAATGATAGAGCTAGAAACTGAAAATTTTAGCAGGATAAAAGCTGCTTGTGAGGAGAAAGAGCAAAACCTCACTAGCCAACCACACACAACGGGAGACTGCCCCAGAGCACAGAGCTACACCCAGCCAAGCACTTTTGAATGAAGTAATAACACAGTAAGTTTTATTGAAAAATTAACACAGAACAGATTTTCTCCTCAATAAACTAGGAAGCCAAAATCAAAGCACGTAGAGCTTGAACGCTGGTAAAAGGGGCATCTGTCACAGAACGCACACCACACCATGGAAAGATACTGGAGTGATCTAGTCTAGGGGTGCTGGCTCTAAATGCTATTCAGAGCGTGACCAGCACTGCTCAAAGGATAGCCTTATGGCATTGAGAAGTAGGAAGTCTACCTCAACTCCATTTTTCCATTTCTTACATGGAAAAATCTTAAACTTGTCTGTGACTCAGTTTCTCCTTCTATCAAATTAGAACTGTACCCATTGGTAGGTTTAGTGACTGTCTAAAATCCTTGAAGGTATGGTATTAGGTAACTGTGATACTACACACCTACTTCCAGTATTCTCCAAGGCACTTTTTAAAAAGCACACAAAAAATGTCATTGAATTAACAAAAAGCAATGTTCAGTTTCACTTCTTGACTATGTGAACACTCAGCATACTGGGGAAAACCAGCTGTCTGACAAACTAAATATAGGAAAAGCAAACTTACATTTGTGTTGCAGAGCTTGTATTGCTTGTAGGCGCCGATGCAGACGATGGCTGCAGCCTGCTGAGGCTGCGGCTGGCCCTGGGCCGCCGGGGGTGACGCAGAGCCCTGATGGTTCGAGTCACTGCTCTGAAACAGGCTCTGAGATACAGGAAACGAAGGCGACTGGAAAACTGAGGGCCCCAAGACCTGATGTCCTGCCTGAGACCCAACTTCTTCTTGATAAAGATTGCCGTGTTGAAGCGAAGGACTAGCTGCCTGGCTGTAGGTATTCATGAGACCTGGACTCTGATGAAACACGTGGTTCCTTGATGACTGCCGCTGCCTCCGAAGTTTCTGAGGCTCCTGACCAGTATCAGTCTGTAAAGGTAAAATGTATGGCACTTTTCCATATCCATACTTCCCCGGACCAATAGGATTTCTGTTTCTGTTTCTAAAAAGAGAGAAAAAGAGAGAAAACAGTTGCTGAATTCACCAGTGAAGGAGCAGTTAGATACCTACATGACTTTCTATTAGTCAGTTATTCACTGCAAAGCAACAGGTAACCAGAAATTTCAGTCTATTTTATGGAAACTATGTATAAGCTATAGTCTTGCTTGGCCTATTGGGAATCTCTGAAGATGTCTACTGGTTGCACTAAATCCTGGGTCTTCTTTGGCTGAGAGTCACCTGGGAAGTCACTCAGCGTCAACTAGCAAAGGCAAGCGGTTAGTTACGGTGCAAAGTAGCAGTTTGACGGAGGTGGTGGTTGTTCTTTTAATCCCTAGGACCCTCCTTTAAAATCAGTATTCAGAGAATCGAAGCTGTATATGCCTAAAATTCATAACAATGTTTCTGAGGAGCTTGAGATACTTAACAGCAGGAAATCCCTGCTGTAGATTTGAGTAATGACAGAAGAAAATTTGAATCCAGTATGGTGAAGATCGTTAAACATTTTGTATCTATTTTAAAAGCCTCCTGTGGTTCTGCTTCATTTGCTACTTAAGAAACAAAAGTGGAAACAGGAAAAAGACAAGGAACATCAAAATATTACTGAAATACCTCTGAAAAAGATGAGAAATGCAGGAAAATATTTTTCTTATGGTATACAGTTTATCTTCTCTTTGACCAGCAGATGTACTACTATATATATATATGTATGCATGCACAAAGTGTGGATTAGCCATACATTCAATCAATAAGTCATGGCCCCCAGCCTGTTGTCAGGCTAAACGTCCGCCCTTGACTGCACATCACCAGAACACGCCCAGGAGCCTGAGCGCCCCCAGCGCGAGCCGCAGGGGTCCCGGGCCTGCTCTCCTCTTCCTCACCGGAGCGCCAGTGTTCCGGGCTGTAAAACACCTGTCTCAGCGCTCTCAAGCAGCTGGTGCTCCTGGGGGGGGTTTGTCCTCTGCACACTCACAGCAACACAATCGACTCAGTCTAGAAACTCTGCTCAAATTACAAGTGAGAAAATCACAAAATGAATAATACTGCATTTGGGTCATACCGTTCAAGACCATAATTCTGGAATTGTATCTGCAAGCAATAGATTTTGCTTGTCATCCTGTACAGCTCAGCATCACAACGTGCCTTGATTTCTAATGCTGCAGTATGAAGAACAAGTTGGCAAAAAGGATTCCTCCCACTTCAGAGCGATGTGGGAATACAGCGGCTTCAGGTAACCTTTGCAACTCAGGAAGGGAGACACCATTAGAAGAAGGCCATTTTCTTTCTGTCCGTAAAATGTATTTATGTTTTTCAATATACACAAAATAGACTTGAACTGCAGTGAAAACCAGAGGTTATAAATTGACTAACTTATTTTGTAGAAACTGAAGTGTTACAGATGTCAGACAGCCACCAGGTTAAAGAGACTTTTCTCTGGGTTTGTTTTCTCTTGGGTTTGTTTTCTTCCCTAGTCTTATATTTTCCCAATACTCTTGTTACATAGGAACCTTGGAAGTCATTTACTTAACATTCTAGCTTAATGGCCAAGTGGGGCTTTTAATCAGTCTTCCTGGCTCAAGGATGTGTGAACAAGAGTGTTGATTTACCCTGGCAGATAAGCAAGCAGCGCTCCTGAGCTGCTCATACCCGCTGCTCTGCTCTGCAGCAGCGATGGCCATTGCTGAGGTAGGGTCTCGGTAGCTACAATAGAAAAAAAGTAGTCTAATGGTTTTTGGCGTTAAGGGAGGATCTAAAAAGCTTCCAGTAATAGGACAAGAGAGGAAAGAGAACTTATGAATGGGAATTATTTCTGAACGTAAGACTAAAGCCAACCTCATTTAAATAAGCACAGTTTTGTGTTGTGGTTTTTTGTCTGTGTTCTCTGTTTTTTGTTTGTCTGTTTTTTTTAATGTGCGAATCAATGTATTTCCCCTGTGTTGCTGCTATTTTTAACCACATCAAATTTGAAGTGTCTGAAATATGAACCTTGGCAACAACTTGGGGCATTGAGAAAGTTACTGCTTCATCATGGGGAGCACAGACTGCGTGGGGTGCTGTTCACAGGGGTGGACAGAGAGCGGCAGCTCTACTGAAATGAGCCTTTGGAATTTACCGTCTACCGTCAGGTTGCTTGCATTTTCATCAACAGGAGGAGAAAGCTGCTAACAACTGAGCAAGAAGCCATGTGCAGACCAGAGGAACGCGCCTGTCACAGCCTGTCACTGCCGCATTATACGAAGCAACAAGCACTAGACTCTCCCAGAGAGAAACACCTAGATGCATCGTCCGACCCACCTGGAGGAACCGAGGCCTGGCCAACTAGGACAGGTTATGCAAAAGGTCAAGAAACGAGACTGATGTTTGACCGTTAATCTCCAGTTCAGGGTCATGAGTCAGATCTGAAAAGAACTGAAAGACACACTAGAAATTGTGACATAAACTAGGACTCTTCAGCCTGGAAAAATGATTAGGCGGGCAGGCATATAGTAGTCTTAAACACAGAACAACTAGTATCTGAAAGAAAGACTCATGGTTGAAGGCAGCAAGTGTCCAAAAGCTGCTGGAGTCTCACCAAACTATCCACGAAAATTATAAAAACTTGATTTTGAGGGAAGCCAGACCTTTTTACTGTAAAATGGTTGATCTCTGCAACAAGCACACAATAGGAGTGCCTGAGAAGTGAAACAGATAACAACTTCTTTCTCCACACTGTAACCTGGAAATGCTGCTGGAGTCCCCCCTCACAAAGAAACCAGGAGCAGTTCTGGCAGCCTGAGTTTGCGGCACCCTTACGATGACGTTGCTGTGGTTGCAGCAAGGCCCATCGGGGCGAGTCCTCTCCATGGCTCTTCCCCCGGAACACCCAGGGCCAGAATACCCCAGGGCAGGCACTAACACAAGTCTCAGTGTGCTCAGGTCGTGCAGTAAATGTGACCTGGAATTTTCACGGGAACACACTTCCTCTGAAACGGAAGGTTAACTTTTTGTAGCTGGAAATATCACATTTCTTTCAACACACAAACTGCTGGAAACAAAGCGTAACACACAACCTCTAATTACTAACATCTTTATCAGTGTTCATGCATCCGTTTAAACCAATATTGCCTGGATTGAAACTATTCCAAACACTGTCGTTTTGCCTTAAAGCATCTTTCATTCACACTTGGCAACATCCTTATAAATTAGGAATGCAGTTTGTTGCAATGTAATAAAGAAGCTTGTAAAAATAGCTTGGTGGTAATTAACTTTTCTAATTCTTGGGGAGTGTCAGGCGGAATTTATGATGTCATGTAGCAGTGAGGGAGTGTTATGTAGATCCATACACAAGAAAACAATGGGGAAAAGGGCATTGGGAAAAGGGGGAGGAAAATCAGACAAAATCTACTGTTAACTTAATAATCAGAATTAAATTAACCTTGCTGACACAGTTTGCTTTATGCTGAATCAACCCAGCTTTGATCTGCTTTTTCTGATGGAAAAAGGTCAAGCCCTGATGGCTTGTTGGGAGTTTTCAGTTGCCAGCAGGGCTTTTTCTTATGTGTCATTCATTCACAATTGCCTATATTCATTACAAGCCACTTACTCCTCCCCACAGCACGGCTTGGGAGCTCCTTTTTTTTTTAAATGCACACTATCACCACCGCTATGACCCGGGTCACAGCTGGGATGCACTCTCATTTAATGCACAAGTAAAGGAAAAAAAAACCAGTTTGCAGACAAACTCTGAAAATCCGATTTGAGCAAGAGCTGAGTTTTAGACTTCAAGTTTTAGACAACTTTGACAAAGCTTTTCCAGCTAGGTATTAGATTCTGTCTTTACAAGTTCCATAACATGAATAGAAGCAATCACAGCAGTCTGGCAGCAGAATGGAGCCCCATACTCCTCCCACCAGCACAATTCCCAGAACAGCTGTATTTAGAAAGGATTTTAATGTATTTCCCAAACCTGCGACATGCTGCACTGCACTGACATCTCAAGGATATGACTGTGTCAGAACAAACTCTTCACGTAGCCTACATGAAAACAGCAGTAATGACTAATGCTTAGATTCCTTGTGACAAACACAGTCCCTCAAGAGCAGGTGTTGTTTACACATGGATTTACTCAGGTATTGAAACCGTAAGCTGGAGCACCAGTCATGAGAACGATTGCAGGGTTGCACTCCAGTAGGTAAGAGGAGTCAGCCATTGGCACTAAGACACGAGCATTGCAATGCTCAGAGCTGAAGCAGTCAAAAGAACACTTCATTGCTCATTGAAATACACAATAAATAGTGAAAAATCAAAAGAAACCCAACTCCCAGAGAGAAGAAAACACAAACTGTTTGAAAAAAAGGTACGGGAAAAAACAGCCTGGGACTTCATTCTGCAGGATTACTCCGTGTTTCTCACTTGTGCAAATCCAGGGCTCTTTTTGCACACACTTGGGCCCGTCAGGAAGTTACCAATTACCTTCTACATGGATTTTTTCAAAAGCACTCCCCTTTTCAGCTGAACCAAATACGACTGTTCTAGCAGAACAGTCATGCTAACTTTCCACTGCCTGTAAATTAGCATTCATAGTCACAAATTCACAGGTCTGTCGGTGCACTTCCTTCTCAGAGCCCACACACTCCCCAGATGTGCTGGGGACTGCTGGGGAGAGCTACATCTATATCCCACATCTATTCCATTTCTAGATCAGCCAGAATCAGGCAGACAAGCAACGTGCTCCTGGGTTTCTTACAAGCCTGGCCAGTCCATTTTACACGAGGGCATTTGACTGCGTATCTTTGTGTCAGTCGGATTTCTGCTGCTGCTGATCCATACGCCAAGCCTTTTATTTAATTGCTTCTACTAAAAAGATTTCAATCAATGATTGTCTATGTTACTTTGCATGGAGAAAGGTCTTCAATACCCCTTCAAGAACTAGAAGCAATAGAAAGGAAAAAGTATCAAAAAGGCAGCAGTAAGTCAATCTCACCAGCTCTGCCACCTGTTAGGCTGCCTGGCTAAACTGTCTAGTATCAAATAAACACCTAATAATAAAAAAAAGTTCAGTTCTTTACTGGATTGAAGAAGAAAAAAAGGGAATAAATAGATGAAAAAAGTATTCAGCAATACTTGCAGTTAGGATGAAGTACTATTGACACGGAAAAGGGGGAAAATGCCACCAAGAACAGAGTTATCATCTAAGGGCAAATTACTGCTTAACATAAAAATATATGTTGAAAAGCAAGTAGCAGCATTAAGTGCTCCACGTCAGAGCCTACCCAGTAGACATCTCTGGTCTATCGGGTTCATCTCAAGCAGAGGCATAACAGCTGTTTAACACAGATCGGGCAATCTTCTTTCTTTGGGCATAGTTCTCACACACATACAACCCCCCCGATTGTTCAGACAAATCTGTTCAGCATCTTGATAACGAAAATGATGAACCCCTTTAAACTTCAGCCAACCTAAATATATCATTGAATTCAAAAGTACATTTGCCCTGACAAGTATGAGAAACAGGTTTTGTGCTGTTAGTGTAAGGATTGTAGCAAATATTTTAAAATAATGATTACTAGCTGTGTTCTTGTTGGTCTAACTATTAACAATTTATCTCATGCTGAGGATAAGTCAGCTGAGAATAAAGAAAATTTGCCCCTTGCAGCACATTTTGAGTGACGAAAAAGAATTGCGTTGTAGCAGCTTTTTCTATTTTCAGCCATAAGCATACATGTGCCTTGGCAGGCAAATAAATGCATTATCACTGCCTCGTAGTTTACGCTAAGACCAATGCTTTGAACCTCAAGTGTTCTTGAGGCTCACTAAGAATCAAGTACTTTCGGAGCTGGTGGGCTGGTTACTGATATTGAATAGAAACCCTCTTTGAACCAAGGATATGCAGCATCTTTAAAATACACAATTAAGATTACAGATTTCCTGGGCCTCCACCTGTTCTCTGAAGTGCTCTTTATAAAGCTTCTCTCCAACATATATTTTCATTTTTCCCCTTCTTTCATCACTTCCTTTCTCCTTACATTTCTCCCACCATTCTCTAAACAGAGGTTCCTTGGCTTACTTCCAGCTCAAGCATAGCTCACTTTCTTTCTCTTCTGATGTCTGACAGAATAAAGAATGTATTTTACATGAGCTTTGCAGTATTTCATTCAACTTATCTCCTAGTATCAAAATACTTCTCTTGTAAATGAAACATTCGAAGGTTGAACATCAGCAAAACCTCTCATTTATGACACCACAGAAGAGTCATTGTCCTACTGTTGCAATGTTTCCTTAGAACGAACTCAAAGAAACTGCCAGTGTCCCTGATTTCCAAGTCGCAGCCTTCCACTCGTTTCTCAGGGAGTACTGTAATGTTCTGGGAAGGTAGCAGCCTTCAGCCACCCGTTCCACCAGAGATGGGGAGGGAAAACTGCACAAGAAATGCAAGCTCCATGATATTTTTTCCAACATTTTCTTTCGTCTCGCGCCAGAAATTATTCCACAAGCGCAGCCACAACAGCGCCGTAATGAAAGACAACAGGATCTCACCATAGAGCATTTGGATAGATGTGAAACCGACACTTAGCACTTTCTTTTAATTTTGTTGAGAGTTGGGTTGGGTTTGGAGCTTTTTTCAAAACCTCCAGAGGCTGCCGTACCAGGAACCCTGTCCTGGAACAAACAGACGAGTCCCCCAGTGCGCTAAGGAAACTCAGCCCCGGGTGAGCCCTGCCCAGCCGCAGGGCTGGCCCGGCTGCTCTGTCTGCCAGAGATTGGGGATTAGAACTGCCTGTACTCCAGTCTCTCAAGTGTTGCTGGCTCTATTTGTGCCCTGTCAACACAGCAATCAACCCACAGCCAAACAAGTATAAATTATACCGATTAGTGCTTTTGAATTGTAGTTATTCATTTCTATTTTAAAAATCCCAAAGTATATTTCTTTTATTTCCACTAGAAACTCAGCTCTAAAGGAGCTCGGTCCCCTTAGATCCTTATCAAAGTTCTTTGGCTTAAATTTAAGTCCTGCTACCCATTGCGGTTTCAACAGGCCTGTCCCCATGCTTACGTTAGTAGGCCATATCCTCTTTAAATCAACTACACCTATTCCAACTTATTGAAATCTATTTCTGTGTCTAAGTATACCGAGGTTTAACCTAATATTTTAAATCATAGCAAAAGAGCTAATCAGTGGCATTACATTATTGTAATTGACACCTTTTAAAGGACACTACTCATTTACATAGAGTTCAAGTATTTAATATAGTTAGAGTTGCCTTGATTTTGCTTCTGAAGAACTGGAAGTTGCTATTCCTATCAGCAATGAAGTTATTGAAGTATTGTTCCAATATTTAAAATATAATTAAGAAAAAAATAAAGGGAGACCAAGAAGCCTTTGCAGACACAAAATTATAACTACAAACAGAAAAAACAGGTCCTAATTACCTAAGTTTCTGTTAACAGAATAGGTACAGATATATAAGTGTATTTTTACGTACTTTATTATTTTTATTACTCCTAAAATAGTATCCTTAAAATAATTTCAGATATTATTTTTAATCCCTGGCACTTCCTCTATAACTCAAAACTGCAACTGGCCTACAACTGGCCTATTCAACCATTTGCTTTCCAGCCCTCCTACTGCTTTTAATTTTCTTTCATGTTTTATATATTCTTAGGCACACAGTTAAGAAAGCTTACTTTAAAACTATGGTCCACCATGCACTTTCGGCCCCCCTTTTTTAAGTTTAAGTCACAAAATAAACGGTCTTATCCTGGTCATGACTGCTGTCAAGGTGAAACCTCACAGTATTTTAGCAGACTCTTTCACAAGTGTCATTCTGAACAAAAATGAATGATTTACTGGTTCTGGGAATGTATTTCCATCTGCTCAGAAGGGAGAGCTCTCAACAGTTGGGTTGATTCACATCACAAGCCGCTGCGTATCGCCCCAGCACTGTGCTGTGGCTCTGTGCGGCTCTGCATTCCACACTCCCACTTTTCACCAGCTCTAAATCAATCTGGAGAAAATCACTTAAACATGAATGAAAGAAGGCAGCCCTTTGACTCTGTTTTATGTTATGAAAACGCGTGCCTATCTGCTCGCTGACCTAGAAAATAGCTTTAAAAAGGTGAGCGGTTATCTTTGTCAAATGTTTGGTCACAAGAGAGTTAAACCACCCCTTCTGGGAGCACAGCACACATTGGAAAGAGGATCACCAGCTTCTTTTGCCACATTATGGCACGTTATTCACACTTCATCAGCACGTTTCATTGCAATTAAATCAGTGTGGGCATTCACTTCATTTTACTGATTTTCATTATGGAACTAACTAGGTTGGTTTACATTTCTGGTAACTTCAGTAAACACACCATGATTTGTAGATATTCACTATTCCCTGTGTATGATATAAGCATATGAGTATTAAAACCATATTTGACCTAGAAGTTTCAACTGCTAGAAGACATAGAGCAAGCAATTATACCTAAAAAGTGCATCTTCTATCGAAAAATGGGTTATACCACAGGAGTGATTCTTCTGACATTTCTGTATTATAGTAGGGGCAAAAAACCCCCATTTTTCTGACAGAGTGGAATTAATGAATAGTGTCACTAAGTAAATTGCCTCTTGGGAACAGGTTTAATTAATTGGATTCATGTAAGAGAGACTATTAAGATTTCCCTCCCCAGAGATCACTACTAATAGCACTGTCTGGCATAGTTGCAATATGCCCAGCACAATAACTTACTATATGGCTTTTGCTGACCTCCTAGCACGTGCTGTATAAGCTCATTTCTGTCATTTTCCACACCAAGATAGCACTCCAGAATTTGAATCCAATTACTGCAGTCTTCTTTCTCTATGAGTTGAATAACGCCTCTGATCCCAGGAAATGTAGTTACAAGTCTACCAGTTTTTCCCCTTAGCTTCATGTTCAAGGTTTGACTGGACGATCTAACCACACAGCTGGCCGGTAAGCCAGCAGAAACTCAAAGCAGGGAGCCACATCACTCTGCGGAGGTGCATGACAACTGCGATGGGAGCTGCACCGTGTTTCTGCCCCTTCCCGAGCGGTAATCCCTGGCAGAACGCACTGCCCCCCACCGGCCTGCACGCAGCGGCCTCCTCACTCCCCTGCTCTCCCTCAGCCGACCCACTTCAGGAAGGGCTGACACGTTCAGCAGCTGAGATTACAAAAGCTCCTCGGGTGGCTTGTAATTATAGTATCATGTTGGGGGTTTATTTCTGGTAATACCATTCAAAGCATGCTCACAGTAGCATAATAAAAGTTGATACTGATTAGGTAATACTAAGTGAGACCTAGAGCCTATCAGGGGGCTTAATAACCAGACGAGGTGGGACAGCACAAGTCAGCCTGAGGCCACAACCACCCCAGCTCGCTATTCATTTTGCCAGGAAATACCTCACGTGATTTTTATTGCTATTAGAATCTGTTTGGAATTTTATTCCGAAGGAAAATAAACATCTTTCTCATACAGCTTTAAATCCCCCAAGTGCTACCAAAACGAATTCCTTGATTACTGCTGCTGCTCTCAGATTTTTCTGGAAAAAGTATCCTCAGAAAAGGATCAAGTCCCTCTCCTTCCATCTTCCTCCTGCATACACACCGAGCCACAAAAAGCTTTTATAACCATACTGGGTTTGGGGTAAAATGCATGACGTTCTCATTCTGTTAGAGAAATAATGAAAGGAGGGATGGCTAAATACTTGAGCTGGGTTTAATTCCAAATATTAAGAAAAGCAAACACCCACGCCAATAAATATAAAGCCTCAGAACTTGAGAATAGAATACTTTCTTGAACCTGAAGGTCCAGCAATCACACACTCGTCCACCTTGAACTTGAACTGACTAGAACAGGTCACAAAAACGCACATCAGAACACACAGCTAAAGATGCTTAAATTGGTTAAGGAAATAACAACTGCATTGTCCCTTTAAAGGTTAATTGTAGACCTGCCAACTGAGTGACCTACATTTGCCTGGTCAAAGCATCTGTGAGAGAGGGCAAAAGAAATGGTTTGAGAAAGGAAATTCTCTTTTAACATTAACGATCCACTCTTCCTTTCCATTGCTCACAGGCCCAGAAATGCAAACTGACCCTATCCAGGGTACAAGGCAGCACAGCAGACTTTCACATCAGCTGCTGGCAGCAGAATAAAGTCCACAGAGCCATAGCCATGTGAGAAGTTGATGATTTTTGGATTATTTCCTCAGTGAAAATCTATCATTTCTCTTCCAAATCCAAAAAGAGCTTTAGGGAAGCCCTTTCCTTATCACCATCTTTCTTTAAACTTGCACTGTTTATGCAAGCCCGCTTTACTTATTTCATTATTCTGGTGATAAATGTATTTTTTTTTCTTTCTGCCCCTAAGAACCACATACGAAGCACACACTGTGCTTACAGAAACGGACACGAAGTTTTGCTGCTCCACCACGAAAGTCCGCGTCTAGAGAGTGAAGGTGGTTGTTGTGAGCACCCTAACGCTCAGCACGTCTATATAAAATTGCAATTTTGTCTTCTCTGTCACCAAAATAAAGTAATGGAAACACAGCATTTAAGAAGTACTAAAAGCCAGTCCATGAATTTCCTTTCGAGATGTGTTTTCTCTCTTAAAGCATGTTATCCTTTCTCATGTCCTTATTACTTTTCCATATGTGCCTCTCCGTAAAGCTGTCTAAATGCTTTGATACTTGTTCGCTATCTCCTCGCTCCTGTTTGTTCTCATTGCATGGTATGCGCCATGCATTTTCCGCAGGTGAACGGAAAACCAAGGCCATGCTGGTGGGAACTGCACTCCCGAAGCTGAGCAGAGCTCCCTCCCTTCGCCAGCGGACAACCCAGACACCCATCAGCTTTCTTCTGTGTGTCCATCCTCACTCCAGTCACTGACCAGAATTCCTTAACACACTTCAGCTACGCAAGAACTCTACTTACAGCACTATGGTAAAAAGGGGAGCACTTAAACTTTTTAAATTAGGCTTCTAAACATAGGTACCTCAAATCTCTCCCTGAGCTTCATGTGCTGCGCTGGTTTCTAAAGCCCAACTGAATCACATGGGAACTAACTTTCGAAAGCTGGAAATGCAAACATCCTCTTCACAAACAAGGTACGTAAAAACTTATTACACATAAATCACGTTTTGAATTTTGCTAAAGAAACCGAACAGTTCTTTGTCAGCTGCCTGGAAGCAGGTAGAGAACTTTTCCACTTGTTGCTAAACGATACAAACACATTTGGCCTCTTCGCTATTGCTGTCAAAATGGATTTGCCTTGGAAGCCAGCCAATTTCATCTTACTGTGCTATCAAACGTGAGCTTATCTCAGTCACAAATGTCCACTCCTCTTTTATTGTTTTATGGAAGACTGCTAAAATTACAGCTTCTATATAAAGTGCAGCGCAGTAAAAAGGAATATCCAAAAATGTTTCCACTGACTGTACATATTGTGAAAACACAGATATTATGTTTTTTAACAGCCTGACACCAATTTCCAATAGCACCCACTTAGTGAGCATTGTTCTACAGCATAAAAATCATGTCTAGAGTAACCTACATTCTGAAATCCATTTTCCACATATCTGATGGGACCAGTAATTTCTTTTGTAAAGAAGGTTTGTACTTCAGTTTTTGTGCATTAAGCAAAACTATTAGGTTTGCCAGTCTAATAATTTCATTTTCAAATAATGTTTTTTGTTCTCCTTCTGTTTTTACAGTCACCACCAAAGAATCTGAAAGTTATGCAATACAACAGGCTTTAAAGCCACCAGGGACCCTCCTAACACAAGATGGAAATAACTTATTACGCAAATGAGATTAAAACACTGACCTTGAATCCACAGCCTTTTGCCAAGGGGCAGTGTGTGTGTGGGTGGGTGGAAAATCGACTGCGGTACGGAAGTTTGCACTATGCTTAGGAAAGCACAAGAATTTTCAAAAGCAAAGGCCTCCATCATCCAGGGGAGACATAATGGGTATGATGAACATTTTAATATTTCATATGGCAAGGCATTTATTAGCAAAGAACGTAGCTTCACTTCTGCACACAGTCAACGCTATCTTCTGCCCACTGTCCTCTCATGTCCCAGCCAAAAGTGCAGGGCTGGTTCCACACTGTTCTGTTTGTCCTGGCCTGCAGAGGCCACCAGAGCAGCGAGGGAGAGCGGGCGGGCGGCCCCGGCTGCCCAGGGTGCCAGCCCCGGGTGCCCATGGCCTGGCAGCCGCTCAGGTGCCCTGGCCAGGCCGGCTGGGATTCCCTCGGAGACCAAGGGTGCCAAGGGGCTGGAGCAAGCAGGCTTTGGATGACTTTGCGCTGATGGTTCAAGGCCAAGCTTCCAGTATTAGTAATAACCCAGCTATGTACAACCTGTGTCTCTTAAGCTGCGCAGCTGAGAACAGAAGGGCATTGTAGTAAATGATTAAGTAAGAAAACAGAAAAAGAAATACGACTTCTGCCTCAATGCAGTCATGTTAACACTGCTACTAAAAGCCTGCCTCTGGCACTCTCTGATTTTTTAGAAGATCACCAGTGCAGTATTAAAGTTATACTCCATAGGTCTAGGCCACCCATTTGCACAGGTTTGAAAGAAAGACAAAGCAGTGATTGAAGGAAATGGCCAACACTTAGGAAGATCAACATCTGAACAGCTGGTCCTACTTTCTGAAATTTATGCTTCACTGAGGCAAACAGGAGGCTCACAGGTTAAGTTCTATTTTCAAATATTCTTCTGGATGGAGAGAGTTTCTTGCAGGGGCTGACAGGGACCCTCACCAGCAACAGAGGGTCCCACTGTCTTATTCCAGTCAGGCTGGAATATTGCCTCAAGGTAACATTCTTCTTTTTGTTTGGGTCAGCAAGATGTCTTTAAAAAAGGAATTATGGTTGAGTGCTTCACCTAAGAGTCTTAAAGAAGCAGATGATATGAAGGAGGGGGGTTTGGTGCTGGTTTTGGGGTTCTTTTTTGTTTGGTTTGTTTAGGGTTTTTTGTTAACTACCTCCAAAAATCTCTCCATGCATCTCTGAAAAGACGGCTGGGAGGGAAAGAATCCATTATTATGGTGAAGATGGAAATGTCAAATGAGAGTGTAGCAGAAAAGGAACAATACCTCAATAAATCATAAAACAAATCTTAAACAGAAATAGGATTATCTGCCTTGTACAACTGTAGAAAAACTACATCTGTCCTTGGATGTTATCACGTAAGTAGTCAACAGGGAGGAGAGCCTTCCACAGAAGATGGTAAACATTGTAAAACTCGTCTTAGTCTTTAATAACTTTTCCATAAGTATTTAAAACATACCAACTCTAATCTGACATGTCATTCTTAACATACATAATTCATAGCAAGAATAAAACGTGTGCACAGACACATACCTCTTTTCTGGCTTGGCGTTCTGCCTCTGGGACTGAGAATGTCTGCTGCCCCTCAGTGCTCCTCTGCTCAGATGGCTGTTGTTGTGGCCCCCGGAGGAAGCAGAGGCCCGAAGGCCAGCCCAAAGCTGCTCTTCATTCCTGTGAAGCGGCACAGATGTTCGGATGGCAGAAATGACGTGGCCGGGATAGGCAGCCAGCGAGTCCTCGCGGTGGCGGGAGCTCTGCTGCGCTCTGTCCGAGGCCGGGTACTGCCGGCCCGGCCGCCGGTAGCCCCGTTCCCGGTAGAAGGCGGGGAGGCAGGGCCGCGTTTGCTCCATCACGCCGCCGCTGCAGCTCCGCGAGCAGGCGGACCAGGGGCCCCAGCTGCCCCACACGCCCGGGATGCCGGCACTGCTGTCCTCAGGTGCATCGCTTTGCTCTTCTATCCTCTGGGGAACCTGCAGGCACAACAGATTGCCTTAGGAACAAGAGCTCCCGCTGTAACACGAGGGGAGCACTAATACTCTTTTAAAGCCATTCACTCTGCAGCCACAAGTGAAACTGCACAGCATAGGAAGTAACTCGTCTCCTTCATTCCCTGCCAAGGAGCTGTCTGTTCTACCACTATAGGAGGAGGTCTCCTACCACCATCAACCATTCAGACCACAAGTAGTTTTTGGACTATCTGGAATGGAATAAATTTTCTTTAGTTCTCAGCAACGGAAAACAGTGAGAAATGCAAATCTTGGAAATGTGGACATTGAAAATTCTTAGAATATTAGCAAAGTCAGAAGGTAAATTCATTTTTGGTGATGAACTTGGGTCAACAGACATTGACTGCTCTCTTGTACTCTGACGCCTGAACAATGGAGATTGCTAGTGGTTGCAATAACATTCCAGGAACTCCCATCTAATGTGAAGCTTTTTAGGAAAGCAGTAACATAAGAGAACAGGCTGATTCCCAACCAGCCAAAAATACTGCAGCAGTTAATTCTTATATCAGCGTTTTCCCCCCACCTGCCCATATTAATGCTTCAAGGAAAAGAGATACCCAAGATGATCTCCATTCACAGAAATCCCCAAGAAATTCACCGAAAGACAGGACAAACTGTTGGTCTCAGGTGTGCAGTGGCACTCAGCCCACAGTCACCATTCAGCAGCACAGGGAAGGCGAAACAAAGAACAATCCCGAAGAGAGGAGGCTTTCTCTTGAAGGAAGCCAGGAGGGATTAGGAAGGCGTGGACTGTTACCGTAAGGAGAGTTAACCCTTCAAGCTGTGGCCAAATACAGAAATAGCCTCACCCTGTGGTTGGCAAGGTACCAGCACAGCCCAGAAGTTACAACCACGCACCCCCATCTCCTGTGGACTTGTGCCCAAGCTTCACCCACTCCTGGTGCTAGACCGTCAGGATTTCACAGGCTTCCCCACTGGGCAGAGTGCTAAGCTTTGTCGCACAGAAATTAGACCAATTTTCATTAAACGCATAATTTTTCTATTGCTTTCCTAGTCCAACTGGCTGAATCACATGTTTAGGTTTTCAAAGCAGGCTTCCAATGTCTGATTCTCACAATTATTAATATGCAGAGCATTGTTTTAAATTAGCATCTTTTAACAGTTTAGTTATATTCTGAGGAATGTTTATACCAACAAGCAAACGTGTATCATTTCAATTAGGAGACAAAAAATGCACTGTCCACAAACAAACACGTGCCGTACCTCTCCAGCCCTATTCAAGAGCGTAGCTACCTCGAAACGGAGCTTTGGCAAGACAGCCTTGTCTGCACGTATGGCACTTTCCCCTTCAAAGGGTGACCTCCTAAACACCTAACTTCCATTAACAGCTCTGCCTCCAACTTTACTGCACACCAGCAGAAGATTGACCTCTGGTCACAGCAAACACATGCGGTCAGCGAGGGAGCTGCGGAGCACCCAGGCAGAGCGGGCAGCACGGACCGGCTGGCTGGAGCGCGGCAGGACGGCTTGCAAACACGGGCTCGATGCACCGCCAGCGCACGCAGGGCCACCCCAGCACACGCAGGGCCACGCCAGCACACGCAGGGCCACCCCAGCACACACACAGCCACGCCAGCACACGCAGGGCCACGCCAGCACACGCAGGGCCACGCCAGCACACGCACGGCCACGCCAGCACACGCACAGCCACCCCAGCACACGCAGGGCCACGCCAGCACACGCAGGGCCACGCCAGCACACGCAGGGCCACGCCAGCGCGGGCTTCGTGCTGCTGTACAACAGTCAGCTGTGGTCTGCACAATCTGAAACACTTCCCTGCTCTGAGGCTGCTCGCACACTTTCATCACCAACCACAGGAAAAACTGCATTTAATTATAACTTGTGTATAATAAAAGGCATCTGCATTAGTGTGATATGTTACCCATTTCCCCAATGTTATTTGAAAACAGGAGCAGATGTCTCTGTATTTAATATGTCTTTTCCCCCCCCTCCAACCCGGGTATCCCCTTTGGCATCAGCCTTTTCAATCCAATAGCCTGGACAACCTAATACCACATAATGCCAAAATTATGAATAACATGCAACAAGGTCTTGGTTTCTGGCTGTTACATTTGCTTTCATACCCAATAACAGAACACTGCTGGCTCACAATTTGACCAACTAAACAAGATATTCTTCAGTTTTTGACTTTTTCAGTGAATATTCACCATTCATACATACACTACACACTGACGTAGCTCTACCACAACTGTGAAATTACAACGGTTACAAGGAGACACTCTTCTGGTCTGAGCCCAGTTTGCAGTAAAATCTACTTATTATAAAAGTAACAGCCCTTTGTTGTCAGACAAGTCAGGTTTCATTTGTCTGGACTGAACGATGATGGTTCAGTACACCTTTTTTTTTGTTTTTACGAGCTGAAGACCCTCGTGCAGGTAACAACTAAAATCCATTAGTCTGCAAGCAACTCAAGTCACCACCAACATAAGAAATACTTCATTATGCAGAAATAGAAACTGATATAATAGTGACAAGTGTTGACCTGTTGCAGAGAGAACTTTGTGGCTGCCAAACAGGAATAATTGTTTCAGATAAAATGATACTTTAAATGACTGAAGGCAATGTAAAGTAATTTCACACCCCGTAAACTTCACAGTATAAGAGTTCTAGACATAGCACAAGAAGGTTTAACCTAGCTAGTTAAGTAAAAATGTAACCGTAAAACTATCCAAAAAGCAACAATATAATACCTTATACTGAGGTAAAAATTCATCAATACTACTTAGTTATAAGATGACAAAATTCTGAGACAGAATTTTCAGTAGCAAATCAGGTTATGCACTTCTATTTTTACTTAAAGCCTCAGTTTTCTTACTTCGAGAAAGATGGGGGTTACAGTCAGATCTTTACAGAAGATGACATGTGATTAATGGCATAATCTACTCAGTAAAACCTACTACAAAAGACCAAATAAATTAAAGCTGCTTAGCTTAAGGGATGGAAAACAAAGGGGGCAATAATGAGCCTTCCAAACAGTTTTCATAAATAAGTAAGAAGAGCTGTTCATTTCATCCCTGCAGCAAATAGTTCCCCATGTTTATAGCCAACACACAAGTAACAGCGGATTTAAATCTAATCAGAGGTGATCCAAATTACCTAGTAGGAAAAACTACTTAGTGGGAAGGCAAGCAAGGCGTAAGAACGAGCTGCCTGAGGAGAGCCTGGCACGGGGAGGCAGATCCCAACCTTCTCCAGGAACAACGAAGCTGTGAGTGGTCCTTCCCGGGCAGAGGAGAGGGCGACAGGACCCAGAGGCCACCTCCCCGCCCTCGGGCCTGGACTTCCCGGTCACTCTGCACCAGGTAAGGATTCCGGCAGAGCCCTAGGGTACAGCCAGCACCACAGGGCTTCGGAGACAGCTGGGGTACTCCAGAACAGCGCAGGAGCTGCCCGTCGCACAGCACGCCTTCTGAAGGGGAGAGTCTGAGCCCGCACTGGAGAACAAGAGCAACACACCGAGCTGTCCTTGCCAAGTTCGGTCTTGAAAGTAATTAATAGAATCACATAGCCTGCAAAAGAGAGAGACCAACTAACCCATTTAATCTGCTTTCATACGGTTCGTGATTGATTCCTCCTCTAGGTGACGCAGTAATATTCATTCTGACTACAAATGCACCATCAAAAAGATTTCTCTCTACTGCAAGTTAATCAACAACCAAGTATTTCACTCTACAGATTCGCACTATTTTTCCCCTTAATTTCACCCCATAATTCTAGCTCTTTCTTTCCTATGCATTTGTCAGTTATTTGGCAGGACGAGGTTTGTAAGCACAAGTAATACACTTCACTAGGCACAGCTGCAGCGTGAACAACGTGTGTTTTGCTAGTTTGCTACTTTTATAAACAGAAGCTGCATTACATTCAGGTTTCATTCTAAAACTCGTCTTTTCTAAATTAGTCAGTTTCTAAAGCAGTTTGGGTTTTATTTATTTTTCAAAAACATCATTCATATATAGAACAAATATAGGAGGTCAGTGTATAAAAAGTATATAAAGACTAAAACTTCAGAAAGTAAGTACTTTTTAACCTAAATGAACGTGGCAGAACTGAAAACAAACAAAAAGCCAGAAAAACACCCTTATTTTAAGTCATCAGAAATGATCTGATTTAATCAGAACCTGTTAGAAGCTCAGAACTTCTGAATATTGGGATCATTTAATTAGAAATAATGACAAAAAAACATCAAAACCAGCTAAAAGTCCGTTTCAGGCACAGTGAAGCAGATAAAAGAATTCCCAAAAATCTTTAAAAAAATACCAGTCCATGAAACAACGTAAATACAATTTTATTTTTTATCTTTCTACAATATACTAAGAACCCTCTGTTTCTTGGAGGTTTGGATTCTCCCCCCTGCCCCCAACCTGCACATCATGGGTAATAAATTGAAAAAACCTGAAAGCAGAATACTTTAGAATACTACATCTCTTGTTGCTTTAATTACATGCACTATTTTCTATGTTCGGGGTGCGGGTGGGCAGAATCTAACTTTATATTATTTACTTGCTTGCTTCCAAATTTTAAGGATTTCAGAAATTTAAAGTTACCCTGCAGAATTTTAACATGTTCAGTAGCTTTTAAGCAGACTAATTCTCCATTAAATCACTGCCTAATGCAACAGTTGTCATTTCTGCAGCTTTAGACTTAAGACAAACGTTGAGTTTTTCCTCACTTTTACTATATTACAACCTTAGATCTTACTGAATTAAATGTGCTACTAGTAGGTTGACACAGATTGCATGTGAAACAGAAAAACAGTTTATCTTGAATTCATATAATTCAGCAACCACACTGATCCTGAATCAAAAATTCCAGCAACACCAAGGAATGCACAAGCGTCTCTGTCAGAATTTAGAAATGAGATCTGCATCTCGGGATTTCAGCAGCAGTTGCTGAAACTATACTACGCAGGAATGTCCCCGAAGAAGAAATATCACTTCAACTGAAAGCCACAAATATTTCAAATACAACTCGCTGTGCATGAAGACAACGACTGACAAAGCAGTACTGATGTGACACACACTGATTTTTAAATACTGTAGGATACTTCATCCTCTTAAACTATAGCTTACATACAAACTAACTGTTCAGAAAGGAGGAAACAAGTGGATAAATCAGAGGCCCATTTAACCCAGTATTATATTTCTGTGTGGAAGAAGCAAAGGTTTAGGGGCCAGTATAAGAACCAGGACATGTCCAGAGACATCCAAGGACACTCTGCTTCCAGCTAAGCAGTAATTTAAGGTAAGTAATTTAAGTAATTCAGCTAAACAACATATTCCAGTTGTTTTTCATATCCACTACCGGAGTTAATCTCCATGAACACAATTAATCCCTTTTTTAGCATATTTCTAATCTTGGCTTCCAAAAGATCGTGTGTTTTCCATTGAAAAAGTGCTCCATTTTCCTCTGGTTAAACAAGCAGCCTGATGATTTCACTGCGTCTCCCAATCTTTTTCATTGTGATAAATGAAGGATGATCATTCCCACCACATCATGATGTTTGATTTGAAATCACTAACACAACCCAGTTCCAGGATCTCCTCTGAAATTCAGCAGTCCCAGTCTGTTCCGTCTCTCTTTGTAAGGAAACCGGGCCAGAGTTTGGACTGTGCTCATTCTCAGCTCCCTTTCCACTCCTGCGTTTTGACACAGGTTTGCAACACTGCACACAGTACTCCAAATGTGAATTAATGATGGACTTCCACAGTAATAACGTTAATAATGCTTGGTGACAGTGTATATATACACACCTTTTAACCAGCTACAGAAGTAAGTAAGCTGCTATAGCCACAGCCAGTAACATTAAGTATTTTGCAAATACTGAGCACGTTCTAGCACTGCAAGTTCAACACTGAAAAGGGATGCAATGCAACAGCAAACTTTAAACCTGGAGATATCCAAACCAAACCAGACATTTCTGGGTTTTGCTTGTTTGTTTTTCCTGTTTCAGGTTACATACAATAATATTATGTTTCATAGATTTCATTTCTAACATGTTATGCAGTAATTCTTTTTCCTGGTTAAATGCCCTGACTTTATAAATGGATTCACAAACAAATTAACTACATCATATTCCTAATTATACATCTGAAAGGGACGTAACAGGTGTGAAGGTTGGTTTTGCAAAGCTTCATGGTATACTTTCACCCAAAAGCAAACAAATTGTATCCAGAAGAACGTTTTATCACCTGCTCAGAAAACGCTACCAGTGGCACCCGCTCAATAAACGCACATTCACATGCTGGATGCAAAGTGGAATCACCAGAAGCCAGCACACCAGTTTTTATTTTAAACTACTACTGTCATGTTTGCCCTGTACTTCCAAGAGCAAAAAGCCCTAATCCTGTTAATATTCCTCAACAGCCTTCAGGCTTTAGGCATTTTTTCCTTGTGCCTTCCATGGTCGTCCTTCTCATTACACCACACATGATAACCCATGCTATGACACAAAACCGTCACCGGCATTATTACAGCGTCAAGCCACTTGGAAAATACGACCTCCTCTTATCTATTCTATCACCCCAGGGCCACACCTCCTTTGAATGGGAGTTCTGATGAAGATTTTGCTGGCGCACGGCCTGTCACAGCAGACACGCAGGCAGATTTTACGGCAGCCGGGCTCAGCCTGACTGACGATTCAGACAGTTATCATCAAAAGTGCGTGTGTCACGTTTGGGATGAGATGATCACAGTATTCTCCATGAACATTCATCGTCTTCCTATATAACTGATCAATGAACAACCCCACAAAGTAAGAGCTAGTCTTTGCGCTCCTAGAACTCCAAAAGCAGGCGGACTCGCAGGAACTAGAACTGGACTGCAGTTCAGAGTGTGCCAAACTTTGAATGGGCTGAGGAAATTATAGTTTAGGTCTAGAACCTATTCCACTGTAACACATCGCATTTCCCTGCCAGTGCTGTAAACACATCTATGGAACTGGTTTAATTCTTTCACCAGCCTAAGCATCTTAAAGAAATATTCTTGAAGTATTAGCTCAGCTGATTTCCAATACAGGCCATATCTATATAGCCATGACAATTTCCCAGCAGAAAGTCTTTACAGTCCATTTTATAGATGTTCATTTGCAACAACCATGTTTTTTATGCTTCTTACAAGAAACATGTGGAACATTGGTGGCTCGATAAAAAACAACCCACCAAAAACCCCCTAAAACTTGCAGATAACGACTTCTCAGATCTCTCAAGACTAGCAGAGAAATGGAGCAGAGGCCAAGCAAAACATCATGACACAATATGTACATGTCTGCCTGGTTCATATGCTCAGCTATTTTAATCCTTCAGTGCATTTTGGAAGCCTTTAATCAGAGACGTAGTAAACCGTTTGAATTTTACAGTACGTGGTAAGTGTAAATATTACCAGCTTAAACGATTTGGGTTTCCCTTCTTTGTATAAAAACTCTGTCTGAACATCTGTGCCTGTGAAGATTAAAGGGCTAAAAAGCCTGGAAATAGAAGAGCTTTGTATTCACAAATCACTGAAGGGAGTTACAATGCCTGGAAAGCTTAACTGCCCCTTCAACCAACTTTGACCACATCTGAAGCAACTTTAACATTATTTAAATAGTCTAGAAAGTAAACAGCTCTCAAAAAAGTTCAGGACAGTTTTTGTGCCAACAGAGCTTGAAGCTTCCTCCAAGTTTGGCTAATTCTTTTCACACCAAGACCACCTCCACTGCGCTCTGTGAGCTGAGTGTTTTAAGACAGAGGTTTCTTTCCATTTCTTTGTGAGACCATTCAGTTCTTCCACATAAACAGATGGCTCGCTCCTGACCTCACTCCTGCCAGTTCTATACAACCACTTCTTATCTACAAGAGGATTGCTCCTGATTTACAGTAAGATAAAGATGATAAGCATAAGGCCCTCACCATATCACAAGTTAGGCTTCTTTATTTTAATAAACTATTTCCTCACCATTGACTATCATCTGTGACCTAAGTCGCTCAGCTTGTACTACACTAGGCCTTTTCCAGGTCAGTCACCTTCAGCTGTCACAAAGCTTTTGCCCTTCTATCGTATTTCTACACTTCAAAAATTCTTTGGGATCCACATATGGTGGAAATATGGATTTTATTTATTTAGTAATTGACATAACACCTCTCCAGATCTCTCAGTGAGTCATCCACCCATCACTCCAGAAGCAGAGAGGACAAGCTGTCATAAACCAGAAAGAAACACTCCCTACAGAACTCATCTGTGAAATCAGAAAGCTTCTCACCTTTATCATCGCTCTGATCCAAAGCCTGGGACAGAACCAGCAGGCAGTTCTGCTCTGAAGGAAGATGAGAAGCTTACCTATGACCTTGTAAGTTCACCTGCTCTGGAATTCAACTGGAATAAAGATCCTTTCATTTTTTCCAGAGAAACACAGAAGGAGCTTTAAGCCTCTCATGCTCCAAGCTTAAAGAAGTCAGTATTTTTTTATTTAAAATAAATAAATAAGAGGTCTGTGATAAAGCAGATTAAAAATAACAAAAACATTGGCCTTGATTTTTCACAGAGTATATTTGCATAAAATAATGTATCCTTATCCTGTCTCCTTTCCCAAAACAAAGAAGAATTTTATTTTCTAACCATTTCAATCCACATCATCAAGACTGGGAATTAGTAACAACGCAGAGGTAACAAGAAAATTCTTTCAGCTGTTGTTCTAAATATTCTGTTGCCCTAAAAGGCCAATTTTAAAGGAAAAGTCTTGGCATGGACTAAGTCGTCTCTTCTCTTTCCTAAAGAACACTGTGATTAGAATAGCAATGTTGTGAGCTAGAAAGGCTCTATCTTACCAAAGTTTCAATGAATGCAACAGCAGGTACATCTATACAGTTCAACAACTGTCCTGAAGGCAAGTAGATATACTGACCATTGGAAAACTGCAAGAGGAATACGGGCCACATTTCAGTTGGCAGTGTTGATGGAACTGATGTGTATGAAAACACAATAATAATGGATAGCAGTTATCTTATAAACAATTAAAACATTACAAGATATAAAAAACTGTGACACCTGCAAACACTTGTTGCAAGGAACACATACAGAGCAGCTGTACACAGATAGGTGATTACTGAGCTGCTATAGTAAAATACAGCATAGTGCAGGCAGCCCAGCAGGACAGAACCATAACAACTTTGCAGTGGGGCTGTTAGGAAGAGCCGAGCTCCTGCTCCGCAAGCCCTGACAAGTTACACATGCCGGTCACTGTCAGCCCTGGGGCAGAGCTTCCCTCTACCCGCACTGCAAGGGGGAACACAGCCTTCCATTCCGTGCTTCTGCTTCTCGGCGTCTGCACAAGCGAGGTGGCGAGCAGCCGCGGCGGGAGCCCATGGGCCTCCCTACCGCTATCAGGCGTTCGCCCGGTGTCTGGGCCAAAGCCAAGGTGAGATATTAACTACTTTGTCTAACTCCAGTTCCCTCCGGTGTTTCAAGGATAGAGCAGACCTGCTTCATGCTTCACATTTTACTCTATTATCGTGTGTGCAGATGTATTAGGCAGCTGTATCCTTTTCAGCTAACAGAATAGTGACTTTTACGGGGTGTGGTAGGGTAAAAGAACAATGGAAATGAAGAGACATTGCCATTCATTGCCATTGCCTGGGAGAAGGACTGTTACGTTTCATAGTTTAACCTTCTGTTCATCACAGTATGACACTTATCAGGTAAGGTTAAATAATATTTATTCAATAAAACAAGCATAAGGAGGGAGAACAGAGAGCCTGCCTGCATAATGCGCAGCAGGAAGGCTGTTCATATGTCCAGTTCTGATGAACAAGGTAAGTTAATTGTTAAAATATTTAGAAATATTTCAGTTCAAACACTTCCAGTCAGGTTGGTTGATTCTTAAATGCAAGTAGCAATTACTTGGTTTCACATAACATTACCTCCTTTTTTACTAATATTGATGAGTATTTTGGCCTTAGGGTGGAGTACACTTGATATTTAGAAATTATAGGCTATGAATGAGGAATAAGTAAGTTAGATCGTGGAAAGAAACAACCGCCAAGAAGATACTGACCAATACTACAATCCCTGTCTTCAGCAAGAAACCACAAAAGCCATTGCATAGGAAATGTTATTTCTATCTAATGAACATACCAGGTTTAATGTATTTGTATTATCATTCAAACCTGTGCTATTTACAAAGACAAGATTAACAAACAGAGCAGTCCATAAGCTCAGATGTAGGGAGATGTAAAGATGCTCTTTGTTTTTAGATTTTGTGCACTTCTGACAGGAGAGACCGCATTGTTTAAAGTAAAAAAAAAAAAAGCACAGAAAGCTATTTCTATATAAAAAACAGGTAGCCAGGTATTTCCAAAACTAGAAATTCTGTATTGGTCAATTCTGACTTTGTATGACAGAGAAGCTTCCAAGGCTTTAATTCCAAAATTATAAAACTAAAAGTAGAAAACAATGCCCAGTCAAATGTCTTCCTCAAAAAGAAGTATCCTCTCACCAGCTAATGTTCAAAACGTTTTTACTTTACCAGCCAAGCTTCAGTTTCCACAGAGTAACAAAAGAAGGGGAACTGAAACGGAGTAATATTGCATCTAGGCTGGGGATGACGGGGGTTGCTCCTGAAACCAGAAGAGTTACAGAATAAACTGAAATGAGGGAAAGTGGCGGGGGGGGGGAACCAAAAACCACCACCTTTCCCATTTGGTCACGTCCCCCCCCCCAAGTCTTCATTGCACTATCTGCACTTCCCTGCTATGAAAGTAATTCGGCCCATTGTTCTGGCTAACAGTGCCCGGGCTGCCATGCCAGAGACCTGTGTGTGCATCTGAGGAAAGCAACCTGCTGAGCTCTGCTCCTCCAGATGCTGCTAATGACATTTCCCTTAAATAATTTTTAAAATTGCTGCCGGATAAGATAAACTTCTTCATGTTCAAATCCTAGACATACGCCACTAAGTCAAGAGTAGCTAAACAGTACTTTAAGTAGTTCTAATATACTGAAGCTAAATAAAACTCTTACAAGTAAGAGTCAGGCATATACAAACAGATTTTTGTTCAAAAACTGATATTATGTCAGCCTCTCTGACTTCAAACATGGATTCCAAAAAAATAAGAAACAAAAAAATAAAATCTAGCAAGATTTAAAAACAAGCAGAAACCATTTCCATGTGTTTCTAAGTGTTCTCAAGTCCTAAAAAAAATAACATCTCAGCTGAACTGTGGATGTCCAGAGGCAATTACAGCTGGATTTCCATCAACTGCTTTGGGGATTGTCCTGGGTTTTGTTTCATTTTCCCAAAAGTTTCAGTGTAAGAAAAAAAAAATCTAGACTATTTGGATAAATTTTAATGATTTACTTAGCCAAATACCCAAGTTCAATTTTCTAATCTTATTTCCCTGCCTGTAGCCTTCAGAGCAAAAGCAACTATATGCAGGGTGCACAAGAGAGAATCCAAACACTCTCCAATACTGCATGTTCAAGCACCAATTGTGCACTCATGCTTAACTTTAAGCTGCACAGCAAACACACAATAAGGATTGGGTATAAGCTAATGTTTTATTATAATTCAGCTCTAGTTACTCAGTTTCCACATACTGTACCCTCTGAGTGTGTATATGGAAGTTATACCCTCTGAGTGTATATGAAAGTTTCTATACACCACTTTTGTTACTACATTGTTAAAATGACACATTTTTCATCAAATCCTTCCCTCCTCCTCCTCTCCCTTTCTTTCGGCAAAACCAAGCTCCTCTCGCATAGAAGGAACTCTGCCCAAGAGCAGAGAGACCCATGCAGAACCCCAGGAGCTGCTGGCCAGGTACGCCAGCAAACACGTGTCCAGGTTACTGCCTAGAAACAACAGCAACAACCCCCAGAGCTACAGAGCTGAGAACTTACACACGATTAGACATGTCTGACTTGGCCTTCAGAGCTACTAACAGCCCCTCACGGCTGGAGCTGATGGGTGGGTCAGAAGGTTTCTCAAAAGTTTAATAAGTACAGACTTCCAGTCTAAAACCAGTGTGGCATGAGTAGAATCCTCTCCCGCAGAGTAAGAGCTGAGAATGGCAGCCAGCCTCGCAGCCCGTGTGAGACAGTCACTAGGACACTTCTGCCTCTCTTGTTTTCCGTAAAAAGAACAGCTCGAAGGAGGTTACCACGGCCCTTGCCCTGCTGCAGGCCCTTTAACGAGTTCAGGAACACTCCCGACCCGTGGCATTTCTCATTCAACTGAAAACAAAGAATCTGGTTTTATCAAAATTAATTCTGGAGCTTCACAGAATGAAGCAATTGTTTGTCCAACTTACTCTATTTTGGTTAGTAGATTTTTTTTCCCCCTAAGGCCATTTGGAAACGGGATTGCAGCATCTCTCCACTGTCAATGTTACAAAAGAATGTCTAATTAGACAGAGCACTGAAAAAAAACAGCAACATGACCATCTCAGCTGCACAAAAAACCAGAAGAGATCTAAAATAGGAAGAAATCCTATGGTGTACTCAGGTTTAGAACAGACCACTAGGGCAGCTTAAGAAATATTGCAGACTGGACCGTCTCAGTTTCAGACTTCATCATTAACTGACCTCAATTTAACTTGTCTTATAATTAGGCTGCGCAAGGAGCTGAACATGACAGCTCTGTTCTTTCAGGAACTATGACTATCGGATGACTCCAGGTTTCTAATCCATGCCTGTGCAGCTACTGTCCAAATAATTCCTTACCCCAAAGACAGTGGCATATGCACATAAAAAAAGGAAACCCCGCAAACTTCCCTTTTATCTCCTTTAAAAAGTACAGTTTAAAAATAAATATGCATGTTCCATTATTATTTTAAAATCTATAATAAAAAGCAAACTTTTTAAAAATAGGTTGTTACCTTTCATAATTACTTGGTTGTGTTTGAATACCAATTAAAAGATGAGAACAACATTGATACAAGGTCAGAGCCCATATGGAGACAGAAGAGCGTTCAAGGGGTGTCCTCTCAGGTCTCTGGTAGAACCAGCAACACCCACACATCATTCCTGACAAACATTTGTCCAACACATTCGCAGAGACATCCATCATGGAAATTCTAGATGTTATCCAGTCACTATGATCTGTTCTTCTTTATATCCTCACCATGATAAGTTTTTTTCTAACACAAAGCCTAAGTTTCCCTTGCCCCAGTGTAAATCCATTTCTTCTGACCTACTCCACCACAGACAGAAAGAAAACCTTCTCTTCAGCATTTATAAGTATTTGGAGATTAAATCTGCCTCTCCCACCAGGCTTAGTTTAAACTAAACAACTTGAATTCATTCAAACTTCCCTCAGAGGTGAGATTTTAAAGCCTCTTGAGGATAATCATTGTTGCCTTCCCCTTCTCCCCAGATTGTCCACTACTTTCCCGAAAAGCAGTGCACAAACCAAAGTATTCCAGCTGAGAACGCTGCGCAGGATGGAAGGTGCGCAGGCTGCAAGCTGCCTTCGACGTGCCACTGTCGATGGTGAGGAAACACTCACAGGAGCACAACAGGGAAGTTCAGCAGTTTCCAGCTCTGACCTCTAGCACTGTAAATCTAGCAACAGTGTGGTTTGGGTCCGACCTGTGTTTCAGTTGCCTCCATCTCTCTACGAGAGAGAGCCACCTATGAGCAACTGGATGCTTCTGCTAATCACTGCATCTTTGAGCGCTGCTCTCACCAACCTGAATTCTTCTTCCCTTTTGTCTTACCTGATGAAAATGCTCCAAAGATTCAGTAAGCTGACATGGACCTATTTGTGACCTACACCACTTCATATAATTACTCAGCTAATTAATCACAGTGAGCCTCTTTTAACCAAGTTTATATCTATATATACTTGATTTAGATTGCATTGCTTCATGATTCTTACTCTAATGTTTTCGACATTTACCTTTAAGTATACAAAATCTGAGTATTTGTAATGCTTACCTTTCTGTGTTCAATTGAAGGCTGTGGGATGACAAACTGAAATCCCAGCACTGCTAGGGAACCGAGAAGTCTGAAAAAGCAAACAGTGAAACAGAAGATGTAATTACCACTAACACAATCCACGTATCTACAACTTGTTATGGGGCTTCATACCGCAGGAACTCATGTAGACACTTGAATATCACTACCAGCCAAAGCAGACTCGCTAAACTGTAAGAAACCTTCTTACGACATTCTCTTCACAGCAAGCAGTACCAGGTACATACATATATTTATCTATAAAGCAGAAGTGCACCAAGTATAATCCATTGGTAGTTTTTCACATAACATTATGTTTAAATTCAAATATTTTTGGCAGTGCATATTTGAACACCTTGGCATGTGGTGCCAAACTGGCATATGCTTTGCAAGTTTTCTGAAGTGGTAAGTAAGAATTCACCCGTCTGTGGACCAAGTCTGCTTCGAGATCCGGCTTGTCATTTTACAGGTGAACACTTCATCTCCAGCACGCCGGAAGCATGCAAAGAATCGCCATAATTTTGCAGAAAATAGGTTCTTCCCCAGCTGCCTAACGTTTGTGGAAAATGAATAACCTAATGGGCACAGAAGATGGAAAGTAGCAGGGACAGCTCACCAGAGACTTCGGATAAGCAGCCAAGCATCACCCAGCGCCCACATCTCCAGTGTGAAAGGAGTCATGATGGGAATGAAGCCCAAACAAACGTCGTTCTGTCAAGCCTCACCACCGAAATGACTCCTAGGAGCCCATTACAAGCCAGGCTCAGTTAGCTCAGTCTTTTGTTTGCTGTAGTTTGCACTGGAGACTGCTTTGCCCCCTTCTGGCAAGCCCTTTCATCAGGAAACACAGAAAGGTATGAGAAGTAGAATAAAGATATCTTTATTTCTACCAGGAGTTTGAGTTTTCAGTCTACAAAGAGTATACTTTGGACCCTCCATAAATGGTAAAGCTGCTAATGATTTGCTGAATTGCAGTGCAGAAGTAAAACTGATGGATTTGGACACAAAATACATCTGCAAACTAATGGACCAGACAAAATCCAGCTGTGCTTCCTACTTACAGCTCCTTCCCTTGCTCCCTACACAGTAACCCTTTAAATATTTCTCATTGTTTCAGTTATTTTCAAAGACAGACCTCCTAAACAGAAAGAGGGTTTTCTTTATACTAAGCATCTCATTATCACCCATAGAAACATTTTTCTACAAGGGAGAATGTTTTTCTTGAGTTTTCTGTGTTCATTCTTGCTAACATACTGCAAAAGGCATCGCTAGGAAAGGATTGATTGCACATGGCCTATCATCACTTCATCATCATAGTCTAAGTCCCTCTCTCTCAAAGCAAGAAACTATTCAAAGGCAAGAAAAAGCCATTACTTTCTTACTGCCACATCAATATAGAAAAAAAAAATAATTAAAACACTCTAAACGTCCGTTAGAAGGAAGTATTATATGTCACAAAGCTATCATTTGTGATAAAGCAAAATACAGAGGAGGTGGCTGAAATCAGAGCCAGTGTAAGGCGCTATAAAGAAACCACAGTAACAGTCAAAATGTGCAGTTAAGAGCAAGGCCAAATAACACAGTGGTGGATGGAAGCCAAAGGCATGAATGAAGAAACCGATTTGCCAATCACACCTGAAATCAAAGGTAGAAAAAGAAACAAAACTCAGGCCTCCAAACTGCAAAATGACAGCTTCAAGTCTGTCTTTAGCTGACCTGCATTTCCCTTTTTCAAGCACTATTCTCAATGAAAACACGACAAGCTTCTATGCTGGCAGAGCACAGTCCCTGGCAGGCCCAGCCTACATCATCTGCAAATTAAGTTTAACTTCCTTTTCAGAATCTTCCTACCTTCTCGCTGCTCCTTTATGGCTTCTGCTCCCTAAAATCTCTCAAAGCATGTGAAAGGAGGTTGAAACTTTTTATAAGGAAATTAATACTTTCATCCTCAACAGGACAGCATTTTTCTGATCAGTCTAAAAGACTACAGAGTCCCAAGCATAAGTTCTTCTGAAATCAGGCACAAGACTGAGAGTTCTGAACTCAGTGAGAACTGTAATCTTCAAAGCAAATTACTTACCAGATTAAAGTTCTCAGTTCTAAAATGCAAAGTTTTAGTATATGTGTGATTACTCCGTGCCAAGCTTTTCCTGACCATTCTTTAATGCGGTTGCACTGTAATCCACATCTGCATGCATGTGCTCAAGGACAATGAAGTTAGTTTTCAAATTTGCTTCTGTATCTGCAACTGGATCTCTTAGAAACAACGGTACCAACCTACTATTTCAAACACACAGGAAATTTGCCAGGAATCCTTAAGCTACCCTGAGGTAAGCCTCTTGCTTCAAATCAGTGTGCAGCAATTTAATTTTTTTAATGTTATTTCCCTCAGTAGCTCACTTTGTCTAACTTGGCTGGACTAGGCCTTTTTATTTGTCATGTTTGACTAACGTTAGGCCTCCCAAGCCACAAACATAGGCTTCTCCAATTTCACTGGATTTGTTTCAGGTATTCTTACTGTGCAGAAAAGCCAGAAAGAGCAAGTGGTCCTCAAAATAAGGCAAAACTTTAAGTCTGCATGAACAGGTCAGGTACCAATTGCAGCTGATTGATGGCTGTTTAACTCAGGCCTCTGTGTAAGAACTGTGCTGATATAGCCCATGCTCTCACAGTTAGGGCATTATTTAGAGCCAAGTACCTACTCTAAAGCAAAGTCAGGCTTTAAAGTGTCAGTCTACCCAAGGTACAAAGAGCAGACATGCACACTTTCTTTTACTGGCAATACCATTTTCTGTTTACCTGTGGGCAAAGCGAAGTGGTATTAGCTCTATCGTAGGAGTAGCAAGAAAACGTTTGCTATTTAACACCTCATTTAGGAACACCTCTCAGAGTTCTTCCTGTCATGGCACTGAGTCTTAGCTCCCCATGAATGAAGCTGGAGGGTATCAAAACTGATTTCTTGCATGGCTGCTGTCCCTTGGTAGTTGTATTTTATGAAGGGCTACCATGGCCAACTGCAGATTGCCCAGATAGAAGTGAAAGTATTTTAGCCAAGTGATTAGTACTGACCAATGCAGTATGGCTCTTGTCTTATATTCCCGACTGCCTCCCAAATGAGAGTCTGCAAAACAGCCTAGGTCTGGGACGGCTTGGGAGGAGCTATGCAGGGACAAGTCTCAACAAGAAAAATAACACAGGTCGTGTCAATAACATGCAACAGATCAGTTTTGATGTGGAATCTGCCCTGGCACATTAGGAGGGTGCCAGAATGGCACTTCAAAGATCGATGTTCAAACTCCCCAAGAAGGAAGGTTATATCAGAGGTATTACGGACAGAATCTCCATACAAATCAAGGAGCATGCAGCTCTCATTCCTCCGAGGAGGTCAGCTGCTGTTTGTGTAGCATCACAGCTGCCTGTGTTCCCTGAATCTGCTTGCCCAACTACGGAACTGGACAGACCAGCTTAGAAACAGTTGAATGTTTCCTTTGTCAGCAAAGCTGTTTGCAAGGTCTTTCCTGTGTTTGCCCACTGGCAAACTGTTTCAGGAATGCATAACGTAAAACCCTGAATGAATTGCAGCACAGGTACTAAAACATGTAAATCATAATTTAAGGCCACTGACCATAGCTGTACAACCGCATCCAAAATAAAAAGAAGTTTCCAGTTACATATGCCATCACATTGGCACACACCAATAGATACTTTAAACATAAACAAACACTGAGAACATTCTTTTTTTACTATCACCAAAGAATGCTATGTCTGGTATGCACATACTCAACTACTTGATCTTTGGACAAGACTTTTATTTTTCCTTCTATGATACAAACACTTCTAACACCAAAGCAAGAGACAACCAAATTGATATTTACTGCAGTGTGTTAAGAACGTATTAAATAAGATCTTAAATGTTTTATTGCATCACTTACCTCAAAGTAACTATTAAACTGTCTACCATGTTCCTCTAATGCAAGGTGTCTTGAAGTGAAAAATACCTCTTCACTGTGGTACAGCACAACGCCAATCACACACAAATCCTAAAGAAGTAAAAGAGAAAAACATTTAACACAGCTTATTCAGTGTTTTCCAGGATGTCTAAGAAACTAGAATCAGACCTAAATTAGTCATCTCTTCCTCAGTTCTTGGGACTCTACAGAAATTCGAACTGGAAATCCAGTGTATGTTACATGAATAGACTGGACACACCCCATCTTTTGCAACACGATTTCAACAGTGCCACCGTGCTTTGCTGAGAGGCTGTGGGATGCAAAGTCTTCATCTGGTTCCCAAGGATGCAAATCTGATATTAAACTTACTTGCCCTTTTATCTCAAATTCCCGCTATGTCAGTTGTATGACAATAAAGCAGTTTTATTTAAGGTCTTGCGTTAATACAATTCATCTCAGTCTGGCAGCCCTCTTGTAGTCAGACACTGCAGCTCGTTGTCAGCAGGGCTCGGATGGATAAGTGAAATTAGAAGACAAAAACACTGACTTGTGTTGGAGATTGCAAAAAGGAGCAGAGATTAATAATGTTAGTAACTCAGGAAAAAATAATCTAGTAGGCTCGCGGGCAATCCCAGAAATCCCAGAATCCCAGAAACTCGCTTCACTATTTATCTTCCTGGTTAGATTATGTATCCTATCACAGCTACTGATCACGGCAACTTGAAGTAGCTATGAAAGTTGATCATCATTCTGAAATCATGTTTCCACTGATGTGCAAAGCTCTCTTTTCCCATTACTCAGAAAAAAAAAAAAAAAAAAATTTAGAAATTCTTAAACAAAAAATATTATACCCTTTAAGACTGTCTTTGAATCTGTTGCTTTGTACCTTGGTATAGTGTATCTCTTAGTCATTCACATCTACTAAACAATGCTCAATGCAAGTCCTTTGAATTGCATTCAGAATTCAGTACATTCACAAGACTTCGATAAAGCACCTCACAGTGCACCAGGTTTATCTGGCTACATAATTTGTGCATACCTTCAACAGCTTGCACTGCAGCTGTTGACACTTAGCACCTGAGTTTTAATCTCTTCAAATATTCATTAACTACATTAAAACATACACTTGTCTCCGAAAGATGCAAAACAGAGAAATCCAGCACTAGATCTGATGAAAAGTTCCTATGCTTACATGGAGCAAACATTTTCATTAAAACAAAAATTGCAGGTAACTCCACCTAACCCTGAAGGTGCCTCTCTGTTTTACTTTAAATGCTTTGAAAACTTTAAAGTTCTGCTGGGTGTGTCCAGAACTACTGCAGTCCAAGAAAGCTCAGTGCCTGTCTCCAATCTAAGCTTGATCAAGATCCAGAAGTTTGCACTTCTTTGCCTAAAATCCCCACAGTCTGTACTGACCAGTGAGTATACTCCACAAACGACACACACAGAGACAACGAAGCCTCTTCCAGCCATCGGTGCAGCTGCCAAGCGTCACTTAATCGCTGGGGAGCG
The DNA here is from genome assembly GCA_013399365.1 of Pampusana beccarii. Taxonomy (NCBI): domain Eukaryota; kingdom Metazoa; phylum Chordata; class Aves; order Columbiformes; family Columbidae; genus Pampusana; species Pampusana beccarii. The sequence goes on from VWYH01008204.1 coordinate 869,727, forward strand.
AGGTGCTGTGGTGCAGCTGCTGGGTGCCTCGGCCCGGTGACGGGCACTTGTGACGCCGCAGTGGCTGCGAGGCGCTGCCCAGCCCAGCCCACGGGTGGCGGGGCCTGCGCTGCCACCAGGCTGTCCTGCATGGGAGCGCCCAGGACCCCAAATAAAACACCAGCTGTTGAGGGCCATCCCACAGCAGTCTGAAATTCTGGTCCCATTTCTACAGCCGTTTCTTAATTCAGTGAACGTTCCACTTCTCAAATAACAATTTCAGCTCATTTCTTTGGAATTTGGTGGGAAAATGTGAAACATGATTATTTGGCATTCAATTCTACAACATTTAATTGTCCTCCAAAAATCTAGGAAACAAACCCAGGTTGGTGAAATCCAACAGCGATCATACACAAAATTTCCCAAGATATCTATTCACAAGATGCTAATTTGGGCTTGTAAAAATACTGTTATGCTGGAGGATGCCACAGCTCAAACAATTTTGCTTTGGTCTTCGTTGAAGCACATATAATTCAATTAAAGATCTAACAAGGGTTTTTGTAAAGGGGAGAAGCAAGAAAGTGCTTGTTCATAGGTTGCGAGCTGCAGTCATATTATATATGACTAGTAGGGTTTGTTTCTTTAATTTTTCCTCTAGATTTCAGCTTTCTTAATCTTTGTTCACAACACTGGTTATATATTTGATGGATGTGCACTAGTAATAAAAATATAATAAAAGTGAAAATATTATAAAAATGAACCTGATGTAAAATTTACTAAAGAACAGACTGGATAGACCCTGTACGAGGATGTAAGGACCTGAGCAATCCTGTTCCCATCTGAAAGTACTTACTGTCCAACCAGTATATTCTACTGGAAATTCCCTTGGCTCTCAGATCCACCAATAATGATCGCATGCACAGCCATTAAGATCAGCCTGTTCCACTCTTATTCAGCCCAGAGAACTGAAGGAAGTTGTAGCAGCTTCAGCATTTTAAAACTATGAAAGGTGCTATTTATCACAGCTCTACATATTAGAAACCATCACCTCTTCTAACAAGACACATTCCTTATTTTTTAATAGTTCTGCTTTTAAATAGATTTTTCGCTACAACCAAAGTGTTCCAAACCAACAATGTAGAAGGGGCTGCACATGTAAGCGGAAGGGGAAGATTACATCTTGAAGACCCTTTTCATAAAACAATCTTTCTTAACCTTTCCATAATCCTGATCTGATTACTGATATTGAAAGATATGGAGAAAGAAATAGTTAACAATCTAAAAAGTCAGGTGGAAACCTGACATCTCTATAAGCACCGATTCAAAAACAGGTGAATCCTTCATTGTCATAACAAGAAAGAGAAGCAGACTCGTGTGAACTCTGCTATGATTAAACAACTGCAGTCTTGCCTAAAAAATGAGCAGTAAGAGCATGAATTTATTTTCAACAAGTTACTGTTCTAGATACCTTTCTACCAGTGTGAGCAGCTAGAGTGGTGTTTCAGATTCAGCTCATATACTGCTTCGAGACCCGCTCCACGTTGTGGAGACTCAGGTAAAACTGCCTGCTGTGACGTAGTTAAGAGCGCTCTGGCTCTCACTATTGAATTCCGAGAAGAAGGATGTATGGATTGTCAGCCTCCAAATCCATTTATTTAGTAAGCCTTAACCATACTGACATTGCAAAGCATGTAACTGCATTTCAGAGCAACTGGGAATACCAGGAATTTCTTAGAGCCTCTTTTAGCCATACTAATTTCTTTACCTGTAAATATGCCAAAACCGAGCTTTTTTTACACTCCTTTCATGACTTGCTTAATGAAGGCTGTTTGCAGAACACAAGGTGTCTCTCTAAAACCAAAGAAAAGCTGCTAACTTTTAGCCTCCTTTGTCTGAGTTCCTTCAAAACAGAGACTTGCAACAGCATTTACCTGCAACTTACATCAAGAGCTGGATGATGGTTCTGAGGATCTGCCATCTTTTACACGAAAACCAAGCACCCACCAGCCTCACTCGAAGAGTTATAACACATCCTATTTGAAAGGGTCATGGAAAACAAATACTGCAGCAAAGCTAATTGAAGGCACATGTACAAGGAAAGTAACACACGACATATTTCAGGAATATAATCAGCTATTTCTTAGTAATGCAGCTGGGACACACCCCTCTCATCAAGGGAAAATCACATATATTACATAATTATTGTTAAGTTAGAAGATACCTTCCTTTGCAAAGAGGAAACATTATTTTTAATGAGAACGCCTGTCTGGAAGAAGACAAGTTTTTTTCCTCTTTTTTAAAACTGCTTACCATGAGAATTAACTTTCACACTGTTCAATAAACATTGTAAATACATCCCCAAGCATAATATCCTCCATGCAAAATAAATAAATAAACAAATAAGTATATATGCAGAAGGTTGTGCTTCAGAGAATAAAATTTTTGGCCTGAGTATCAGGGAACATACATGGGTGAAGATCAAGTGATCCTGGTGACAAGGTACCCTTTGAAAGAAATATTTTATTTACTGGTAAACAGATGTATCATTAGCCTATTACAGCTAACTCACTGCATGGCTCCAACACAAATAGAAAACCTGATGTGAATCTGCCCATTCTCTAAATGAGGAATGATTCACACTACCAGGCCGGTGTAAAGAGCCAGCAAGGCTCTGTGAACACACAGAAACATTTCTAACAATATAAAAAATCATGAACTTTATAGCTGTGATTTTCTAAGGAAGAAATTAAATAGTAGATGAATGCTTAAATCTTACACTGTCCTCACAAAAACTGAAAAAAAAAAAATAAATAAAATTGTATCCCTGTCAAGGTACTACCTGAACAGGTTTAATCTCCAAATAGGAGCTTTCACAAAGTTACTTCTGTTCTGCTTGCAATATTTCTGAGGTGCGTGGGGTGCCAGTGTTAGAACGTAACAGAGAGGAGAGTATACAAGGGGGACTTGGAACCTTTCCTTGCTTATTCAGAAACAAAATATTTATTTTGGAATATCAGTGGAGGAAACATCTCCCTGCATATGTAATATCTCCAAATAATAATATTTTCTGGGAATGCTCATACATTGTTACAGAGCAATCAATTGATAAAGCTGTATCTGTACAGGGACACTCCGAAAGTCAAACCAAACCACTTTTCAAACTTGCTAGCCCACCTCTAATGGAAGCCTTCTTAGTCCTTGGAAATCACTATAGGTCGTCCAAGTCACCGGGGGAACAAAGCCTTGTCAGGATTGACAAAATATTTCACTTCTGGGTAGCTATTCATACCCACTATTGTCAGAGATGCTTAACTGAAGTAAATCCAAAGTAAAGCCCCATGCAGCGGAACAGATACTAACTGGAACATTCATCTATAAATATAACACAGGCATCCATTGAAATTACCATTGAGATCCTCAGGGCTCAATTCCAAACTTTGGCTACAGTGACTCCAAGCGCTTCTGTAGCATTATTCTCTATGTGCAGAACTATAAATGGGATAAAAATCATTCCCAGGGAACTGCAGAGATATCTCTGCCTGTTACGTAGTTCTCTGGTTTGGGTTAAGCATTCTAAAAGAAAGACTGACATTCCCTCAAGACTTGAACGAGACTTCGACACAGAGGAATAATTTAAAAAAAAACAACAAAAATCACCACACTATTTGTTAGTACAGGTAAAAACAAGGCATTCAGTGTCAGTTTATGAGCCCATCTTCTTACAAAGAAAACACACCTATAAATCGATACGCCAGCCCCAGACAAACGTGTATCTCTCTCTCCTGCACTCTAGCAGCAAAGGAAGACGGCCTTGGTGGGCCGGTGACGACACCACTGCGACAGCGCAGTGCCGCACGGCAGGCCACTGGCTTCCTCTACTCTTTCATGGAGATTAATGCGGGCACACTTCCCAAAATAATTCATCAAATCCCTTTCCATACAAGTTTCCAAGGACAAGTGTTTCAACATGTATTTCAATACTGCCATAGCCAGAGGGAAAAACAACAGCGATTATCTACTGACATAGATTTTGTACTAACCAATGTCCAAAAGAAAGTGACAGGGGCTTCCACAATAAACATTAAACACGATGGAAGTCCTCTTCCCCTCGGTCCTCTCCTGCAGTCAGCAAACCCACCTGCTTTATTTTGGCAAAAAGAGATTTTTTTTTTCCTTCATGCAATTCCCACTGGAGTTGAGCTCCACTTAAACCACAGTGACGAGCACTGCTCAGGTAACAGTATTTCTGCAACCCAGCTGTCATGACAGAACTGAGCAATGACTTTAACCCACTGTACTGCAGGGGGGCACGGGGGAGCAGAGGTGTATCGTCTTCCTGAAAGCTCAAAGATTCAAACAAGAGAGTGTCCTCTGACACTAAACACCTTCCATAGGTGCAGGATATGAGAGCAACACAGGGTTTCAACTGGCTAGTGGCCAGATTCGAGGATGTAGAAGCTTCCCAGGAACCCACATGGGCATGTTTTAGGGACCACTGGAAAACATGTAACATGTGTCCAAAACAAATAATGCTGTGATACTGTGGCATTCAGATTAATCTTAAATGTGCCTTTGCAGAATAAAACATAACAAATCAGCTGCTCAGGTCTGTTCTGAAGGAAATTTCCTCTACCTAATAGCAAGACTTGGGTGTTTTGTTTTTAAGAGGCAGTACAGATAACTCCTAGATCACGGAGAGAAACACAGCTCACCATGTAGCTGACACATCCTGCATTGTGGATTTCAGAGTCTGGGCTCCTGAAACATCCTGGAATGAACTACTTTTAAAAGAATGTTTCAATTACTTTGTTATTATAAGATACTATAAGCATGATGAGATTCTAACTTATTTCACATTAAAATCCTCTCTGATGCGAGGCTCCCCACATATGAGTACTGAAATGCAACAAAGGAATATGAAGATTTATTGTTTTCTTTTATGTTTCTACATAATGATGAATAACAGGTCTAATGAGAGGTCTTACATGAGCACTGTGAAATTAAGTATTTCTTTCATGATTTTGAAACAGAATACCAGTGAATTTAAGCCCAACATAAACCAATAAACTATCAATGGATCTCTGATGCACAACTGGAAGAATGACAATGTTGTCTTGTAAATATTTGTGCAAATATTTAATTCTGCATGCAAATAAATACAGGTATAACTCAGAGAACGCACTGAAAAACTGCTTCATAGAGTTCTATTTAGCTTTCACCCACAATAAAATTTAGATGAAGGCTCTCGCACAAAAACATAGACATTGAACAATTTATTTTCTCAATTCTACCCCTTGAGACTGAATATAATTTTCCTGAAGTCCTTATTTGGTTCAGCTTTGGTTCAGACTTCCAGAAATATCCTGACGCTTATATCAATCATACCTTCATGTGGTGAACCCTTCAGCCTCCCGCATGTTAAAACTGAACTGCCAGGTCCTTTAAGGGTGGGGAGCGGGAGCTGTTTATTCTTACCCTGCCAGTTTGAAAGGGATTTCAGACATCCCACAAATCTTGTCTTGCTGCTATGCCTCATGTGCTCTGGTGGTCTAGATGACAGTTAGTATGTCAGTCCATTTAGTGTAAACTGCACAGACTGTTACACGCCTACAGGAGATATCAGTCCTTACACAAAAACACAAAGATAATCTGTACATTCAAAGAATCTCAGGCTATCAATCAGTGAACAGCAAAGCTGAAACATTTCAGTCGCTGCAGATTAAAATCTCCCTATTAGGAAATATATAGTTTGGCAGATGCCATCCAGTGGCCTGTGAAGAATGAGTTCACGGTTGGCAGATAAAAGATACTAACCTCACAGAATCACCAACAACCGTGGTCACCCTTGCTAATAGCATCATGCAAAAAACTGAAGTAATGAGTCAGGAAAACTGTATTCCTTTTGACTCCCAGTCACCCTTTCCAGGTCAGATCCTAGTCTTGAGTTTTTCTCAGCCTATAAGTAAACCTGCTACTGCTTTCAAGAGAGGTTTGCCTAACAGTAGGTCTAAGACTTGAATGCATAATCTGACTTTGAAAGAACCAAACTGACTTTGCTATTTGCAGAGTCATTCACTGGAGCTGATGCATATGAGTAGCCACTCTGGTATCCACAAAAGCCAGAAGGGTTGAAGAGAAAAAACATTAAGAAATGCCATACTTCTCTACAACTCCTGCATGGGCTTGCAAAGAAAGGCAAGTTAATGGAAATCCCCTTTTTAACAAAACAGTGGAAACCAGCAGTACAGTTAGTCACAGTATAGTAAAAAGGTGACTGTATCCTGCCTCTCCATTTACCCACACACCGCTTCATTCCGGATAAGCTAGCCCATTCGCAATCCCATCTTGCAACACAGCAGCTTGGGAAAAATTATTACACTTCGTTTTGAGGGACCCTGCGCCTCACAGCTCAACGGCACCCCTGGACGAGGAGGACACCGAGCACGGGAAAGCCTGGCTGCCACAATACAGGTCTACCCACTGACAGCACACACGGCCTTCTGGCTATATCTAAAATCAATGACTTCAGATTGAAGTACTGGTTTCTGCCTACATATAACAAATGCTTTAATTCATAAGCATCTTGGCTCACTATCTCTGTTGATCAGATGTAGCTTAGACACAGTACTTAGTAATAGTAGTCTCAGAGTTGGCAGCCATGCACATCACAATAAAACCCTCTCTCACCTTTCACTCTCCTTTTCTGACTACAATAAACACCAAATCTAATTTGGTTTATCAAATTAATCTACAGTGCAGAAACCTCTGCTATCATCACACCGTGCTTAGGGAACTTTTGTAACCATTCTTGCTCAAGCAAACTTATTCAAGTGGCTGGGACTTTGCCTAAGTAAAGTGAGAGCGAACAATTCTGAATAAAGCCCTTACTGCATCAGGTGAAAAGAAATTAAAGGTCATCTCTTGGCAGTAGAGCTTGAACTTATTTGTGCTTGAGCGCAGGTTATTATAGTGCACTGACCTTCACCTGACATTACTTGATACTTCAGGCGAAACGTTCATATGTCTACAAACTGAAAAACAGAGACTTAAAATGTGAATGAAAGACTTCTTGAATTTGCAAGACAACAAGAACAGCCAATTACAAAGTGCTGGCAAAGAAAACTGAGTAAGTAGCTCCTCCAACACTGTGGACTTCAGTTGCTGCTTTAAATAGTCCCTACGCCACAGGCAGAGCATGCAAGATCAGCGGTGTTCTTCAAAAAGCATGTGACCAAGTTTTGTGTGTTGGTGTGGTTGGTTCGTTCGTTTGTGAAGGTTTTGGCGTTTGTTTTTGTGGGGTTTGTTTGTTTCCAATCAGAGTCTACTGCTATCATGCATATTGCTTAAAGTCAGGAAAGCAGGGTTTTACACAGTGACTTGCAACCTCCTACTTGAGAACGGACCGTTGGAGATAGGTGAAGACGTGCCGAAAGGAATGCAACTCACGCGATCACTCTTTGGGCACTGCTTGACACTGTTTCCTGGTTAACGTAAAATCTGTATGGTCTTGGTAAACAGGAATTTTGAAAAGCCCAGAGTTTTGAAAAGCCCTTCTAACATAACTTTAGGAAAACCACAAAACAAAAAGAAGAAACAAAAAAACCCTACCTTTCTGAACCCTCAATTGCCAGCAAGATATATGTGGAAACAGTTTGTCTCTCTTCCATCTCAAAGCAGTAGAAACAGTCACAATTTAATCACAAGCAGCATGGTTCAAAAGAAGTCAGATCAGTTTCTCTCCAATTCTAGCAATGTCAAGGAAGGAAAGACATTGTAGTTCTTTCATGCTCTCAGAATTCAAAACTGCACAGGGATTTTCTTTAAATTGTTCAAAATAGTTATTATTATTTAAATTCTAAACATGCTCACAAACTGTGACTCTGCATTCAGCCCTGCTGCGACGAATTTGGCCAGCAATAAATACAGGCAGAAGGGACAGCTTTATGACAACTGATTAATTACAGCAGCATTGTCAGTGCCTAAGTAATAAATCTGAACCTGATCCTGAAAAATTGTAAACAAGATTACTCCAAACTCCTTAATGTCACTGTGCGCAAACCCCTGAACTGTGAGGGGAAAAGAAAAAAAAAGAGAGACAGTCTTTTTGATGTGCAATATGAATTAACAAGTACAAGCAATGTCTGAAGAAGTGAAGGAATATAGGAAATTACATTTTTAATGGCTGCTTATCACACCACAAAAATCAAAACTGACATCCTGTCTTAACCCCCATGTTTCAACACATGAACCGTATTTCCTGGGCCATCAAAGCTGCACAATACTAACAGTTAATGGTTAACATACTCTATTCTTCTAAATCCTTATTCTTATGCTGCTCTAGTTAAGTGCTTAAATTGCACATAGAGGCCCTAAAGATCTGCAAGGTTTGCCCACTGTTCCACATTCACTTCCCCACTGAATGCAGCTCCTTGGAACTACAGGAAAAAGGAGACAGAGCATTCATTGCTGCCAGATTAAGTAATTGCATCCATTCCATATAATTTATCATCCTTTTGGGCAGCTCGTGTCATGGGATGTCATTTTATCGTAATTAGCAGGGTGGGATTGGACAGGCTCTTGCTTCTCTTTGCCAATCTGATAAGCAAAATCATTTCTTCTTTCTACTTTCGTAGAAACTACATGATTTAGATTAAAATAACCAAACTAAAACACAACTATAATATACAACCAAGAGCAGCCTGATGTTACCAAGCCAGGACTACAGCAATCACCTTTACCATGGAAAAAAATCCAGGATATCTGAAAGCTTTCCAAGTCAACGTTTACTCTCAGATTACTGTCAACAGTTTTGCTGAATTTGCCATTTAGAGATAGGTTTGTCCTTCCATGCACTTCTCTCCAGCTAATCCAAATGGACTATCAGGGGAATCCGCTTGAGTCAGGGTTACGTATTTTAGTCATAGGATATTCAAGTATCTAAGTGACGTTTTTCTCCTGGGGCAATGATATTGTATCCTCACACATTTCCAAGTGCTGATCCAGCAAGGCCAGGCACAACAAATGTTTTTCACCAAGAAGCAGCTTTCATGAAGAAAGGCTTTTTAAAAAGGGCTTCTTTATCCATGCTCTTCCCAAAACAAGAGCAGAGAAAACACATTTCACCTTGGGTATCATGACCCACATAAAAATCAACAAGCAGGAAACCACACTACTTCTACACAACATTACAGACATCATCCTTAGGCTCACAACAAACATTTAACTCTGGGCATTCGTCTCCTCCTGTGCTTTTGTCTCCCTAGCCCATGCGGCCACAAAGGACAGACCCTGCCCCACCTCTTGGGCCAGCAAGGTCCAAGGTGTCACATCAGCCCCACTTCTACATTGACAGAGACAAATCTGGAAAGATCCTGCTCACTACCAGGTTTCTCTGCTAAACTTCATTCCTATGCAAGAAGAGGTCAATATAACCCTCACACAAAGATAAAGAAAGTTCAGAAGTTGAATCTTCCATTGTCACAACAGTTATCCCCTGAATTTAACAATACTGTAACATCATAAGAATTTCGGTTCAGGAAAAGAGCACAACAGAGTAAGCAAAGCGAAATAAACAAAAATGCAGTAAGAAAAGGTAACTTTCTGAAGAACTGCATTTCTCTCTCTGCTTAATCACATATAGCTATGTATGCCTTGTGACTTCACAGCAGTCTTAAAGCAAGGGGAATACAGGATCACAGTTATGAACAAGCAGATCCTCTGCAAAGTGTTGAACTTTATCTAACAAATCCTGTAGTTTAAACATAATTTTTTGGGTACCCAGACGGTCTTTGGAAGGCCCCAGCTCCAGGAATCAACTATACGACAAGCAGTCCCATTAAAAGAGCAAGTTACTAGCTCTTCCACTGCCAAACAGAAGACTGCAAAGTCTAAGGGCCCCAAAACCACGAAGTCAGACACGTTAATTTGAGCATTTCCGGATCTGTAAGCCAATCTGATTATTCTGGAGCAGATTTACCTCCTGATTCCTAAACACTCCATGAGGTAGTACAGCACACTAACGAACGGGCATTCGACCACAAATGCAGCTTCTGTGATTTTGCTAAATGTCACCACCCGATCAGTAAAATTTATTTCCAGGTCTCTGAAGCTCAGCTGTTTCTTTCCACAAATCAGACGAAGACATTAAATATATCTGTGCTGACAAAACCTCCCTCCCTGATGTTTTCATGAACACATCACAACTTGTCAGTTTGATTCCATGTTTGTCAAAATTCAGAATTCTTGTGTTGTAGGGCATTCCCTGTTCCTGGTGAAATAGAATTTGATTTTGACTTCTGTTTCGCAGGCAGTTGTGCTGAAGTGACGCTATGGAAAAACATTTGAGGAAAGGAGGGCTCCACACTTTATGTATGGCCAAACTCCAAGATTGCAGTCATATCAACACTTGAAAAATATTCATGTTTAACACCAACTGATCGATGCAAATAACGAACATGAGCCAATGCCCGAGAACAGCTGCATTCACGTCTTCTGTCAACTCACTCTACCAGCAGAGAATGAGCTTTTACCACAGTTCAGACACAGCGCTCGTCCCACCGGAGAAAACCAGGAGATACACAGAAGCGGTTCCTTGCACGTGAATGCAAGCATATCAACAGATAGGCTTTAAAGAAATACTGAAACGATGGTTTAAAATGCCACTAAGATTTCATGGCTGAAACCAGTGGTCATTCTTTCCAATGACAAGAGCACATCACATGGGAATGCCTTGATTTGAAAGCCACTGGAGTTACTGATAAGCCTTTCCTTGACTTTATCGGCCTTCAGATCAGAGCTTCAAAGGAAACAGATAGTGACTCTTGTACTTACTGAGAAAAGAACCTACAGAACCAATGGAAAAAAGACATTTTTAAAATAAATGTTTCCATATAAGGAGTATGGAATCTTCTCATGAAGGGAAATTCCAAAACCAGGACCAAAATAAATACTGAACTGGGATGCCAAATAGCACAGGACTGATGTGAAATAGCCACCAAGCAAGTCCTTAAGATGTGATCTGACGAAACACAGTAATAAACCTGCGAGGCACATGTTACATCATTTGTTTTTGTTCATCCACAATAGATATTTTTATTCCAATGCTGCTTTTTTTTTTTTTTTTTTTTNTTTAGCATAAAGCACTTTGCATGCAAATTATCTTCAGGAAATTTAACAGTTGGCCAGTGTCCTGTAATTATCATATCTTATTCAGAGATCAAGGAAATGGAGCAAGATGCCAATAAGACTGCATCAGCAGCACACAGCAGATCAATGGCAGTGTTGAAAACAGAAGCCGACATCCCAGCAACTCACACATATATCACCTAACCAACAGATAAGGCTATTTTCTCTCACAAGGATCATATTAAGATCATATCAATGCTGGAATATTTCTAGTGCAAGAACAGTTCCTGCCAAGAAGCCCCACATTTAACGCTTGGTACTACCATTTAAACAATATGTAATGGTTGTCTGCAGATGGTGTTGACAAGCACTGATTGCTCAACAGCAACCGAAATGATGAACACTGACCCATCTCTGGGAATGCCATAACCCTGCGGGGAGAAGACAGACAAATCTGATGTGTGACACGACACTCACAAGTCCCCAAGAGGAAAATGGGTGGGACAGAACATTCCACGAGGAGATAACAGAGTTGTTTTAAATTACAGAATTTGTATCTGTTATCGTCAACTAACACAAAGAAGGAAACAAAAAAACCCCAAAAACAATAACAAAAATCAGGCAACACTGAAGCACACAGCTTCAGCTCTGCTCCCTTTATACAGAGTAAGATATGAGGCCAAATTCAGTGCCCATCAGATCACTCTGTTAATCAGTCTTTTTTATTTATATCTCATGAACATCTCCTAATTAATCTTCTAAATTAAGTACTAGACCACGCATTCTCCCTAAAAATCTAATAGGTGTAAACCGAATTTTCTGCTGTAATATACTATCTGGAATGCAAGAGAAGTTATTTAAATGAAAACCACACAATAATCCACTCCTGCTTAACCTACTGCAGATTAACAATGCAATCACGTCCATTCATCACGTACTTAAACCACACTCATTCGTAACTGAATTAGCTTTACAATTAACTGACTCATCACCTAAACTCCATTTATATCAGGTTAAGCTGCTTTCTGGAAACAAAAGAACTCATAACTGAACTGTGTATGTCCCCACTTAAGGGAACAAGACTTTTGATAGAATACGTTCTCCAGCTAGCACTATGACCATTGGAAGCATTTCACCATGAAAAGCTACAAAATGCTTTCCCTATCTGCAGTGGCAGAAGAGATGCTAATCAAGGGCCAAAGTATTTAAGAAGTTGCTCTGATGTAGCAGGTTTCCGGCTCTTACTTTTTTCCTACTTGCAAAAAAATAACAACCTTCTAAAACCGAAGCCTGTTATGATAACACAACACTACAGGGGACACAGTTAAAATTGCTTATGCATGGTTGACTTTGGAGTTTCCTGGTTTTTTAAGTGCTTAACCATCAAACCTTAATTTTCTCTAACAAAACAACTCGAAGCCCATAGAAGTCTCAACACCGACTGCATTTAACTGTAGATGATAAACCTGAGTTTTAAAAAAAACCAAACCAAAACAAACTATCAATACTAAGTGTCTGACCAGCACTCCTTCACCTCCATTTTCAGTACAGCCAACACCGTGAATATTCCGAATATCACGCATCTGATGTCACATCACAGGGAACTGAGACTACTGCACGGAAAACCAGCTTTTCTGCTGCCATTATCTGCAGAGTCACACACTCAGGCCAATCTAAGTCTTCAAGATGATTCCGTTTATTTTTATGTTGCTTTTGGGCTTCACTTAATTCAGATTTGCCTAGCACAGTTATTCAGTTTGTTCTACAGCAAAAGCAAAGGTTTCATACTGTGATCATAAAACTCATCACTGCCTATCAGCAACCTAATTAATTTTCTGCAATTAAATCTGCTGGAGCTCTGAATGAACCTGTTGTATAAAGTGTGAAAAGACAGAAATCTTGCACCATGCGACACCTCTAAGTGCTTCTGAGAGTTAGAGTCCAGAGTCACAAGTTGGCCATTCAGCTCCAGCGGAGCTGTGTCAGATTAGAGTCATCATCAGCAAGACCTGGGATTAGTCCTGCTGCTAAATAAAACCTGACAAGCTATGTTCAGGGCACAGTTATGACAAATAATCCATGTTTCCTACCTACACTCGCTCTGAAGGCCTCTATTGATAACCCAAACCAGCTGATCTCCTATTTCTAACTTTGCTAAAAATTCTCATTTTACAGTACTTTTCTCCTCGAAAGGCAGTGCCTCCTCCTGGCCTGCTTAACTCCACTGTGCCACTAGATTCTGTGGGAGAACGGTGATAGAAAAGAAAGCATCAAGAATTAGAGCTGTCTAATGAATTTTAGCAGTACCAAGTTTCATTTAAAACTCTTGATGATATTGAATGGGTGGAAATCACATCCTGTAGATTACCACTAGCTTTACACCAGAAAGAAGCCTAAGTTGGCAAGCTACAGGTTGCTAGACCAAGTTGGTAAGAGTGCACAGGCAGTTCCACAAACAGCACTAAACTCAGATTAATTTGGTTTGAGTTCCTACTCTTGCCACAGAAGACAGGATAAACATGCACAGCAGACTGGCAGAATATTAAGAGCCCATTAGGCAGCTATTTCATCCATGGCATAATACCCTTGTATTGAGCTACTAACAACTAGTTATTCAGATCATAGTTTCTGATTAAAAAAGTAAACCGCATTTATTCACCAAAAGATAACCATACAGTGAGTTACAAATATTTCTGTTACTTTTGCTGGCTGCTCACATAAGAGATGCACCAACTTAAATCTGTTGTCTCTGCCAACATATATCATCATGCCAATACATAACTCATGTTGTACTGAAATCCTGAATATAACTCTTAGTTTTGCTGATCCCTTGATTAAAAAAAAATATATATACAAATGAAAAAGTACAGAAAAAGGTGATGACATTGGCAAGAGATATGGAAGAACTCCCATACAAGAAGCGACTAGAAAGCTAAGAATTCTTTACCTTGAAATAAGGGACAGGTGAGGCAGACAGATAACAAAAGAACACAGTCCTGAAAAAACACAAAGACAGCAAGTAGAGAACAAGTATAATTCCTTTTACAAGGACTGAATGGTATCAGGCAGCAGATTTAAAAGAAGCAAAAGGAAGCAGGTTTTCCACACACCATATCAACCTGTGGAACTCACTGCTGCCGGCTTTTTGAAACTACTCATGCTTCTAGCACACACACACCCCCCCCGTTTGGACGCATTAATGGCAAGTATGTAAGGGGCTACTAAACAGACAAGTGTGGACACACTGACAGTTGAAAAACTGTAACGCTACAGCTAGAAGGGAAAAAAGCATTCTGAGATTCCCCTCTGCTACAGCGAATACCTCTGTAGCCTGACAACCGAACAGTTCGGTGTTGCTAGAGTTTAGGCGCAGGGGAGAGAGTAACAAAGCCAGGAGAGCGTGAAGAGAAACAGCAAACGTCAAACACAGTTCATGCTTCGCACACTGTGCCTAGACAGACCAGAAGACCTGGCCCAGAACGAGAACAATTGCGACACGCATTCTTCACGAGGAAAGTTATTCACTTCTTTCACTCTCTCATGCAAACTGCTGGATTCATCTCAGCCTACGTGCAGTTGCTGCTGCTGGGACACCGAGGCGAAGTGAAGCAGCTCCCCACGCACCCTCTGGATGCAGCCCCTGGAAACCGAGCGTGCACGGAAAGCAGTTTGGAAATGGCTACTTACTCAGCCAAACCCAGGAGGCGCAGGAATCCGGCGGAGCGGACCCGAGCGCTCCCTCGCAGCCAGGGCACGCTGAGAGCTCCTCGGGCCGCGGCTTCGAACGCAGCGCCGAGCTGAGCTGAGCTGAGCTGAGCTGCCCTCAGCGCGGCCCCGCAGCCCCGGCCATCCCCGCCCCGGCCGCCCCGGGCACTGCCCGCACGCCCCAGCCGCACCGGCAGCGCCGCCCGGACGCCCTCTCCCTGCTCCCCCCGGCAAGGCGC